>OZ008368.1:206816290-207171290 GCA_963931995.1 Phaonia tiefii
GAATTAAATTACTTGTTTTGTATACACCGGGCAATGCTGAACATCAAATGGCTCGCTTTGTTTGGCCATAGCAACAACAACGAAACAACCAAACACACAACAACACACATACTTTGTCCGAAGTAGCTGACGTATACGTGTGTCACATAACCACATGTTTGCCATATCAACAGCAACGAAACAGCCAAACACACAACATCACACATACTTTGTACGAAGTAGCTGACGTATTAGTGTGGGCTTGCAAATAAAATTTTGCGTGGCTATGCTTTATATCTCCGTTCAACAACAGCAACAGACACATTTACATACATACATTATTATGTTAACACCTACGCTATAGACACAATTTCGTTTGCCTCACCCCTGCCACACCACTCTTTCATTGCTCTCTTGCTCGCTCATTTTTGTTTAACACGTCATTATTATCTTTCGCAGTCGCATAAAATCTGGGTTTAGCAGCAGCATAAAATCTGGTTTTAGCAGCAGCAAAAAATCTGGTTTTAGCAGCAGCAGAAAACCTGTCTGTGTGTTGTTTGCATGTGTTGACTGTGAAAGATTTAGTCCCTATACGCCGCTATAGATGTTAACACATCAAAAATGAGCTCAGTTTGATCAAAACAAAACTGAACAAACTGGATCAGCTCGATACTTTACAAGAGTCGATTGCTTTTATGTCAAATCAATTCGATGAGATTATTAAAGGCCTAGCCGATAACAAGAAGAAGATCAATGATGCACAAAAGGAAAACAAGATGCTGAAAATCGAAATACCCAATTTAAAGAATTCGGTAAAATATTTAAGTGATAGTCGTGTGAAAAACGATTGTTTGGTCACTGGTGTTGGAAAGGTTGATGGTGTGGATGCAGCAGGTGCAGTGGTTTCCCTAATGAAGGATGTTGGGGTAGAAATGAAGGCAGATGAAATAGATGAAGACTTGTTTCTTAAGGAGAATGTGAAATCTAAGAAAACGTCTATGGTGGTGAAACTTGTTTCTACCAAATCCAAATAGAAAATGATGTCTGCCAGGCCGAAGTTGAGGGACAATGAGACTACAAAGTCTGTGTTTGTTAACGATTTTTTGAACAAAGAGACGCTCACCCTATTAAATTGTGCCAAAACACTGCAAACTGTCGGCTACCATCGAGTATATGCATTATCTGGAAGAATTTATGTGAAAAAGAGCGAGTTATTAAATCCCAAATTGATTAGAAATGTTGTTGAGGTAGATTAACTACTTCTTGAAGCCACAACTAACAGAGGTAGAGGACGTGAGTCTATTCACCATACTGCGGTCACTATTGATGATTCAAACGAAAGTGATGTTGATACACAAGCCCAGTGATTAGCACCTTCATAATTACTGGCGTCAATTATTTGAGATTTATTATTTAATTATTTTTCTTTATCACTATGCAGCAAATATTAAATACATACTTTAATTCAATTGAATCTTTTGCGTCAAGTTTAAGAAATTTAAAGTCAAATGTTTTTAGTATAATATCAGTCAATAGCAGAAGCATTTCCTCTATTGCAAAATTCAAAGAATTCAAAATGGCAATTTCGAGACTTCCAAAGTTACCTAACATTATTTGCGTACAGGAAACGTGGATGCAAAGTAAATTAAGCAACTTGTATAATATTTCTGGCTACAATGCGGTACATTGTTCTAGAGCTGATGGGTATGGGGGGACATCTATCTATATTCGAGATGATATTTCCTATAATGAAGAACTATTTGATAGTGTGAACTATATTGACTCAATAATTTTGACATTGAATAGCGTCAAATTACTTGGTAAGTCATTAAAGTTAATGTCGTTTTACAGATCCCAAAAATGCTCCGTGAAATCTTTCTGTGAATATTTGACGACAGACGCGTTACAAAATGTCGGGTTTCAGGAGTTGTCAGAAATTCTTGACAGCTATGATTATAAGAATTGCCACGATCTCGTGACACGACCATGTAGTAAGTCTTCAATTGACCACGTGTATAGCAACTTGCAATGTTATTTGCAAATTAATTCTGTGCAATGTAGTCTCACTGACCATAACATACTACATTGTAGTTTTGAGTCGAATATGAAATGTACGTTGAGGTAGTGCGTCGCCACTGAAATTATGAGCAAGCAAACGAGTACATTAGCAACAGTTTGAATATGTCGGTTCTAACGGGCCACCCATCAAATGACACATCCTTATTATTAACCTGTATTTCAAATGCTGTTGCTTCGGCAACTGTAGAAACAAGACAAAGGAAACTACTGAGATTTGAGCTAAATCCATGGATAAATGCGAATTTGCAGGCAATACAGAATTTGAAGGAAAAATTGTTGAGACGAAGACGGAAAGGTCGCCCTATATGTGAGGTTACACTGCAAAGAATTAGTAAAATTATTAAAATATCATCAGATAAATCAATGAATAATTATTACCAGGACAATTACATTAATTTTAAAAACGAGCCTAAGAAAGGCTGGAGTTTTCTAAATCAGACTCTAGGAAGAAAATCTAAAAAGGAGATTACTTTGAAAGATGAACATGGGGAAATCATTCAGAGCGGCATTGATTATTCAATAAGTATTTTCTGGAATCTGTTGAAAATTTAAAACGGGAAATAGAAATTGCATCACAGAACGACTGTAATTCTCTTAGAACCTAACGATACCACCACAATCAATTTACATTTGAACCCGTAGAAAATGTTGAAGTTTACAATTTAATTGAAAAGTTGTAAACAAACAAAAGCGCAGGAAGTGATGACATAACACCAAGGATGATAATGGAATGTCGGGAGGTACTAACCACGTTTTTAACATATATCTTTAATAATTTCCTTAGCCAATCAATATATCCCGAAGCGTTGAAGATTCATAAAATCGTGCCGATACCGAAACAAATAAACTCGTCATACATCGGTTGATCGGTCGGGTCTGTCGGTCTGTCATTGACAAGATTTTTGAAAAGCTATTGTACTCCCAGTTGTCGGCTTATATTGCTGACGACAATCTTATGTTTAAAAATCAGTATGGATTTCAAAGTGGGTGTGGGACCGTGGAAGCAGTTGTGAATGTTGTTAACTATATATGTGACCTGCTCCACGAAAAGGGACCTCTGCGCCGAAAAAATGTTTTTTACTTTTTGAGTGATTCTTATAGGAAAAAAAACGCTCTTTCAAATGCCGCAAACCGCAAGTTTCTATGTCTTTTAGTTTTTTTTACAAATCACCTGTAAAGATGAACATAATTAATGAAAAAATCCAAAACATTGGATTGGCTTAAATCCAAAACATTGATAATTTGATAAGGAATAAAACAGCTCTAGTAATTTTGAGAACAAAATTAGCAAAAACAGGTTTTTAACTGTCAGAAATATTTTTCATAGAGGCAACACTGCATAGTGAACATCGTACAAAGTAGCAGAGAGTCGAAATACATCGCCAGATGATCAGGGTGAAGGAAGAGTTGCATAACCATGCGCAAAACATGGAAAAACGAAGCGCTTTTTTTAAACGCGTTTTCTCACTAATTTCTTTTCGGCGCAGAGGTCCCTTTTCGTGGAGCAAGTCACATATGTGATGGTTTGGATAAAGGGTTGTTCGGTGTTGGTGGTGTTTTTTATGATTTTTCCCGAGCCTTCGACCTTGTAGACCATTCAATATTATGCCAAAAGTTATATTTTTATGGTATAAGAGGTAAAGAACTGGAGCTAGTTAGAAATTACTTACATAGTCGCAGTCAATATGTTCAAATAAATAATGCCAAAAGTTCAATTAAACCAATTTTACATGGAGTTCCACAGGGCAGTGTGTTAAGACCATTGTTGTTTATATTGTATCTGAATGACACAACAAATTTAGAGCTTGATGGAAAATAGTTTATGCATGCCGATGACTTGTGTGTCTTCTATCCATACAAAACAACTCTGGCATTAAAGTTGATTATAGAACGCGATGCTGCATTGATTACTGAATATGCTAGAATAAATAAACTATTGCTGAATGCAAATAAACCAAAATTCATAAAATTTAGACCACAGCCACATCGGTATGAGAGCAACCGCTCGATTTGCGTAAATGGTCAGGAGTTAATGAAGTTTCCACTGTTACGTACTTGGGGATAAATTTGCAGTGCAACCTATCTTGGAAAGGACATATAACTCATTTGAGATCGAGAATTGCACCAGCGCTTAAGATATTATACAAACTAAAAAATAAGTTAGATGAATACACGAAGTTTATTATATTTTTATTATATTTGAACCACTTATTCAAAGTCATTTTAAGTATATTCCTCTTGTGTATGGTTACAAAAAAAACTCGGATTTGAAATCCTTACAAATAATGCAGAATAAAGCATTAAAAGCAGTCATCAATTTACCTTCAATGTACTCAACGCTGTCTTTATATACTAACTTCGCGAAAAACATTTAACCAGTACATGGACTGTACAAAAGCCTATTATTAATCTATGTTTATAAAATCATAAATAATATTGGGCTACATACCATTAGTTTTCGCAGAAATAGTCACACATTCTGTACTAGAGGCAATAATAACTTGGTAGTAAAAAGGTGTCGGTTGGAAATGACGAAACAACGGGTGGAATACATGGGCTGTGTTGAATTTAATAATTTACCGCACTTTATAAAGGATTCGCCATCGATTAGTGTATTTAAGAAAAGGTTAAAAGAACAATTATTGCACAATATGGAACTGCTTCTCGTATGATGTTATATATTTGTTTGAATAACGTACATATTTGTATATACGTATAACTTTAATTTTTATTTTATTTTTGATGTGTTAACATCTATAGCGACGTATAGGGACTAAATCTATAAAAGTCAGATTTTATGCTGCTGCTAAAACCAGATTTTATGCTGCTGCTAAAACCAGATTTTCTGCGACTGCGAAAGGGAATAATGACGTGTTAAACAAAAATGAGCGAGCAAGAGAGCAATGAAAGAGTGGTGTGGCAGGGATGAGACAAACGAAATTGTGTCCATAGCGTATGTATTAACATAATAATGTATGTATGTACATGTGTCTGTTGCTGTTGTTGAACGGAGATATAAAGCATAGCCACGCAAAATTTAATTTGCAATCCCATGGGCTTGCGCAGTCGACGTTATGGTGACACACTAATACGGCAGCTACTTCGTACAAAGTATGTGTGATGTTGTGTGTTTGGCTGTTTCGTTGCTGTTGATATGGCAAACATGTGGTTATGTGACACACGTATACGTCAGCTATTTCGGACAAAGTATGTGTGATGTTGTATGTTTGGTTGTTTCGTTGTTGTTGCTATGGCCAAACAAAGCGAGTCATTTGATATTCAGCATTGCCCGGTGTATACAAAAAAACTATTATTTTTTATTTTCCAATGTACCGTGTAGCAAAAAGGTGTTAACACATCATCCGTGAGTTCGAACACTCATTGATTTTTTTTTATTATTTTGTTTTTCTCTCAGATTTTATAAATAATGTTAATTAAAATATTTTTGTACAATTGTTGCCAGCTAGCCTCAATAATGCCCTAGTGGCGCCGAGGCATTAGAAATACTGATTGTAAGCGTTATAACGTGATAATAAAAAAAAAAAAAAATTAAAAAATATATTCTTTCTAGTCCTGTCGATTTGTAATATGTGATGAGAGGTTTCTCGTCGTGTAAGTTATGCAGTCTAACGTAGATTTTAATGTTCCGTGCCCATGGGAAGTGGTGCGAATTAACATTTTTGATTTTCAACAAATGCGTTATGAGAACGAAAAACATTTTTCCACGCAGTTCAGATTATATACTATTTATATTGTATATAGCTGGTTCAACGAACTGCGATATTCCAAATTGTTCGATAGTTTACTTATTGCACCATGTAAAGAAGCTATAGTCATTCATATATCCAGGAAATCGTGTTGAGTGAATTGCATTGAATTAAAAAAATATAAATGGTTTTCCATTACATCCCATGAAGGAATCGCGGAGAGCTTCTCACAACCAGTGATCATTGCGCTTTCTAGTTTTATACTCACTGATTGGGACCGGCAATTTTACACCGGTTCCGAACGGTATTTTGAGAAGATTTTTCATGGCAAAATACTCGATAGTGTTGCCATCACTATGCAAAGTGACCGAAAGAAATTTAAGGTGGTCAGAGCAGGGATCGAACCCAGGATCTCAAGTACATGAGGCGCGCATACTAACCGTTGTACCACCGACGCATTGGTTTAGATATTAGCAATAACGGGGAATTGTTCTGGTTAAAATTTTGTTTTTGACTTTCATCAAAAATTGATAAAAGTTTATAGGTTTTCATCATTTGACTTGTGGGAGTTTTTATTCGGTCTGTTTTTTTAACTTACAATTTTCTAAATTTATTCAAGCTCAAGACCTTTTTAAATAATAAGCTTATTAATTAGCTTTATATTACTTTCAAAAAAGTCGAGCATAAAAATGTTCCAATGATACCAAGGCTGTCTGTTTAGCTATTTCGGATCTTGCCAAGATCTTCATCAGCAGAAGTTTTTGGTATGTTTTCGGTGAGTTCATCAAAAATATATATCTAGAAATACTCATCATATTAATGAAAATTCCTTTATTAGCATTATATTATTTATTTATTAGCATTATATTATTTTCAAAAAAGTCGATCTCCGCAAAAACAAATCATGCCTCTTTAAAACCAATGGTTTTCGACATGATAAAAAGAGTTGTGCATGAAGGTGTTCCAATGTTAGTGCTTGGTATTCTTCAAACATATGTATAAAGGAATTCTCATTAATATGATGAGTGTTTCTAGATACATATATATTTTTGATGAATTCACCGAAAACATGCCAGAAACGTCTGCTGATGAAGATCCGAAATAGCTATACAGACAACCTTGGTATCATTGTAACATTTTTGTGTTCGACTTTTTTGAAAATAATATAAAACTAATAAATAAGCTTTGTATTATTAAAAAGGTCTTGAGCTTGAATAAATTTAGAACATTTTAAGATTATTGGGTTTCTTTGAAAGCCCAGAGAAGATATTCAAAAAGTGAAAATGACAAATTTACAAATCTTACACAGCATTTTTGTTTTACATGGTGAAAAGCTTGCCTAGCAACATATTGGAGGAACCATGTATATGTTTGCACACATTGTTTGAATTGAAGAATTAAAGATCTGGTGCTTCTTTGTTTCTTTGTGGTATGTCACGTTTTCGTTTTCAGCAGACCCACATTTGGGTCACAAAAACATTTACTATAACTCTTTAATCATTGTGCCTCCAATATGTAATATTCGACAAGAAACACAAGGTGTTTGGACACAAGTATACTATATTTGCGACGGGCTACAAAGACGTTATGCTTGCATCCGACCAACAAAACAACTGGGTTTGATGGCACCATCTACTTTCTATGTAGTTGACCGATTTTCCAATATTACTAAATACTTCGGGCCCAAAAATGCGTTAAATTGTCTTGAAATGTATGTAGTATGTACATATGTATAAATCTGTGTACATATATAAATAAATGCATAATTTTGTTCTACAATACTACTTTCAACATTTGTGACTCCCTCATTCACGGATGCAAATTCAACATTTGCAACCAATGACAGCAGTAAAAAGCAATCTTTACAGTAGGTTGAGTACAATGAATTTCTCAAATGAGAAGGCAAAAGATAAATGTGTCAACAGTGAAATAAAATAAATGAGTTTATTTTACATTTTCTTTATTTTTCGTGTGTCAACCGAAAATGGTTTAAATTTTGACCTCATTTGTTGTGGGAATGAAATACAAACAGTTATGCCATTTATTTTTTCGCTCGTTTATCATTTTGTTGTAAAGCTGTACAAAATGTCACAAATAAATTTCACTATGTCTGTCGAAGTAGTTTAAAATTATATTTAATAAAACTAATGGAAATTAAAACTCACTTTAGTACCATACGAACTGGAGACTACCGATATAACAATAATTTCCTAATACCGTGTCACACGGTTTTGCATACTAAAATACTTAATATTAAGCGTATTTAAGATGCAATCACAAATACTCCAAAACTGTTTATCGAATTTCAGCTACCAATTTTACTACATTCAAGTATTTACTTATCTCTCTAAATGTGGACACACAACATATGCACCCAAGTTTCTTGTTTCCTTCTGGGCATAGTTGCATCATTATTTTCTATATCTGTTTTGCAGCATTACGTGTATTTTCCTGTTAATAATATTATGTACCATAATCTCTTAGGCACTTCTCATGCCGACATATCAGATGTGAAGAGTACTGAGAAACCTGTGTTACCTTTTGGTAAACTATAGGCTATCTACATTTCGATTCTGTGAACTGCTCCAACTACTTTACACCGAAAATAGTTACGTGGTTCAGATTTGAGAAGCTTTTTTGTTATGCTTTATAAATATTATGGAAGTTGTCATTGATATGAAATATTTATCAAACTGATGAAGGGGAGATTGAATCCTAAATTCCATCGTGCTACAAAAGCTTCACATCAAAATAAAGGCAAGAAAACAAATAAATAATGATATATACATATATTTTTTTATCTCACGTCGAGTGCAAACTCCTTCTCGTGGAAAATTTCTCGAATAACTTATGGGAGCTAACAAAACCATATTTGGGTGTTGCTAGTTTAGCTGCTGTTCGGATGTTTTGGCTAAAATGTAATTTTTCCGAAGAACATGAAATTTTTCTGACGGCTATATCTCGGAAACCAATTAAAATTATTGATTTACAATTGTAGCTATTATAGACTAGGAGAAAAAATGTGCAATACAAACTACCTCCAAAAATTACATGAGGTGCCAGGGGACACCCGTTTGTAATGAAGATCTTTTCGCTATATATTATAAACTAGTAAGTTCCAACACGCCTGAGGCGCCCGTTGAAAAATACGATAATTTAAATGGATCTTTAAGAAGCCTCTTGGACATGAGGTTCTGGGTTCGATCCCTGCCCTGATCTGATTAAATTTCTTTCGGCGGCGGTCATCTTGCATAGTGACGGCGATAATATGGAGTATTTAGCCATGAAAAAGCTTCTCAAAAAACCGTTCGGAATCGGTGTAAACCAATAGGTACCAATCTGTGAATTAAAAATTAGAAAGCGCACAGTTCACTGGTAGTGAGAAGCCCTCCCCAATCTCTTCATGGGATGTAATGGGAAACCATTTTTTTTTAAAGCTATATCAATCCTTTTGTGGTTCACCCGTTAGAGTCATTTCATAAAATTTTGCAATTAAAATCGTTATATTGTACATCTTGTATAAATTATCTTTAATTTATATAATATATATGTAATTGTATCCATGCTCAAAAATATATCGACGCGTTCACGGCACGATGTATTAAGCAACCTATTTGGCCACAATGACTTTTTCCATATCCCATTAGAGCCCAGACAACATTTTTTTTCTTTTTTTTACGAAAATTTGTATAGTAAGGGTATGAAGGGGAATATTGCACCGTTTGCATAAGAATGAGGCTGGATTATGGCACTGTTTACATCTGCGTTTCTTTTTTGTAAAATGATAAACTTTTTTGACGAGAAAATAATTTTTTATAGAATGTACTTTTTTTAAAAAGTATATTTTTAGATCCTTGTTGTAAGAATATGTATTATATTTTCAAGAAAATGTTCTTTTTTAAAGAGAGGTACGCTAATGTTTTGTTTTAAGAAAAGGTACTATGTTTAAGAATAAGGACTTTCTGTAAGAAAAATGCATGAGAATATGATTCTTTTCTTTTACAAAGAAATACTTTTTTTTTTAAATGTACTTATTTTCTGAAAGGCTACCTTATCTGAAGAAATGAAAAGAAGAGGTACCATTTTATTTTTAAGAAAATTAATTTTTGTAAGAAAATGTATTTTTTAAGAGAGTGTATATTTTTGAAGCAAATGTTTTTTTTTCATGAAATGGGAATATTATTAGAATTTGTCGTTTTTTCAAGAATATGTACATTTTTAAGAGTTGGTACTTGTCTCAAGAAAACTCAGTTTGTTTCACAAAAAGGTACTCTTTAAAGAAAATTTTGTTTTTTAAGAAAAAGCAGTTTGTTGTAAGAAAGTGTACTTTTTTAAGAAAAGCTACCTATTAAAAAAATTCTTCTTTTACGAATTGATACTTTTTATAAAAAAATTTACTTTTTTTAAGCAAAGTTACTTTTTTACGATAATGTATTTTTATGTAAAGGTACTTTGTTTAAGAATATATTCTTTTTTTAAACATCTTTCACGTTGGCTTTTCTATATTTTCTTTTTATTGGGTTCAAAGCTACAATATACATATATTAAATATTGCTACCGACTGCTCCTAGAATACTTCCCATTAAAAAATAATTTTTCTAACATATGTTAGTCTAGACACAAACCAATGCAAAAGTGCCCAATATTGTTGATAATGCTGGGTTGTAGCATAATAATGTTAAAAAAACGTTATTTAATTTTGTTTTATTTAGCCCCCATCCCGCAACGTGCGATAAGGAAGGTCCAAAACTGCTATAAAATGGCACAAAAAAATTAAATTTTTTTCTAGTTTTTGTCTCCATTTTCGACCCATAGCTGCGAAACTGTGGACTTACATACATCTATTTTCCACACGACAATTACAATTTCTAACTCATGCCTCATAAACCATTCCCAAGATCTCTTTTTTTAGAACGAAGTTCCTTATCGCACGTTTTAACTACTTTTTTAAAAAATAAAAACTAAAGGGTTTCCCATTACATCCCACGTAGGAATCGGGGGGAGCTTCTCACAACCAGTTAGCTGTGCGCTTTCTAGTTTTATACTCACTGATTGGGACCTAAAGTTTTACGCCGGTTCCGAACGGTAGTTTTGAGAAGCATTTTCATTGCTAAACACTCGATAGTGTTTTCTAGGTGGAGCCTGTTTATTACATATTGTAATTTTGAACCCCATAAAAAGTAAATTTAGAAAAGCCAAAGTGCAAGACTGGCAAATCCATGAAATACAACCCTGTTCATGGAATTAAATTTGGCAGCACACTTAATCTTACACTCGTACTTTTGTTCTGGTTTGTGTCTAGACTAACATATGGGGGGATATTTCTTGTTTAATGGGAAGTTTTCTAGGTGCAGCCTGTTTATTACATATTGTAGCTTAGAACGGAATAAAAAGTATATTTAGAAAAGCCAAAGTGAAAGAAGTTTAAAAAAAATAAAATTTTCTTAAATAAGTGAATTTTTTTTTTTTAAATACCTGTTCATATTGTTAAACAGAGTACCTTTTCTTAAAAAAATAGCTTATCTTAAAGAAGTGCCTTTGCTTAAAAAAGTAAATTATCATACAAAAAGTATATTTTCTTAAAAACAGTACTTTTTTTTAAATAAGTACCTTTTTTAAAAAAGTACATTATCTTACAAGAAATTGACTTTTCTTAAAAAACTAAATTCTCTTTAAAGTGTACCTTGTTTGTAGAACAAAATAACTTTTCTTGAGATAAGTACCCACTCTTAAAATTGTACATGTTCTTTCGTAAACACAAGCTTTTCTTCAACAAAAATATACCTTCTCTTTAATATACTGAAATATTCGAATAAGGGTATATGTTCTTAGTTAGCACTACAAAGGTATATTTTGGTAACCAGTAATAACAATAATCAAAATGAACAAACATATTTGTTCGTTTCTCAAAAAAAAAATCGATATGTAACGTTATAGAATTTTTCTTGTTACGTTAAAGTCCGGACATTTTTGCTCCTTGAAGTGGAAGATAAATATTTTTTTGCATTCTTATGTATGTAGCCCTTTAGTTGATCCTTCATCTTCGAAATAGTGCTTAACTTTAGGTTTTCCCATGACCTATTTCGATAATTTCTTTGAAAATGTACAGGTACCTCGAAACTCACTTCTAAAAAATGTAACGTTAAAGACCACATAAAATAGGCTATATCTTCAAAACAATACAAAAAAATGTGTTTACATGAACGGTAGGTCTTAAGGCAAGCTTAATTGTCCACTAAAAAAATGGGTTTTTAACTGAACCATTTCGGTGTATGAGTGCAAATGCGTACGACTGTAACGTGAAAGAGAAAAAAATTGGCCATATGTGCCTTTTAATTTTTGAATACATTTTCCGATTGACTCTGGACCAAATTTTGAATATTTAAAATAACTTCAATCTGACATTTAAATCAGAAAATTTACCGTACCAAAAACTTAGAAATTCGATTTTTGAAGAATATGCCATGAAAAAGAATGTGTATGAACATGTCTTGACATGTTTTATATACCGCTGGTCGCGCCATAGAACCCCATTTCGAATGATTCTAAGATTGTATACATTGTCTTTAACTAAACTACAATTTTCTTTGAAGAACTAAAAAAACGGGTTTTCAAAACGGTCAGCTTACGGAATATTAATGCTAGACACGAAATATTTTGTGAGGGGTGAACAAAAATCGCTTTATCCCTCACCATAAAATTTGCACACTTGTATTCTTGTATTAATTTTCAAATATATTTGATATTAATTGGGAAAATTTATGACATAAAATTCAATAATAAATTTGTCAGTTGTATGGTTTCTTAAGAATTTGAACTTCTATACGCATGACTCGCCGATGACAAATGGCACTTAATGTTGACAAGTCAATAGGACGGTCTTACAAAGATTGTCAGCTGTTCCACAACTTATATCACCTTACACAAAACTAGTGGCATATCACGAAGATGTCTTATATAAAGGGGCACTGACATTGTCCTAAGGAACTTATGCTGACAATGACTTCAAGACAAATTTTCCAATTTTGAGGGTTTGTGCGTTAATATGGTCATTAAATAAGTTACAAAGCAAATAACAATAGTCTATATCTAATACACTTACTTTTGTTTTGATTTTTAAACAATTTTTCCCCAATATTCAAAATAAATATAATTGTTGTTAGAACAAAAATTTTATTTTTGCATTGTCAACGAAATCATGTATTCAATTCTTCGTTGCAGCTACAACCAAATTGTCGGATTTTCGAAATGTTTCATTACACAAACATAAAAGTATTAGCGTATATTTTTCAAGCATGCGACGAAGCGTTTTTAATGGCTCATTCGCCTTGACAGTAATCAAACGAGTTTCGTCCGTGGACATTTTGAACCTACTATGAATTCTTCTATTTTCTACAACCTTTGCCGTAACAAATGATATACATAAATACTGTTACTTATATTTTGGACTATAAAACAAAAACTAATGAACGTTTTTGTACCAAATTTTTTTTTTATATATTCACTAGCTGACCCGGCAGACTTCGCCCTGCCGACAAAAAGTATTCAATAATGTCATGGCCACAAACGAATTCACACATTTTATATAGGAAAACACATCATCACAAAATTGTGCGTAAAACGGAAATGCGTAGATATTTTTCGATGTTTTTTTGGAACGAAATTATGGGCTAAATGACAAAAAATTAAACAAATTTTTTTTATCAACTTTGTTACATCCCAGTATTATCAACTATATTGGGTACTTTTGCTTTGGTTTGTGTCTAGACTAACATATGGAGGGAAAATTCTTGTTTAATGGGAAGTTTCTAGGAGGAGCGCCAGTAATCAATATCTATCTATATATATCTATACATATATAAGTATGGCTGAACCCGGCAAACTTCGTTTTGCCTTCAAAGTGTTTGTAATGCCCAAGGGTGAACAAAAATATTTTATTCCATTATGTTTGCAGTAAATGAATATATCTGCTGACGTTCCGACACGTTCCAAGTAAACCTGTAGAATGTAAAATATCTATTTGTTGGAAGTATTTGTTTAGATTTCGACCGTGTCCTGATTTGTCTAAAAAGCTTCTCATTATAAAGGGTCCGCCATCTAACGTTTTTTTTTTTCAACTAGTGCTTACTTCGTGACTGGTAACACTTAGCTCATGTCTGATTTGACAGATAATTAGTTTTGTTCGTCCGCTGAACGAATATGGTTGAACAACGCTGGAAAATATGGGAAAAATGGGCCTGCGATCGACTTACAGAAGATGCCGATTTTGCCAAAAAAAATCATCTTTTCAGATGAAGCTCATTTTGATATTGGCGGGTATGTAAACAAGCAAAATTGTCGCACTTGGGGCACAGAAAACCCGCACGCATACATTGAAAAGCCGATGCACCCAAAACGAGTCACTGTTTAGTGCGGATTTTGGTCCAGAAGCATAATTGGGCCATTTTTCTTCGAAAATGAGCAAGGAGTGGCCGTTACAGTCAATGGTGATCGTTATCGGGCCATGTTGAACGAATTTTTGTTCACAAAAATTTAAGAGGAGGATATTGGCAACGTTTGGTTTCAACAGGACGGCGCTACGTGCCACACAGCCGAAGCTACACTCGATGTTTTGCGCCCTGTTTTTGAAGATCGCATTATCAGCCGCAGAGCTGATGTCGTTTGGCCACCTCGGAGATGCGATTTGACACCGTTGGACTATTATTTGTGGGGTGCCCTCACAGATAAGTTTTACGCCGACAAGCCAGAGACAATTGACGCTTTAAAGGACAATATTCGTGAAGCCATTGGTGAAATACAGCTGCACACAATCGATAATGTGCTTAAAAATTGGACCGATCGTGTAGGTTAGCCGAGGCAGCCATTTGAATGAAATTATTTTCCATTATTAACCGGAAGGATTGTACTTTCAAATAAAAAATAAATTTGAGAATTTATTTGAGAAATTCAGTAGTTTTTTTTATAGCATTTTCAAAAAAAAAAGTTACTTGGCGGACCCTTTACTATAATAGCTGTACCCGTTGCGCTTCGCTACCCCTGAATTGTAATTTTAAATAATCAAAATTTAGTTGTTTTTTTTCTATTTATTCAAGTGCTCTAGGATGTACAATATGTCTAGTTTTGCCATCTGGAGCAAATGTATATTAGTCGGAAGATTTACCTACACGTGAACATGAACATATATTGTCCGTGGGAAAACACGGATTTGTCAAATTTATGCGACTGCCCTTGCGCTTTATTAATGGTCATCGCAAATGGCAACAGAGTCGGAAACTGGAATCTTGTGAAATCGATGGGCATGTCTGTGGGTATCATGGGAATGCGTGGAATCAGTACATCAGTTCGTTTATAAATTCCAGTGATTATAGTAGCCTCCATAAGATTATTCTGAAAAAATGCATTATTGGGATTACGATATTAAGGCTGCTCTCGACTCTGACCTCAATGATATTCATATTCATTCGTACCTGTGGTCACTTTCTTAGCGTCATAGTGTGACCTTTTTAATAACTGTATTTTTATTGGTTTTCCCCAAAAAGTAATTTTCATGATATCAGTATGTATGTGTATATGTTCCTACACGGTATCAAACAATTGTCCGTACACCTGGCAGTTGTGAACATATTTCAATGTATCTCAAAAGATATATGGCCGATATGATTCAAGTATTTTTTTTTTAAGTTAGAAGCATTGAACTTTTAACAAAATGATTTAAATCGAATCGGCCATATATTTATTGAGATACATTGAAATATGTTGTCAAGTGCCTGGTTTACGGACAATTGTTTGATATAGTATATGTAATAGTCAAATATTGACGCGTGTGGGCAGCACCTCGGCCCTTTTTGCAACCTTGCTTCCAAATAGCCTGTACGTATATGTAGGCCATTTTAAAAGGGGCCTGGTACATCCGACTACCACTCTGGCTGTAATTATATTGTATATATGTTGTTGTAAAATGTATCAACAACATATATACAAAATCTCATCTTCATGCCTCTGATAGTTCATGAGATATAGCCATTTTAAATTTCAAATGGTATGGGCGGTGTCACGCTGCTTTATCCAATCACTACCAAGTATAACCAAGGACTGTCAGTAGACTATCAGTACCACATTGTGAAATTTTCATAACAATCGGTACATTAGAACAGTCGTCAGTGCGATTTTTGAAAAGGGGGCGTGGCACCGCCTACTTACAGCCTAACTGTAATTCATACTGTACCAACAACATATATACAAAATCTCATATTTTTACCTCTGATAGTCCATGAGATACAACCATTTTGAATTTCAAGTTGCATGGGCGGTGCCACGCCACTTTATCCAAACATTTCCAAATAGAGCCAAGGATTGTGAGCAGGTCATCAGTACCGCATTGTGAAATTTTCATAACAATCGCTATATTAGAAAAGCCGTCAGAACGATTTTTTTATCATTAAGGGGTATGAAAAATAGATGTTGGCCGATTCACAAAATTTCATACATATCGGTCCAGCCGTTTCGGAGGAGTAAGGTAACTAATATTGTGACACGAGAATTTTATATATATACAGATTGATATGTGTTGTATAAAAAAAGCTAAGTTTCATTCCAAATGTCCGCCCTTGGCCTTCACGCACGCCTTAAGTCGCATTGGCCAATCATCAATAGCTGCACGTACCTCGTCCATTGCAAAATTGGCTACAACACGAACCAGTGCTGTCTTAAGAAAATCAATGTTGGGGTATCTTTTGTGGCAGACCAATCTGTAATCCTGAGGTGACAATCTGTAATCCTGAGGGTTCAGATCAGTGCTGCTAGACTGTCATTCTTCAGAGCTTGCAAATTACTTCGAAGCCAGGTTTGTGTCGTTTTAGCTTTATGACTTGGTGCTGATTCTTACTGGAAAGTCCACGGCTGGTTTTGGAACAGGGAATTGTTAAGCGGCTCACAACTGCTACCAAAACGGTATCTTGGTAAACTTTGCCAATGTTTTGACCCCTTGTTCACAGAAATGCAAGTCAGTTGCCCCTTCATAAGAGACACCCCACCAAACCAAGACTGCAGCTGGATGATGACCCTTTTCGAGCCGTGGGATTAGCTCAGATGCTTCTTTAGATGATCGTGCATAAACCCTAACATTTTTTAAACCCTAAATTATTCCTGTACGGTAAAACTATTTTCATCCGTAGACAAGATTTTTCTATGCAAGTTATCAGCGGACTTCACCAAAAGACGTTTGGATTTTTCTATCCTATTTTTTTTAAAGTTGCAGTCAAAAAATGTTCTTTACGCCTTTTGAAAGCTCCAGGTCAGAATTCTTTTTTAATAATTCGACTATTGCACTTATGCCTGATTTTCATCTCACGGACCAATATTTTCCCTTTCCGGAGAGCATTTCTTTGAATTCTTGCTTTGACGGCTTTAATGACTTGCTGTGTTCGAACAGTACGTGGGCGGCCCCACCGGGGGCGGTCTTTTATATCGCCAGACTCCTCGATCAATTGTATGCACCTGTAGACGAACATGCGACTAATGCCGAGCGGGCGGAGCGTTTTGAAAATAGAGTTATTTTTACTGCTATGTATAACTGCGATACGGGTTTCCTTATCTGACCACCCCATGGAGAAAGTTGACACAATTTCACATTCCCGTAACTGACGAACGCTATAGAGGTTGACTTTCAAAACCCATATGATAATAAAAGGGTGTGGTAAATTTTACTATTCCATTGGGTATGTTCAATTTATTCACAATATTTATTGCACTTAAGCCTCTTATTGCACTTAAGCCTCTTTGGGACAGCAATTTGTTGAGAACCGGAGCAGTACCAATTACCCGGTTCTTCTTTGTACCAGACTCGAGAGAACCGGCTCTTCAAATACACGGAACCGCACATCACTACCGATTAGGACCAACAATTTTATATCGCATCAGAACCGTTAATTGTTGACAATTGTTTTCACTGCTTGTTACTCGAAATTTTGCGAAATTGGTTTGTTGCCGTTCATACTATTTTTTAAAGATATTATTATTTCTACAATTATGAATCACTGCCTTAGTAATAATATACAAATATTTCGCAAATATATCAAAAGAGGCGTTGCAATATTTGTCCTTATGCGTGCCAACCAACTTTAATTTCATAAAAAGCCAACCAAATTCCCAAAAACTTAACGAAATGCAACCCACAAAATTCAAAAAGAAAGAAATCACTTCACGCCATACTTTGGTGTCAGGATTTATATTGTCTTTCCCTTCAGAACTTGTAATAATTCAATTTTTTCTTATGTTCAAACATCGACTTAACTGTAAAATTTATGATGCCTCAAGAAAGGCAAACTATTATTCACGCTGGCATCCAAAACAAGAAAAAACAAAAAAAAAATGAAAAAGTTTTCGGCAAATATGGGAGCTCATCTGCTATCCAATAATGGAATTTTTTGGAGAGGGGAACGAAGCCACAAAGTAGTTAAGCAAAAATTTGTAAGATGCTTGACAAGAACAAGTTAAGTCACAGCAATGGCATGGGGAAGCCAGAGAGTGCATTACTGAGTTACATGGATAAACTGAAGTTAAAAGGATGAGTTATTGTCTGCAATTAGAGAAGAGTAAAATTTGGGAAAAGGATGCATTTTTATCAATTAGTTGCTAAATGCTACTTAACGCGTTATTTTTGGTGGGATATTGATTTTGTATGGATTTTCATTTCTGCATTCAGAATTTGGTGTAGTTTTTATCATGAGTGTAGCAATTGAATTGTGGAACACATATTTCTGAGTTAATTTTCACGAGGTATTGATAACAAGGCCACTAAAAAAATTCTCAGCAAATAAGATCGGACATCATATAAAATTCAAGATCTTCCTTAATATATGTTAAACGATTCATATTCCTATTTAAGCTAATTAATAGGTCCCCTATATGCACCCAGCTAATATTTCAATCTACGGCGGTAACCCCGCTTAGTGGCGGCGACACTATCGAGTATTTAGCAATGAATAAGCTTTTCAAAAATATTGTTCGGAACCAGTGTAAAACTGTAGGTCCCAATCACTGAGTGCAAAAGTAGAACACGCACAGCTCAATGGTTGCTGAAAGCTCTCTAAAATCCTTACATGGGATGTAATGGAAAACCATTTTTTGGCCGCAGGTCGCTGATTGTGCACAACACAGAAGCGGACAGAATCTCCATTGGGAATAGATTCTGAACTGAATATTGGAATGAAGTTCCATATCGCACGTTGCATGATGGGGGCTAAATGAAAGGATTTTAAACAACTTTCTTTTAACTACTTTATTACAACCCATTATTATCAACTATATTGGGTACTTTTGGTTTGGTTTAAAGGGAAGTTTTCTAGATGGAGCTTGTGTATTACATATTGTAGTTTTGAACCCAATAAAAAGTAAATTTGGAAATGCCAAAGTGCAAGACTGGCAAATCCATGAAATACAACCCTGAGCATGGAATTATATTTGGCACCACACTTACTCTTACACTCGTACTTTTGGCTTGATTTGTGTCTAGACTAGCATATATGGGGGGATATTTCTTGTTTCATGGGAAATCTTCTAGGTGGAGCCTGTTTATTACATCTTGTAGTTTGAACCGAACAAAAAGTAAATTTAGAAAAGCCAAAGTGAAAGAAGTTTAAAAAAATTCAAATTTTCTTAAGTAAGTTCGTTTTCCTAAAAAAAAGTAAATTTTCCAAAAAAATACCTATCGATATTCTTAAACAATCTACCTTTTCTTAAAAAAAATACCGTATCTTAAAGAAGTAAATTTTCTTACAAAAAGTACCTTTTCTTAAAAAAGTAATTTTTTTAAATAAGTATCTCTTCTTAAAAAAATACATTATCTTACAACATATTGCCTTTTCTTCAAAAACTACCTTTTCATTAAACAGTGCCTTTTTACTACTACTCTTAAAATTGTACTTGTTTTTTCTTAGAAAAAAAGGCTTTTCTTCAAAAAAAGTATACGTTCTCTTAAAAAATACTTTTTCTTCAAAGTACCGTTTCTAGAAAATATAATAACACCTATTCTTTCCTTTTCCTGAGATAAGTAGCCTTTCTGAAAATAAGTAAATTTTCTTAAAAAAAAATAACCTTCTCCTAAAAAGAGTACCACTTCTTTAAAAAGTACCGGTTCTTAACAACAGTATTTATGTCTAAAAAATTCATACTCTTAAGCTTTTTCTTACACAAAGCAATTCTTATTAAAAATGGTAGCTTTTCTTAAAAAACATTAGATTTTAATAAAAGAAGTACCTCTTATTAAAGAAAGGATCTTTCGGGAAAACATAATACATATTCTTACAAAAGCGACCTAAAAATATACTTTATTTTTAAAAAAAAACATTCAATAAATAAAAAATTTCTTAAAAAAAGTTTATCATTTTACAAAAAGTATATTTTCTTAAAGATCCATTTAAAGGAACTTCGTTCCAACCGGGTGTCCCCTAACACCTCATGTTATTTTTTTAAATTTTAGAAACAAAATAATTTAAGGCGAAATACATTTCAAACCTATTAGTTTAATTTTAAAATATTTATATTGTAACATTTTATTAGAAAACGTGTTGAAAGATTTAGCTCCGCAATTTATTCTACCCAACCAGATACACATTATATCCTCTCACGCTGCAGCCAGTGACATTTCAATTACAGTGGTGGATAAATGGAAATTGTTCCAGTGGCTGTTCCAAGCACAGCGTAACTTATCTTCTGTGGTTACACATATTGAAAAACTAATTTACTACGCAATTAACTCTATCACAAAAGTGTTCGCACCATGCAGATGTGTGGTAGTTGAATCTTGGTATTTTAACGTATCATCTGTTTCCTTTAATGCCAGAAACCACAAATCCTTACCAACATTACGCTAGAGTTATTTTAGCAGTGGTAGTCAATAAATTGCGATGTGATTGAGGCAGTTAAATACGAATATCTTATACACTAGTTTTTCAGGATGTAATCGGTATGATCAGGATGTCTTAAGATTCAAACATAAGGGGGAGCTCTGGCTTCATTTGAAGATAGTCAATAGACGATAAAGAGTATTAACAGCTTTCACCTCATAAAAATGGGTTAGAGGGTAAAAACTAACAATCTGAGGGAAGCATTTGGCAGTGACAGTTCAGAAAGTTATTTGTATGTATGTAGAAGTTGTTCGAGATTACGCAGCATTTCTAATATCTGTTGTAAATGTATTAAACTTAATTTACAAATTTTTTCACGTTTCAAATGTATAGCCACCAATATGGTTTCATAATTGCAGAATATAGAAATGCTTTAAATTTTTATAAAAGTACAAATTTTAGAAATTCCAACACTATTCCATTCAAACCCAAACATGGTGTTTCTCGATGTCGAATGAAAACATAAGCGAACGAAAGACAGTCACTCGAATTCGATTCAATTTGGGTTTCTCTATCTCTTAAGTTTTCGTTCTTATGGACTTACGTTTGTCAATTTGTATGTGTTATCTATGCACGGATTTAAAAATTGCCAAACCTAAATTTTTAATTTTGTTGCAATTTCCCTAAAAAATACTACTAAATTGTATAGGCGTTAATACAACCCTGCTGCTCTGTTACAAAAACGATGTACAAGTAGACAGTAAAAATTTCTCTTCACTCAAATGCCAACAAACACAACGAGTGAAACCCTAGTCATTCTTGTTCTCTCTCTCTTACACTCTTGATTGAATATTTCAATACACGAGCAGCTTTTTGATATTGTTAATTGTATATAGTAGTTATACAAATTCCAACCATGTTGAAGTAAAATTACATAAACTATGCAAAAAGTATGAAATAATCAAGATATGACACGAGGGAGATATGCGTTTGAGTGAATTTCTAGCACTTTTTGGTTCTCTTTTACCAGGGTTGCCAAATTGCGCACATATTCTGGTCGTCTAATTCTAAATCGTCTTTGTCTGTTAATACCGATTGTAAGTCGAACGCAAAGGCAAACAAACAAGGAAAATGCAAACAAACATAAGTAAGCGAACAAATTGAAAAATATAGACCAAATTATTAGAATTTAAAAGAAAATAATGGATCTGATGATTCCCCTCCATTTTGTGCATTACAATATTTTGGAGCTGTTGTCCACACACCAGTAAGTACCTGCGTTTGGAAAACGGTAAGTAAGCAGTAATGGTAATATTACAGCAAGTGAATGAATTTGACAGCAAGTGAATGAAAACAGCAAGTGACTGAATTTGACATTTCCATTCGTCTCATTCGAAATAGAGAAACCTTGTTTTGTATGAAAACTTTTACGTTTTCGAAATTTTCTTTCGACATTTCGTTCGAGTCGTCGTTCGCATAATGATGAGTTCAGATGTCTTTCGCTAACTAAAGGTGCGAATGCATTCTTTCGATATCGAGAAACAGGTTATTAATTTTAAAAATTAGGATTTTTTAATTCAGAATCAAATGTTGCTAGAGTGATTCAATTTCATCGCCTGACAATATTTTGAACAAACGGAAAAATCAATGTGCACATGAAGCTTAAAAGTCAAGAAAGTGCAACTGTGTATCACGGTTTTCAGTTCGCTTTAATGTTTGGGTTTTAAAAGGACTTCAGGTTTAAAGAGGATAAAAAAAGGTTTTAAAATATTTAAACTCGTTCTATGTGCCAGTAGTGGTAGATTAATCACTACTGATTTCTGTGTCGACATGAAGTGAAAAGTGAAAAGTGGGTTGTATTAACTAAACTGTCATTATACCCTCATCCATAGGGATGGGGGTATATATCATTTAATACGTACAAAAATTTAACACATAGAAGGAGCCATATTAGACCCGTAGTATCTTTGGACGAAATCCGTATTAGGACTTTCTAAGACGTGTGAGCCATGTCCGTCTGTCTGTGTGGTCAACACGATAACTGCCGTAAATCTTTACAGATCACAATGAAATTTTGTCAGTGACTATTACTTGTCAATATTGAGTTTGGGATTGAAAATGGGCGCTTTGGCCACGCCCCTTCTGGTACATCCCATACAAATCGACGCATTTAGCAGAAAATCATATTTCCCTCAAACATTTCTTCTCGTAGATGTGATTAGCTTCAACTCACACACCGGCTAATATTCTTTAAATGCCTACTTAACTGGACGAAATGGGCGGGATTGTCACGCCCATTCTGGTACCTCCCATACAAAACAGGGTGTTCGTTAAGGTTATCAATGCGATAAATCGCGAGAAACACTTCCGAACTTAATGAAATTAGGTATAAGGCTTCACGTTATCAAAAGCCAATCACCGATTAAAACAAGGGGGATTTTGCCACACCCATTGTGGTACCTCCCATACAAAAATTGTTTGGCCGTCTGGTTGTTCGGCACGAGAAGTCCCGCAAAACCGAACCAATATTTATGAAAGTTTTTACTAATCAATATTTAGTCAAATAAACTCTCCTATGGAAAATGAGATGTTTTGCCACACCCATTCTGGTACCTCCCATATAAAAGTTGGGCGTATGACCGGTTAATCGACATGATAACGCTCGTAAATTACAACCGATCTTAATAAAATTCGGTACTAGGCAAAATTTTGCTAAAAGCTAATGTGTAATTAATAACTGACTATTGTGTCACGCCCAATTTCGTACCTCCCATACAAAAGTTGGGGGTATTTGCGGTTTGCCGACTCGATATCTCCAATAAATCATAACCCATCTTAATAAAATTTGGTACTGATCAAAATTTCGGCAACAACTTGCCATGCCCATATTTGTACCTTGCATATAAATATTGGGAGGAATCTATCTGATTTGGGTATTTAATAATATTTAGTGCAATGTCAATCTGCTATTGAATATGGTCACTTTTGAGTATGGGCATTTTTAACAGAACTCCCATGAAATGGATGACTTAGGGTAAGGGTATGATTAAGTCGGTTCACCCGACTGAGACTTATGTACTGGTTTTTTACTGTAAATAATCAAAAGTTAAAATTCTCGGTAACCATCAACATCTACTCGAAATGCGAACGTGGGTACAATTGACTGCTCGTGGTAATATGGCTGGTAATATGACCGGAAACTAAAAATATATTGCTGCCACCTGATCCATTTGAGTGGCTACTCATGAGATTGTTTAAGAAGAAAAAATTACATGAGGTGTCAGGGGAGACCCGGTTGGAACGAAGTTCCTTCCGCTATATATTATGTACAAGTTAGTTCCAACACGCCTAAGACGCCTGTTGAAAAATACTGTAATTTAAATGGATCTTTAAAAAAATATATTTTTTGTAAAATGGTAAACTTTTTTTAAGAAATTTTTTATTTGTAGAATGTATTTTTTTAAAAAAAGTATATTTTTAGGTACGTTTTGTAAGAATATGAATGTGAGAAATGAGTTCTCTTAACGGATACTACCTGTTGACAGATGACAATCTGATTTGTATAATATTTTATTTTAATTTTGCGGTTTCTTATTGTTTAAATGTGTTACCTGGTAGTTTTTATATGTTCTGTTTTAAGATTTAATGCATTCCCTTATTTACTCCTTTTTCTGGGAAAATATGTTGCCGTTATTATAAAGAAGACAATGCTATGGAAATTTTCGCAATTTTTTGTATGGACGAAGTGTAGGTTCTAGACGTATAATAAGTTGCTAGATTATATCTTAACTGTATAAGAATTTTTGTGGATTAAAAAAAATTAAATTAAATTTAAATTACCAAACATTTATTGAAAAATTAAAAAATTTTTAGTTTTTTCTTTTTGGTTTCTGTAAATTGATAGTTTAAGGAACATTAAATTTAATAGCACACATAATAACATCATTAGCTATATCCACTAGGACGGCCCTTATTTTTCAACTCTGTAAAAGTTTAGCTCCCAGCCACCTATCTTGTTCCAATCAACCAAAAAACGATATGTGCAAAATTTTAGCTCAATTGGGTAATTGCAAGGCGTCCCTCATCGACAATGAACTTTTTAAATTTTCACGCGATCACATCATACACTCACACACACACCCACGCCGGCAGAACAATAATCCAACCATCATTTGAAAAAGTTACCGTTAGTCAACAAGACATAGAAAAATCTATGCATAACAAATTCCCAATTCGTCCCGACCACGACAATTTAAAGACCTGACATTGTTGTTACAAAAGAAATAGCAAGGCAGCACAAATGAGTTCTTCAGTTAGCCACTGCACAAATCAGTTCATCGTCAGCAATAGAGCAAACAACTTTTGATTTCATCGTTGATTATTGCAGTGCGCCACAGAGGAATTAAATATATTGTAAATAAAAGTACAGTCCAAGTAAATAAAAATGAAATCAATTTATTTATATCAACAAAAATTTCTCAAATTTTAAAAAACGCAGATAATTGGAAAAGCCCATTAGCCCAACCGGTGACGTCTTCTTCGTGACCACTGCATTGAAAAGTTACTCAAACTCTATGATAAATGGGGAGGTTTTCAGAAAAATTTGAGTAAAACTGCAGGCAAGGAAATAGAAAGAAGAGATCTTTTCGTGGAAAAGATGGACAATCTCTTTGATATAGCTCATTCAGATGCTTTGGAACTGATAAAACATGATGAAGATAAGAAATTCTTAATGCTTCAGCGCCAAAAAGGACGACCGGGCTCGATGATTGGTGTAGATCAAAAACATAAGAGCACTGAAACGCACTGCAAAGGAAACTGCTAGAAAAAAACGGACTTATGAAGAAATGCAGCAATAGTTTGAGACTCATCTGCCAGCTGTTCCTAATACCGATGATTCAACATCAAGCAGCCAAAGTAGTGACGATGATAACGACAGTGAATATTCTTCTAACATCGTTCAGCAAATAATACCATTAGCAGCACCCTCAGCAGCAGCATCAGTTCCAGCAACTCGAGGTACATTGCAGTTTTTCACTCTCCATCTCTCTGCAGTTTTTGATAGGTGCAAAATCTCTGATAGAAATGGGGTTTATATATTAATGGCTGCTGCAGAAGCTTTCGGGCATGATACTGAAAACTTAGTAATAAATCACACTTCTTTTCAACGTCTTCGAAAACAATTTAGGGAAACGAGATACACAAAAAATTCAGCGCAAATTTAACCTAAATGACTGCCAAGAATTAGTGTTACACTGGGATGGAAAATTGCTTCCAACACTCACAGGTGTAGAAAAGGTTGATAGACTGGCAATAATAGTAACTTTTCAAGGCAAAGAGCAATTATTGGGAGTCCCTGAAATCCCAACATCTTCAGGAGAAGACCAAGCGATGGCTGTTTACCAAGCAGTGGAAAAGTGGGGTATAAACGACAAAATTCAGGCACTTTGCTGTGATACGACAGCAAGCAACACAGGTCGAGTAAATGGTGCCTGCACAAATCTAGAAAAATTGTTCAGTCGTGACCTGTTGTACCTCCCCTGCCGTCACCACATTTTTGAGCTAGTTTTGAGAAGCTGTTTCGACTCGCTGATGGATGCAACTTCTGGTCCAGACATGGCGCTTTTCAAAAGTTTTAGAGACAACTGGGCGAAAATCAACAAGAATGTTTATATAACTGATAGCAATGAAGTGCCTGATGATGTACGCTCTACCATTCTTCAATTTATTGAACATCGCCTTTCTACACAAAAGCAACAGCGAGATGATTACCGAGAACTGTTGGAGTTAACGATGATCTTTCTTGGAGGCATTCCGAACAGGGGAGTATCGTTTCGTATACCATGAGCTGTAAGTCATGCTAGGTGGATGGCAAAGGCAATTTATGCATTTAAGATATATCTGTTTCGAGATCAATTTCAGTTATCTCATAGGGAGAAGAACTCTTTAAGAAGAATATGTATTTTTCTTGCTCGAGTGTACGTTCGAGCCTGGTTTCTGTCCTCAGAAGCAATTAAAGCACCTTATCATGATTTCCTCTTCATGCAACAACTGATAAATTATCAGGATATTGGTCCAGAAATTAGTAAGGTTACTGCGAAAAAATTTTCCAAACTTCTCTGGTATTTAGTTCCAGAAACTGTGGTTCTTTCCTTATTTGATGACAATGTTCCAACAGTGGTTAAGGCAAGTATGGCTCAAATTATGCTGGAAGCAGATAAAAGCGAAGAAGATGAAGAAGATAAAAATCAATTTAAGAGGTACCTTCTGCACCAAAAGGATTTTTCTTCATTTTCAAAAATTGAGTTTTCGGCGTTTGTAACTCCTAGTTCGAAAAATTTCTTCACGAGATTTTCTCTCAGCACCGATTTCCTCGACAAAGACCCTTCAACATGGAAGGATGATCTTGGTTATAAAAGTGCAATTGAAAAACTTGAGACGACAGTTGTTGTGAATGACGTTGCCGAAAGAGGTGTCAAACTCATTCAGGATTACAATAACGTTCTAACAAAAGATGAAGCTGAAAAACAATTTGTTTTACAAATCGTTGCCAGAGATCGTAAAAGTTACCCAACTGCTACCAAATCCTCTCTTAGAAAAAAATAACCTTCATTGTTCTTTCATTTCGTATTTATTATTGTTGTAAATAAAATTGCGTTACTCTTATAGAAGTAATATACGTTATTAAATAAAACCAATTTTTTTTAGTTTTTCAATTTATATCTGGAATTTTTTAAATTAATTTTTTGAGAAATTTGATTCAGAATGTTTTAAACAATTTCTGCGATAGCCTGGATGTGTCCACATAAATTTTTCTCAGAAAAAAATTAAAGCGGGCGATATAGGGAAGATTATACCGTATTTTGATAGGAATTAATCATAGTGGAACTATGTTCCAACTTTAAGCTGAAATTTTGTACAGCCCGTTTTTTTGTTTATTGAAACAGGATCAGAGGTTGGGAGCAGCAAAAATCTAACATTCGGAAATTTACTCATAGCTAAGGGCCACCCTAATATCCACGTATACAAAATAGTGAACTAAATAACTTCCAAACTAAATTTTTACTTCGTATTTATTCCATGATTTTCGAACTGAACTTAAGTTAATTTTCTCTATGATTTTGGAAATGCAAATTCCTCAAATTAAGTAGAACTATTCTTTTTAATAAATATGTGTTTCCACAAAATGGAGATCAATTTCTTTATTTATATGTCTTTAAAATAATAATACGTTTTTCAAAGGAGTCAATTAATTCCTCATATCAAGTTCACTAGCTACTTAAATGAATCACGAATGGATTTAAAATAAGGAAATTCTTCCAAACTTCTGTATTAAGTTCCTTAAATGTAGACCATTATTTAGAAGAATGGTTTCCCATTATATCCCATGAAGGGATTTGAGAAAACATCTCATAACCAACGAGCTGTGCGCTTTCCAATTTTTCAGTCACTAATTGGGACCTACAGTTTTATACCGGTTCCGAACGGTATTTTGAGAAGCTTATTTATGGCTAAGTACTCGATTGTGTCGGCGTCACAAAGAGAGATATCCGGCGGCGAAGGAAATATAAGGTGGTCAGAGCAGGGATCGAAACCACGTTCTCATATAAGAACCGCACACACTAACTATTGCACCACTAATGGCCAGCAATATGTACGTGTGTAAAAATTTCTGATATAAGAGGGAAATAGTACGTCTATCAAGTATTTACTTAGTCATCTCAGACACGCTACATCAAGCAATTACAAATAACGAACGTAAAATCAGGAAATTCTTAATTTGATAACGAATCAAATTCCATGAAAATATATTGATTGGACAATAAATATCGTTTCGGAGACTCTGACCGACAACCAACAAAAGCCGACTACCTGTCCGATGACTACAACACATTCTGCAGAACCCATGAACTAGAATATATTTGTATATTTGGTTCTTGAAAATTGATGAAAACACAGAAAATTTTTATAAGTGAACAAAATATTTATTTGGATCGATAAATCAGTGCGTACCAATTACTTTGTAAGGATTATTTCATGAAAATGTTGCCCACGGCTACGTTTCACATGATCCATTCTGAAAGTCAAATTTTGGCACACTTTTTCTCACATATCGGCCGGTATCGCAACATAGACATGTGTAATATTGTCTCCCATGCCAGCAATTATGGTTGGATTGTCCCTATAGGTGAGATAGTTCCGTGGCCCTTCAAAACTAGTCTAGCGAGCTCAAATGACATGTACGAGGCCACCAATTGACAGCACCACAACGAGAGATTAATTGCTCAACTAACTCGCCACTCACTTGCTTCATAGTATCTCAAGCAGTGTGGTATGTGTCAACGTCCTGTTGAAACCACATGTCAACCAAGTCCAATTCTTCCATTTTGGGCAAAGAACCTCCGTGATCATCGAACGGTACCTTGCGCCATTGATCATATACTTGAGGCCATCGTCGACTTGAAAGAAGTACGACGGCCCAATACCCGACTTAATTTCGATCCTAAGTGATTATGGGGAGTATTTTGTACTAAATGTGTCGATTTGTATGGGAAGTACCAGAATGGGTGTGGCCAAAGCGTCCATTTTCAATCCCAACCTCTGTTTGGACAAATAATAGTCACTAACAAAACACCATTGTGATCGGCCGAACAATTTTTGTATGGGAGGTACCAAAATGGGCGTAGCTAAATGACCCTTGTCTTAATCGCTGACTGGCGTTTGATGACATGAAGTCTAATTCACACGAATTATCGCGTTGACAACACGGACGTAGACCAAGACTTTGTATGGGAGGTACCAGAATGGGGGTGGCGACCTCACCCATTTTTTCCAGTTAAGTAGACATTTACAGATAATTAAACAATGTTTGAGTTCAAGCTAATCACATCTACCAGAAAAAAGTTTTAGAAGAAAAATGATTTCGTACTAAATGTTTCGATTTGTATGGGAGGTACCAGAAGGAGCGTGGTCGAAACGCCCATTTTCAATCCTAAACTAATCGTGAACTCACTCACTCACAAAATTTCGCTGTGATCGATAAGGATTTACGGCAGGTATCATGTTGACCAGCCAGACAGACGGACATGGCTCAATCGTCTTAAAAAGTCCCAAAACGAATTTCGTCCAAAGATACTGAGGGTCTAATATGGCTCCTTCTATACGTTAAATTTTTTTCCGCGTTATATGATATATAGCCCCATCCAGGACAAGGGACTGTCCGTGGAGGTGGAAATTTTCTGTCAGCCATTCACTTGGGAGTGGCCAGAAATGACTCCTTCATTGGAGAGTTCAAGCAGCTCACTACTTCCACGCAGTATGTCCTGGGCAATGGCTTTATCGCAAACCTCCGTTAGCTAGCTAGAGTGAGAAGGCGAAAATATATGAGCAGCCTGAGTTGGTTATGCGATCACTGAAGTGTATCAGGCTTAGTAGGTGACTGATGTCACTGAAGCTCATCAAGCTATCGGGCATATACTTTTATCCTTTAGAAAGCGGATGAGCCAAATATATACGACAACGGCGAATAATGGAGGGCAGCAATCAAATATTCTGGCAGTAGGTAACATGCAAAAACCCGGTGGACTGGGATTGCCTCCTGCCACCGTTCATAATGGCAGTGAAAATACAAAAACGAAAGAGAAAACATAAAAAAAACTATTGGTAGACGACCCCCGCAAACGTTATAAGGGCCACGATTTTCGGATATGCACCTGTAATATGAGAACTCTATATATCTCCGGTGCAGCTATCGGGGCTATCCAATTGGCACGACAGTTGCCATGAAAAAACCACGAATTTGGTTGCGGATTTGTAGTTGGAAAAAGACTGCGACATCTAGTTTCTAGGTTCAAATCTGTGAGTGAACGTATAGCCACAATCCCCATAAAAACGAAATATTTTTGTATTTCCCTAATTTGTGTGCATGCCCAGACAGAACAGAAAGATGATGATGCCAAAGACATATTCTATGAGCTCCTAGAGGAAACGTATGACCGCTGCCCTACTAAAGTAGGCAGGGAGAATGTGTTTCATCCAAATATTGGCAATTTCAGTCTACATGCTGATAGTTCCGACAACGGAATGAGACTGATTGACTTTGCCGCGGCAAAAAACATGGTCATTAGTGGTACAAGTTTCCAGCGTAAAGACATCCACCAGGCTACTTGGGTATCCCTTGATGAAAGAACGAAGAACCAAATTGATCACGTGGTAATTGATGGAAGACACTCATCCAGTGTAATGGACGTACGAGTGACCAGAGGAGCTAACCTTGATCCTGATCACTACCTGGTAGCAGCAAAGGTTCGCACAAGATTGAGTAGAGCGAAAATCGTACGAAACCAGACGCAGAGGAAGCTGGACATCGGAACGCTTCAATTACCATAGGTAGCCACAGCCTCAGAACAGGCAGAACAGCTATTGACCTGCTTAATAACAACAAAGCCGCAGGAGCCGATGGATTACCGGCGGAGCTATTTAAGGCTGGCGGAAATGAGCTGATAAGGTGCATGCATCAGCTCGTTACCAAAATTTCGTTAGATGAATGCATGCCCGACGATTGGAGTCCTAGTGTACTATGTCCCATATTTTAAAAAGGTGACCAGAGTCTCTGTGCCAACTACCGTGGAATATGATTTTTATCCATATCATATAAGGTTCTATCAAGCATAATGTGCGAAAGACTAAAACTAATTATCGCTGCTCTGATTGAACCATACCAGTGTGGCTTTAGGCCTGGAAAATTGACAACCAACCAGATTTTCACGCTACGCCAAATCCTGGAGAAGACCCATGGAAAACTAGTCGACACCTATCATCCATTTGTCGATTATAAGGTGGCATTGGATAGCCCGATACGGGGGAAACTCTACGAAGCAATGTCTGAGCTTTGTATTCCTACAAAACTCATACGCCTTTGCAGGATGACCTTGACGAACCCCAAATCCGCATTGAAAGTTGGTAAGGATCTTACCGAACCTTTCGAAACTAAGCGAGGCCTCAGACAAGGTGACACCCTATCGTGCGATCTCTTTAACATCTTAATAGAGATTATTCTGAGAAAAGCTGCTGTCAACATGAATAAAGTCACATGCTGCTCGCGTGTGCTGATGATATTGATATCTTAGGACGCACAGTTAGAGAATTTACTGCGGTGTTTTCTGACGGTAAATGAGAACAAAATAAAATTAATGGTTTCAACGAGCAGGGCCTCCACGCGATTAGACCAAAGCGTGAACATTGATGAACGTTATAATTCCGGGGTGGTGGACGAATTTATATACCTTGGATCTGCCATAAACAAAAACAACAACGTCAGCCTCGAGATCAAGCGGAGAATTATGCTTGCGAATAGATGTTATTTTGGGCTAAGCAAGCACTTTAGCGATAAAGCCCTCTCTCGAGTGACGAAAATCCAGTTATACCAGACACTCATATAACCTGTCTTGCTTTATGGTGCAGAATCGTATAGCAAGCAGACAAAATATTTGTAAGAGTCTTCGAGAGAAAAATACTCCGAACAATTTATGGCCTCGCCTAGTGGGAAACGGCGAGTATCGCGAACGCATGAACATAGTTAAGCGGAACAAAATATCGCGATTGCACTGGCTAGGCCATGTCAGTAGAACGGATGAAGACGAAGCAGCACGAAGGGTTTTCGAAACCGAACTCGAAAGAAGACGAAAAAATACAGCAGACAGTTGTCCGAGGCCTTCGGCCACGGACTGTCCCTGCAGCCTGTGTCAGAGACACGGCCATTAAGTTTAACGTAGAATACGCCATCTGATAAGACAGAAAACATATATAACAATAAATGATAAATAACATGAGCAAATGAATTTATTTATGTGATAGTTACTTTTGATAATATACATAAGCTTATGGTAGGAAAAATAGGATAAATATGTTTTTAAATTAAAAGAGTAAGGATAAATGATAAATAACAGACGCAAATCAATTTGATTTATATTTTTTATAATTATATATCCATGTTAAATTCAATTTCACATTTAACATTTTGTTTCACTTAAATACATAAGCAAATATACGAAATTTCAATATTTCATCAATCAAACCAACAGCCGAAGGTTTGTGTCCACACTGAAACAGCATCATAGTTTGTCTCCACGCTACAAACTCAAACACTCAACCAAACAACACACGTATATTTGAGTGTATGTGTTTAAACAATTTTCATTTGAGAAACTTAAATATTAGGAAGATATCAACCAATATGAAATGTATATCAAACGAAAGATAACATCTTCATTTACCTACAAAAAAAATTTTAAAAAAAAATTATCTCGCCGTTTCCTCATAATCAATGAAATAAAGATTACAACAATAACAATCTGACATGACTCCCTATACCGTAAGGTAAGACGTATTCTACGCCAAAATAGGAAAACCAAGACTCCGCTGGAGGGATCAATAGACGAATCCCTGCTTACACTTGGCATTGCCAATTGGAGAGATAAGGCAAAAGATCGAACTGGTTGGCTAAATATGTTATCTTCGTTTTGTAAGGTCCCTGACCCTTCGGGGTTGTTCGTGACCGGATAAGTAAGTAAGTATAGCCCCATCCCTATGGGTGAGGCTGTAATTGAAATTTTTAATTGGCTTCTGAGTAGCAAAGTAATAAAAGGGCAATGGTGAATGAGGATCCCTTAATTTCATCTGTACAAATTCTACCGCTGTTATGGTAAGATATATTACCATATTTTAAAAATAAAAGCAAATCAAAGGATTTCAGGGAATAATTGTATGTAAATGGGTAAATTCCTGAAGCCTTGCTCGATTTATCGGATAAACACCAAATCTTGTGTTATTAAATGCATTAACATCTTATAAATATGAAAAAGAATTTCCCCTAATAAAATTAAACAAACGCAACTTGACAATGGCATTTTAACAATTATCCGCTCAGAAACCACCCTCACTGTAAAGTCAATTGCCGGCCAAACTCGTCGCTCACGTCGTTCGTTCTGGCCGCTTTCCCACTTTATTTTATAATATGATAACAGTTATTGGAACTTATTATTATTTTTTTGTTTCAGACAGTTGGTACCACAGAGTTATATATTTGCAATATACCTACTACTTTCTCCCTTTCATCACCCTTTATGCTTTGTATTCCCTTCATTTTATATTTATATTGTTGCTAATTTTTATTATTTATGTTTCTGTTCTTATCACATAATTTTCTTTTCTTAACAATCATTGTGATTATCATTATTTCCTTTTATTTACAATTATCAACAATTTCTGTTTAGTGAATAATTACTATTATATTCTTGTACCAAAACTTCTGAAATGAGTAGTTAAGTTTTCTCCCAATTTGAGTTTAGTTCTAATTTGGATATTAAAGTGTAACAACCAATTTAAGGAATAAACCCCAAAATATATTGTATAAGTAATGAAATAATAAAGTTTTCTTAATCGACAGCTAATCTTAACAGACCATCGATTTAATCAAATTTCTACAGGCTTTAGCAAACGTAGTCTTAGAGCAACATTAAGTTGGACAACGCGTACAACTTCGATTCGTCGTCATACACAGCAATGGAAACTTTTCTGAAACACCGTTCAGACGATTTTTAACAAAAGGCATATTTTAACAAGCCTTAAAAATTTCAATTGACACAGAACCTGAAGCCTAGAGACCTTCTGCAGCTCCGTATATTTACTACTTGGACAGCAACCAGCTTACTACTAAACAACAAGCAGATAATGCCGATTTGTCGAAAAAAAAATCATCATGACCGATGAGCCACATTTTCACTTCAACGGATAAGTTAACAAGCAAAACTGCTATACTTGGGGTTCTGAAAATCCACATGGCAATGCAGAAAAACCATGCACCGACAACGAGTTACTGTTTGATGTGTTTTTGTGGTGGCGGAGTCATCGGACATTAGTTCTTTGAAAATGATGCCGGTAACGCAGTTACCACGAGCGTTATCGTGACATGATACCAACCTTTTGGTAACCTGAATTAGATGACATGGACTTGGATAATATGTGATTTCAACAGGACGCTGCCACCTTACGCTCAAAAAAATGACATCTGCAAGATATCCTATAAAAAAAAAACTTCAGCAGGAACTTTGTATATATACATTCAAATGTTTGCAAGTCCAAAACTCATTTGTATTTAAATACCAACAGTAGCATGTTTACTGGCTAACATTTATGTGGATACATACGCATTCTTCATCCCACACATCCATATACATACACGGAAGCATTCGCGTGTTTTTCCCCAAACCTTCATATACTTACGTGAAAAAATGGGCCTATTTCCTCCCAAACATAATAATATTTAGAAACGAATTATTCCTTGAATTCAATATATTTGTACCATTTATTATCTACATTTATAAATAATTAATGCTAGAAAATTAAAAGATTTAAAACGGACCTTTTTACTCTTACTTGCACTGAATAAAAAAAGGTTTCCCATTACATCCCGCGAAGGGATTAGGGAGAGCTTCTCACAAACCATTGAGCTGTGCGCGTTCTAGTTTTACGCTCACTGGTTGGGACCTACAGTTTTACCCCGTTCTGCCCACACTACCATCGCACCAACGACGGTCTGAATCCCTATTTTTTTTCACTAACATGAGAATCTGCTGCTCTCTTGCTTCTCGTTTATTTGTTATTTCTCACGTTTTTTTCTTCAAAAGGATTCAACCATAGAGTAATGACGTATAGAGTAGCCAACTCTCTCATTAATTGATGAAATTTGGTGTGTTGCAGATGGGCAGTTGGATGTTGGAACAATAAGTCAGCAACCGCATTTCGTTTTGTGCCGTAAAATTTTTGTGTAAATACACCCCAAATTTATACTAACAATAAAATATAACAAAAAAGTCCAAAATACGTTTAAATTAAACAGTTTTTCATCAAAACGATATGAAAAATTTAAGTCAAAAATTTGTATACTTCGTTTATCAGACATCACTATGCGTTGGTACACGAACAATATACATAGTTAAATACAAATTTAGTTCATTCAAGCCAAGCGTGTATTAATTCATTGTGTTTTTTTTTTATTAAATTTCGCGCGCCGTTCCGACTTTCTCAGTAAAGGCTCGAACAGACAATGCGCTTCACGATGTTGCCCTTTCCAGGTTCTTTCCTCAAAATCGTTTCTTACTTTGGTAGCACACACACTTATATATGAAACATATGTCAGTTGCCAAATCGATTAACTCCACTTTCCCAAAATTTTGGTATGTTAGTGTCTGTGGGTTAAACTAATGTACAAAGTTCATTTTGAATTTAACTATATAATAGATACAGCTGTAGTGAAGTAACATATAATGTCAGTTTGCATTTATAATGAACGTGGAATTTGAAAACCCAGCGAAAATTTAAGTTTCTACAGGTATTTTTTTATGGAGTTAATCGATTTGGCAACTGACACATTCATATCACAAACCATTTAACTGTCCGGGGCTTTGTTTATTGTTTTTTTACTTATCAAGCGTCTTTTATATCCTCTGTCCCATCTACCATTGACGACTGCATACATGAAACTAAAAGGCAATACATCCGATAGATCCCAGCTTCATCCTCGTCGGGCACGTTGTCAACGGATTTGTACGAATGCAGTTATCCAGCTATTTGACTTTGAATAACAAATTCAAGCTATCGAGGTCGTTATTCCTCGCTGCTAGTATTGCCCGTTCACTAATCAAATCGAGATTTTTATAATTTTGTGCAATGCCGGGGAACACTTTGGTGATGAGTTCCTCCTTCGACGATGTGAACTCGCAAAAATATTATAAATAGCGATATCTATCCACTGGAAACATCAACAGGAATTTGGCCATTGCCAAGCGCCAGCAGTTTTCTCGAGAATTCAAGAGCCGATGAGTCGTTATGCTACGCGACTCTCATGTTCGTGGTCAATTTCAACTTCTTGACATGCCGCCACAAAGACGACGATTTCAGACATGCATTAAGTTCATCGGCAGCAATATCATAGCTCCACCAAAATGTCTCGAATCACCTCGTAAATCCTTCATCATTCGGTCAACTGCACCCAGGGCTCGTTTGTGCGCCATCGTGCATTCATCGCAAATGATGATTATGCATTCTCGCATCAATTTCGCTGTCGCTGAATTCTTGGTCATTGTGAACGATGGCTTGTCTACCGTGAGTAGATTTATAGGCAGCTTCAAAGCTGAATGTGCAGTTCGTCCGCCTTCCAACAATGTGGCAGCAATGCTAGACGAAGCAACAGCCAACGCAATTTGAGATCTTGACCAAATTGTAGCCAGAATCAACGAAATTACGAATTCCATCGTCAACATCAATCGTTCCATCGTCAACAACCTTCATCAGCGAATCGTACACGTTATTCTGCTCATTTGTTCGGACTCTTTCGGCCAGCTAGCTCATCTCGATCATAGTCTTGCTCCAGTTGCAGTTCCCGATTGAATGCATCGTTCATCGAACGATTTGGCGCTGGCATTCCCAACATTGACACCAGACTGCCGCACATGAGCACGTACATGTTTTCGATCAGAACTGACGCTTCGTTGCGCATCTCGTCGTTAATTTGAAGATCGAAATTCGACGTTTTCATGCGAACTCTGTGTAAAATGTCGTCACCCATCTCGTCCTTATATTTGTCCCACAATGCGGACGGGTTCGATATATGACATGTGGCTATGATGATCGCAAACAGTGTACAAATTGGATTCGCTGGCGCAGAAACAGTTGCATCGGCGAGAGTGGAGTCCCAATGTGTATTGTTTTCGAGCAAATTCAAACGATGGAACGCCTCCCGAAAAGTGGCGCACAGCACACCATCTACAGAACGCAGGTTCACCAAAAACAAGCGAAGATAGAAGCATCCGTCTTGGCATAAATGAACTGTGTATATTCCTCCGAGAGCATCGGTTGAATAGACATCAGCGAAGCTAGCAACAACATCACATTTTTCCGGCGTTGAAACCTCTTCGATGCAGCGTTCCATGTATAATAGCGTGGTTGTTCTGCTCTTTGCATCCGTAAAGTAGACACGCTGGCCGTTCTCCAAGTGAACTGTCAAATGTGCGACAGTCCGGTGATGTTCATCAATCGGAAATGAAAACAGCCGCCAAATTGCCTCGTTACAACTCACGTAACGTCCAAGTTGAAATTTTGTCACCTCGTCGTTTGCATTCGGTTCAACAATGCCAAATACTGCCATGTCGCTCCCTTTGGTCACATATTCGCAAACGTATTTGATGGATTTAATGGAATTGCAGTACTCAACATTGAAGTGGGGTGAGAACGTTTTCGATAAAAGCGGACAATATGGAACGATCCAGCGGTTATCGAAGACGACATCGTTTCCTTTCAATTTCATCACGATTGATCTGCCGTTGTCATCTGGAGAACGACGCCGATACAATGGATATCCGTCGATTCCACTGATTGTGTCAGGGGGAAACGCTTTGTACAATTTGCGTTTTCCATGCACGGCGTGTCTGGGTTGTGGACTCCGCAAGGGCCATGTTATACAGCTCCGGATCAGTTTCTGGATCTGGTATTTCGCCTCAAATGGTCGAATCAATATGATCTGGTCGGATCTTGCCGAGCATCCAAAGCAGAATGTGTGCATGTGGTACGCCATTCAACCGAGTACATCCAACAACCGATTATGCCAAAAACCCTCTGCTTAACGATGTAATCCATGAGTACTCTGATCTTTTGTTTGAATAAATGTCCGCAATCCAATAAGATAACCTCACTTTTTACACGCAAATTTATTTTATTAAAACATTATCGAATTGATAAATATCGCAATGGAATTTCAATTGATCGTAATGCTTGTACCGTTTGTGGATGTGATACGCGATATATGGCTATCCGAAATCAGTGTATGGAAAACTCGAATTAATTGCAGCAAGAAAAATAGCACATTTGTTTAATAGAAAATGACAATACGAAAAGTGCACCTGTCAATTTGCGCTCAACCTAAGCCTGTTTTGTAGTCAGCTGTTTTCCGAATTCTTCTTTGATGACATGCGAAAAATTCGCCTGTAAATTTACGCTCAGTCTAAGTCAACGCATAACGCCATCTATGGGGTTGTGGCATTGATCACAGCACAGAGCCATCTGTTATTTATCTCGTTAACTTCTGCATCCAAAATTCACGCAAAACGTATTTTATCACAATGAATTTCACAATTATCCGAAATTTCCTATGCTGCACAACGTAGCTTTTCATCGTCCAAAATCATCAAATCATGCGATAAAAATGTTCACGTTTTTCCGGAATTTTCCGAGTTTTTCATTAAAAGTTTTCTATTCGAAAGCCATTCGAAAAGCCATTCTAGAACAATTGCACACAAAATTCTATACTACAAATCTGTTTTCCATTTTTCCAATTTCCCGACTTTTCCGCAGGGTTTTCCCAAAATTTTCTTTCGTACAAACCTTCTCCGGAAAATTATGAAGAAGTGGAAAAAAATTTCAGCCACATCGGTCCAACCGTTCTCAATTCATGAATTACTATACAATTTTCACACCATTTTTATATATGTGACTTGCTCCACGAAAAGGGACCTCTGCGCCGAAAAGAAGTTATTGAGAAAAACGCGTTTAAAAAAAGCGCTTCGTTTTTCCGTGTTTTGCGCATGGTTATGCGTGGTTATGCATGGTTATGCATGGTCATGAGTAAAATTTTGATATTTTTGTAATTTTGTACCTTTGATATTGAACTTTTTTTAAATTTCAAATATTATATAAGTATATTATCTGTTTATATCACATTTTTAAATTTTTTCGTTAATTATGTTCATCTTTACAGGTGATTTGTAAAAAAACTAAAAGACATAGGAACTTGCGGTTTGCGGCATTTGAAAGAGCGTAAGAATCACTCAAAAAGTAAAGTGGACCTTCGGCGCAGAGGTACCTTATCGTGGAGCAGGTCACATAGTACAGGGTCACATAGTACAGGGTGTTGTCTAAACTTTAACACGTGATAGCTGAGAACAAAAGCTACAATGTTTGTTCTTACGCCAATTGCCTAGGTGGCTTCGTTTTCGAGATATTCGTGTTAAAATAATTGCATTTTTGAATGCATTTTCAATAAATGCATAATCTACTTTTTAAATGAAAAAGAAATATCAGTGAAAATTGCTTCAAAATTGATTTTAAATAATTAATTTTTTCGTTTGAAATGAAAACGAATTTTTTTAAAATGTATTCAATTAACGAAAATATTCAAAATGAGAGCCTTGTTCGTTATGCACTTAGATAAGCGGTCTCTTATTTCAGTTGTAGTTGTATTAATAGTCATTTCCTGTCGTATCACTTCAAACGCGCTATCTATTTTCGATAAAAGTTGGCACCGGTCGCGGATTTCTTCGTTATACACGAGCTCCTTGGCTCGTCCCCAGACATAAAAATCTAGGGGAGTCATATCCGGTGATCTAGCTGGCCACTTTATTGGACAATTACACCCAATCCAGCTTTCTCCGTATTCCACATTTAAAAATTGTTTGACAATATTGCTGGAATGTGCTGGACAACCGTCATGTTGGTAATGCATGTTCGCCAATGTGTTCAAGGGTATGTCTTCCAAAAAAGTTGGCAAATCGATTTGCAAAAATTGTAAATACCCAACAGCGGTTAACTTTTCGGGCAAGTAAAATGGTCCACTCACATGTGTGCCTATCACACCAGCCCACACATTAACACTGAATCTGGTTTGATGTTTTGTTTGCAGTTTGATGTGCGGATTTTCTAGAGCGTAGTGGTGCAAATTATGAAAATTAGTTATGCCTTCTCTGTTAAACGTGGATTCGTCAGTCCATAAAATTCGTTTTAAAAAGTTCTCATCAGCTGAATCTTTTTCAAGTATCAACGTGCAAAATTGCAAGCGCCTCTCACAATCACCATCATGCAGTGATTGCACTGGTGTAAAGTGGTAAGGGTGTACTTTATGGTATTTCAGTGTTCGATGCATATGCGACTATATTCCACTTGCTTGAGCAACTTTTCGGACACTTGTTGATGGGTCTTCTGCCACTGCCTGTAAAACTGTGTCTTGGACAGTGGACCGAATTCCGCTCCTAACGGTTTCGCATGGTCTTGAAGCGGTTCCCGTCTCACGAAAGCGAGCAAATGCCGCTTGAAACACACGTCTATCAGGAAGCTGCCTGTGCGGAAATCTTTCTCCATAAAGCCTTTGTGCTCCGTAAGTGTTTCCATCAGCTTTTCCATAATGGTACACGATATCACCGTATTCTTGGAAGGAGAATTTCATGACGACAAAAATTTAGAAACGACAAAAATGACAGAAAGGAAAAAAAATCTAAGCAATCAACTTTTTCAAAAATTTTTTTTTTAATTTCTTGCAAATTAAATAGGTAGTTTTTCTAGATTAAAAAGTGCATTTAAAAATGCAATTATTTTAAACACGAATATCTCGAAAACGAAGCCACCTAGGCAATTGGCGTAAGAACAAACAATGTAGCTCTTGTTCTCAGCTATCACGTGTTTAAGTTTAGACAAAAGTTTAGGGGACACCCTGTATATAGATGATGATTAATCATTGTGTCTCAAACATGTAATATTGAATATCAAACAAATTGTGTTTGAACGCAAGCATATTGTATTTACGACACGCTCCTAACACACGTTATATTTGCATCCAAGCAAGAAAACACGACGATTTTTCAGCCTTTTGCCACAGAGCTCATGAAACCATAGCCTCATTGAAAACAAAGTTCCCAAGACGCCTTACCTCACGAAACAAAGAGTTCAAATGGCCATTGGTCTTCTTTTTCTAGGGCTAGAGGAAAAGTGTGGTCTTTGCCAATAAGTCCGAGACGACTTCAGGGCTAAGGAATGAGATCGTATGCTTTATAAATGATATACGGAAAAATTTAGTAAGTGTAGCCTGTGGTACTAGAAGAGTCGTGGTGGGCATTTAACGGTGATTGTACTTCATACACAATCGCCATAGACTAGAAGTCATGATTATTTTAAAAACCCATTTCGATAAATCTTGGTGTATTATGTTTATCAAATTATACCTGCGGTCTTACTGAATCTCCCTCCACCTCTCGAATGGGCCAAATTTGCCGAATATCAAGCGGGTCTAAAAAAAACTGAAATTAGATTAAACTATCACAACAACAGAGGTTCCAAACACGGGTTTAGAGGACGATTTTAAAAAGCACATGAACTTTTTTTATAGAATACCTCGAAATATGAGGAAACACAGAAATACAATTGGTTGATAAACTCAATAACTAAGAGTTATCGGAAAAACGGGTCTCAAAAATTTTTTTTAACAAACCACTACCGTTTTGATGACCGTTTTTGTAGAATACCTCAAAATAAGAATTAAGTAAAATTTATAGATAACTTATCGAGTTATCGGAATTTAATACAATTTATTTTTCCCTCATATTTTTAACATTTTTGTGTTATAAAACGTTTGCATGGACGGTCTTCGGCAGAGCTTCAAGATTTTGTCCTCTGGGGTAGGTTCAATACTTACTTCGAGGCTTCGGCATAGTATTTATGTGTTATAAAGCTTCCTGCGTGTCCGACCAACACCGGCTTCGCGGCTTCGGCATAGTATTTTCGTGTTCTTAAGAAAAATTTTTTCGGGAAGTAAAAATGTTATAGTTGAAATTCCCGTTCATTTCAGTACCCGCACGTACTTGTTTATTGTGACTACCCTTTTTCCAATTCTCAAGACCCACATATTGTATTCTAAAATGGGGTTATTTTGCCCAACGGATGTCTCACGGGAAAACTAAATGCACCATTGAAAACAATACCATTTATTTGAGTACACACACTTGCCTGTTGCTATATGTTCCTACGTGGACCCGTTTTTGGATCCCATGATCCCCCAAAATGTTTTTTAAATTTTTGGTGTTTTTATTTTTTACTGTTAGTTTGGGGGGTTTGTTTTAGATCCGCTTGGATTTCGTCAATTCAGCCCTGGAACGAAACCTTGAACTATAGAGGATAATCGTAAGTTCTCAGAATAGGTGCATAACTTTAATATACTAAGTCATATTCTTGACTAACGGCCTATTTCAAGGCATATTGAGTAATATACCTTTAAAAAGGCTAAGGTCTTGTGTATTATCGGAACCTGCCAAAAAATAAGTATAATAGGGCATTTTTTTGAAAAAACAAATTAATTTTTAGCAGAAAAGTGAGTGTAAAAATAGTTTTATTAATTAGCTCCCCTATGGACTAATAAAAATAAATATATTTATGCACTGATTTATAGAGCTTAGAAAGACCTTTCTAATGATTCCCATGTCAACCAGATCGGATTATAAATCCCGGAGATACGAACGATTATATACTCAAGCTTTAAAGGCCTATATCTCAAGAAGTTGGACCGACCGCGGGGGGAAACAACTGTTTGAACTTTGCGCAGAAGCTTTTGTCGGTGGTGAAATTTTGATGTAGATCAGAGGGTTGGCGCTAAAGTAAATTTCTTATTCTATATGGCGCGGATGTGCAGGAGTATTCTTTCCGCTTAGAATCTCTGGATGTTCCTTGAGGAAGGCAATATAGCATTCCAGCTGTGCCTTTGCGTTGCGCTCAAATTCCCTAAACAATAATGTATTAATTTTAATTCAATAAAATATAAATATGTTAAATACTTACTTTTCCTTTTTTTACCGCGTTCATTTTGTGCAGAAAACCATATGTTTTTGTTTTTTTTTCACTGCTTTTGACAACCTGTTATTGTGAGGTGAATTATTTGTTACGAGGTGAATTTTCGTTGTCACTGTATTGCCAGAATACCAGATACAAACAATGGTGACAACTTTGTAACAATTTTGTGGTTACAATTTGATTGTTACCGCATTCACAGAATAGGGGTGTTAATATCAAATTCCCCTTAATTGCCCATTTCACTTAATTTTACCTTTTTCGACACTGAAAAGATTTTTGGATAAAAAAAAAGTTTGGTTATTTGGGCTTTGACCCAAAGAAAATACAAAAAAACTACAAAAAATAAGTGCGATGGTGTAAAAAAAGTACTTTCTCCTACTTTTAAATGGATTATGCAGAAGACTGTCGGTGGTGCAATGGTAGTGTGCGCGCCTCTTTTACGTGAGATCCTGGGTTCGATCCCTGCTCAGACCAACTTAAAATTTCTTTCGGCGTCGGTCACCTCGCATAGTGACGGCGACACTATCGAGTATTTAGCCATGAAAAAGCTTCTCAAAATACCGTTCGGAATCGGTGTAAAACTGTAGGTCCCAATCAGTGAGTGAAAACTAGAAACCGCACAGCTCAGTGATTGTGAGAAGTTCTCCTCTGTCCCTTCATGGGATGTAATGGGAAACCATTTATTTATTTTTATGCAGAAGACAGTACAACGAACGAAAAAACACTAAAGTCTGAAACACTAAGTCTGGCAAGCCTACATATATTTTGTATGAAACCATAGTTGTAACTCAAAAAGATATCGAAGCAGTTCGATTCCCGAATTAGGGTAAAACTGTCCTGTCCTGCCATGTCTCGTTTTTCGACTTCCACAATGTAGTCTAAGCAAGGGGTTTTACAAAAACACGCCTATTGTAAGTTTGCTTAAAGAAGTTTCATTGATATTATATACAGTTGTTGTGGCCGTCTGTGGTGAAATGGTGAGTGTGCGCGTCTATTGTACATGAGATGCTGGGTTCGATCCCTGTTCTTATCGCCTTACATTTCTTTTGGTGGCAACGACACTATCGAGTATTTAGCCATGAAAAAGCTTCTCAAAATACCTTTCGGAGTTTATGAGTTTCATGTGCTCCATATTTAAGCAAATTAACAGAACTATTTTATTGCGCATATTTCGGATGCCCCGTTTAGTATTTACTATTTAACATCTGCTGAACACGTCCAGCATTACGTTACATTCTGAACACAAAATCCAACACATTCAGTATGATAAGGCAAGTGTTCAAAATATAACCGCTTTGAAAGATTACAGTTTATTTTAGAAACGAGATCACACGCCTTCTTATTGCATTTTATATAAAATGTAAATTCATTTCATTCTCTAATAAACAGCCTTAATTTTGATCTTCCTAAATTAAAGTACATATCTCCTTTGTGTGCTATTTACTCGCATACACTTATAGGTTAATGTGTTTGAATCTGTGTGAATCGCATTATATTTCTTGCCATTTACTTTTTCAAAGTTGTGGAATTTTTCTTGAAATTTTCCTAAATACCAGGCATTTCATTCATAACGTTGTGGAATTCTTGGGAATATGTTGTTAGGTATTTCTTCTATAATTCCTAAATCTTTTCACACAATATAATTTTGTGGTTTTAAACATTTAGCATTAACTCGGATTATTTTAATAGCAACGGTTCGAAAATGTGTTTGATATCCTTTAATAGCAAATGCTTAGAAGCATTTTTTGTACATATGTATACGGTTAAATATCGAATGAAAACATTTAAAAGATGTTCTTTACAATTGAGTTTGGCATTTACATTTCGGCATTTTGGCATTTACAGGGGGCCTTTTCGTATATGTTCAGCTCTTTTTATGTGACCTTTAAGTGTAATAATGTATGCATGTAGTTCCTCAGTATATCTCAAGCATGGATGGGGAAAACTTCTCGCAATCAGTCCGATGTATGATTTCGGTTTTTGCCTTCATATACATTAGGCTGGGCCAAATAAATTAAGTTTAAGCTACAAGATTCGGATAGCAAAAAATAGTTCTGTAGGTCATGTAGAATACACATACAAACTTGCAGAAATAACTAAACTTATACCAACCCGCAATGCACTTGAAATAAGAACGAGATGCAATTTTACAATTTGCAAAATTTTAATATAATTTGGTTACATTTTCAAAATTGTATAGATGATGAAATAAAGCATATCGTCACCTAAAATGCCCAAAGACGTAACCCTCATTTTTAAAATTTTACAGGAGAGACAAAAAAACTTATAAAATCCAAAGTATGTAAGTTTTATACGCGTTCATTCCACAGCTTACCTTAGGAACTTGGAAGTCTACTATTTTGCACATATATATTTTAGCGTGGAGTATGATATTCAATCAAAAAAACAGTTTTGATTTTTTGAGGGTTACGCCTTTGGGCATTTCAGGTGACGATATGCCATCTAGGTAGTGAGTAAGAGAATTTGATGAAAAATATTCGAATTATACAATAAATGCCGTTTGCGTTAAATATTATAGTACAATATGTACTTTCGACATACAAGTATTTTTGTGAATGACACTTTAATATTACTACGCATAATATGTTTGTCATTTGCAACCGAAATATAGCTTGTCATCAAAATACCACAGACTTCACTGCTTTACATTTGCTTGATTAAGCGTAAAAAACGTGCGTTTCGTAAAAATTAATTTTTCACAGCTACACGACGCTTCTTCTTTCTTATTTAATTGACAGTGTCATACAAAACATGATTTTATGGAGAAAATGTGAAATCTCTCGCGAATATGTAAAAGCATAATAATGTTAAGATGAGATGATGCTCATTTGCGTAGTCACGTAGCTGCATGAACATGTTGACAATTATTAGAAATTTCAATAAATTTGTTGGCATTGTTCTTTTTTTCTTTGTTACTTTTTTCATGAGCATCGCATTACACAGTGCAACAGCCAATCTGGGGGATGAGAAATTCCAATTCAGGGTGATGGTACTAGGTCAGTATTGTAAAAGCACCAAATTGTTTTTGTGACCTTTTATAGGTTTTCCTTATCTTGATATTGGTTCGCTTAGTTTTAAATTTTTGACAAAAAATTTGCCTGACATAACGCGAGAACGACTCGTTCGATTTTGCTGAAACCAATTGAGAAAAATTGAGAACTACATACATTTCTTTTAGTCTATTCATATACTGTTTATTTACATAATCAACAGTTATGCAGTTATAAATAAATTTATGAGGAAAAAATTAATTTTTTGGAACGAAGTTCCTTATCGCACGTTGTGGGATGGGAGCTAAATGAAACAATTTTAAACAACTTTTTTAACTACTTTATTACAATCCATTATTATCAACTATAGTGGGTACTTTTGGTTTGGTTTGGTTTAAAGGGAAGTTTTCTAGGTGGAGCCTCTTTATTACATATTGTAGTTTTGAACCCAATAAAAAGTAATTTACGTAAAGCCAAAGTACAAGACTGGCAAATCCATGAAGTACAACCATGAGCATGGAATTACATTTGGCAGCACACTTACTCTTACACTAATGCTTTTGGCTTGGTTTGTGTCTATAATATATGGGGGGATATTTTTTGTTTCATGGGAAATTGTCTAGGTGGAACCTGTTTATTACATATTGTAGTTTAAACCAAATAAAAAGTAAATTTAGAAAAGCCAAAGTGAAAGAACTTTAAAAAATTACATTTTCTTAAGTAAGTGCGTTTTCATAAAAAATGTAAATGTTCACAAAAAAAATACTTATTCATATTCTTAAACAGAGTACCTTTACTTAACAACATACCTCATCTTAAAGAAGTGCCTTTGATTAAAAAAAAAAATCCAATGAGTGTTCGAACTCACGGGCGATGTGTTAACACTTTTTTGCTACACGGTACCTGTTCGATTTCTATGAACACATTCGTAAATGTTACATTGGAAAATAAAAAACAGCGTTCAATCATATGATGACGTTTCATTTAAATAATATTAATACTTAAAATTATTTAAAGACCCAGTGCAAGCACATGTGTCATTATTTTCTTGCTCAATACTTTTTGTTTTATTCCCACAAAAGTCAAAGAATGCAAAGCAACAGACACTTGTACATACATACATACATTGTTATATTCGTACGATATAACCGAAGATCAACATAAAATACTTTTGTAATATTACTCCAAATTAAAACACTTCAATCTCGGCTCACCGATATCGGATCGTCTTAATTTTTGGCCTAAACTCTTCGTCGAAACCCGCACTAGCTTTTTAATCCAAAAATTAATAAAATCGGCTATGCATTTCCGGAGAAAATCGCGTGGGAAAATTATATGAAAATCGCCCAATAATCATTTTCAATACCGACTGCCAAGCAACGAACAAACAAACGATGATTTACTCTTAAAACCTAACACTTGCGTATGTATTAAATTTATAGTTTACTGCCCTAGAGGCGCGCGTATAGATGTTAACACATCAAAAAAATCCAATGAGTGTTCGAACTCACGGGCGATGTGTTAACACCTTTTTGCTACACGGTACCTGTTCGGTTTCATTCGTAAATGTTACATTGGAAAATAAAAAACAGCGTTCAATCATATGATGACGTTACAGTTAAATAATATTAATACTTAAAATTATTTAAAGACCCAGTGCAAGCACATGTGTCATTATTTTCTTGCTCAATACTTTTTGTTTTATTCCCACAAAAGTCAAAGAATGCAAAGCAACAGACACTTGTACATACATACATACATTGTTATATTCGTACGATATAACCGAAGATCAACATAAAATACTTTTTTAATATTACTCCAAATTAAAACACTTCAATCTCGGCGCGCCGATATCGGATCGCCTTAATTTTTGGAATAAACTCTTCGTCGAAACCCGCACTAGCTTTTTAATCCAAAAATTAATAAAATCGGATATGAATTTCCGGAGAAAATCGCGTGGGAAAATTATATGAAAATCGCCCAATAATCACTTTCGATACCGACTGCCAAGCAACGAACAAACAAACGATGATTTACTCTTAAAACCTAACACTTGCGTATGTATTAGTTTGATAGTTTACTGCCCTAGAGGCGCGCGTATAGATGTTAACACATCAAAAGTAAATCTTGTTACACAAAGTACATTTTCTTAAAAAATTTAATTTTTTAAATAAGTACCTTTTCTTAAAAAAGTACATTATCTTACAACAAATTGCCTTTACTTAAAAAACTACCTTTTACCATTTTTGTAAACCACAATAACTTTTCTTGCTTGCTCTTAAAATTTTGCCTATTCTTTCGTAAAAAAGAGCTTTTCTTCAAAAAAAAAATACCTTCTCTTACAAAAAATACATTTTCTTACAAAAATTCCTTTCTTGAAAGTACCCTTTCTTAAAAATAAAATAATACCTTTTTTTTCTTTTCTTGAGATGAGTAGCCTTCCTGAAAATAAGTAAATTTTCTTAAAACATAACCTTATCCTAAAACGAGTAACAACTTCTTTAAAAAGTACCTGTCCTTAAAAAAAGTATTTCTTTGGAAAAATATCGTACTCTTGGGCTTTTTCTTATATAAAAACATTAGCTTTTAATGAAAGAAGTACCTCTCATCAAAGAAAGGACCTTATCGGGAAAATATAATACATATTCTTACTAAAGGGACCTAAAGATATACTTTTTTTATAAAAGGCATTCAATAAATAACAAATTTCTGAAAAAAAGTTAATCATTTTACAAAAAGTATCTTTTATTAAAGATCCATTTAAATTACAGTATTTTTCAACAGGCGCCTTAGACGTGATGGAACTAAATAGTACATAATATATAGCGAAAGGAACTTCGTTCCAACCGGGTGTCCCCTGACACCTCATGTATCATCTTTCACTTTGGCTTTTCTAAATTTACTTTTTATTCGGTTCAAACTACAAACAGGCTCCACCTAGAAAATTTCCCATTAAACAAGAAATATGTTAGCCTGGAAACAAACCAAAAGTACGAGTGTTAAAGTGCTGCTAAATATAATTCCATGCTGAGGGTTGTGTTTCATGGATTTGCCAGTCTTGCACTTTGGCTTTTCTAAGTTTACTTTTTATTGGGTACAAAATTACAATATGTAATACACAGGCTCCACCTACAAAACTTCCCTTTAAACCAGATCAAACCAAAAGTACCCTATATAGTTTATAATAAGCGTGTTTTGGTTACATCGCTTGCTTATATATTCGCTTGTTTTGTACGAAACAGTTAGCGAGGACTTGGTGACCCGAATCATTTTCGCTAAGTGTAAAGAAATATTTTTTGACTTCTTTTACGGTTTTCAGCCCTTTTTCATATTTTTGAATAAAGTCACTTATCGCTAAATGGCCGTTTTCTTTACAACTTAGCCAGCGATAATCGCTTGTTTGTAACCAAAACACGACTAATATTGGGTTGTAATAAAGTAGTTAAAAAAAATTGTTTAAAAAATGTTCATTTAGCCCCCAGCCTTCCTTTTTTTTGTCAAAAAATGATTTTTTTTTAAATCATAAAAAATACAAAACGGATAAAAGTGTCAAGTCTTATTACTTTCACGTAAAGTCATATAACCTGTGATCAAAATGAAACACAGATCATGAAAATCGATGCACGCGTTTCCCTTTTATTCACAATTAAGTGAAGGTGTCTAATTTTTTCATATACATATTTTCTGAGGTTTCCCTGAGCAGGAATCCTGTAATTCTTTTTTTTCATTTATGCGTTTAGGCGAATATGTGAGAAAAAGCTATAAATGTTGAAAAGTATTTCAATACTTTTTGGTAAATATTTGCAACCGTAACTTGAACACAGGTGTAATGAGTGGCATGTGCACTTTATATCAAATAAATCTACGTCATTGCATAGCAAAGCTTTAAGTCCGCCAATATCGCCAGCCATAACATTCGCACTATCTGTTGCCAAACCAGTCAATTTTGTTACGCGAATATTGCAAGAAGAAAAACGTCTTTAATTAAACTATAAATGGAAACTGCATCTGCTTTAGTGATCTCCAATATGGCCAGGAACTTATTTTGAATGCTAGAAATAGAGCCATAAAAACAAATAGCAATACTGAAAAATTACTGATTTGCCTTTTTTAATGTAATTAATAAATACAATGACTTCCTTAACCAAAGCTTAACTTTAACTAATTTTATAAAAACCAAAAAAAAGACTGAATTTTTGATATTTTTAATGTATTTAATACATATAATGAATTCCTTAATATTTATTTGAATTGTTTTTTAATTTTATTTTATATCTATATATATAAAAAGAAGTGTACATTTTATTGTCACTCCATAACTCGAGAACGCCTGGGCCGATTGGGCTCAAATTTTTTTTCAGTTGTTCGTAATTGCCAGGAGAATGTTAATACGAAAGAAAATTTTGGGAAAACCGTACGGAAAAGCCGGGAAATTGGAAAAATCGTAAATTAATTTTTAGTATGGAATTTTGTGTGCAATTGTTCCGGTGTAGCTTTTCGAATTCCAAAATAGAAAACTCTTAGTGGAAAACTCGGAAAATTCCTGAAAGACGTGATTCGGCAGAATTGCATTTTGGCGATTTTTTGACGTTTTTTAATTTTGTAAATTTTGACGATTTTATACAACATGCTTTGACGTTTTTATACTTATTCTTACATTTTTAGTTGCCAAAAAATGCTAATCGCGTTGTACCGCTTTTGTCTTAAGAAATTACGATTTTTCCACAAATCAAATCAATAACATTTATGGCATATTTCAATCTGGTAACATTTAACTTCTATTACAAGTCTATTCTATTACATACCACTTTTAAGGTATTCTCTACACGAAAGATTACTTCAATTTAAGTAAATCCAATTTTTTCGTTATTACTATTGCATCTGATATGTAACAAATGCTCACTTTAAACAACATATATTCTTAAAATTGCACTTACAATTTCTTCTTAATTCTTTACTTCGAAGTAATATGAAAGCATTGGTCTCAGTTTGTTATTGAAACTTTTAAAAAAAAATTATTTCTGTAATCTGACAAACATTAAAATGTCCATTAAGCCCCTCAGTGGCAAGCGTTTGAATTTTACTATTATTTTTTTTAGTTAAATAAAAATATTTAAATACATAAAAATTTTTGTTTTTCATTTTGACGATTTTTTGGCGATTTTTAATTTTGACGATTTTGTACACCATGATTTGGCGTTTTTATACTTCAACTGCCTGGCAACCATGCTGACAGCACCTGTCAAAACACACATGTTTGCTAATCACTTTCTTCTGATACAGGCGATCATACATTCACTGCTTTCCAATTGGCATTTTATTGCAAGAGTTTTTTTTTTTGCTTCATAAATATTGAAAAGTATTCATTATCATTATTTACTGGGAGGGGCAAAAAGGGTAAAAGTCTCCCCCTTGACGGATCTTCTAAACTACTCATCCGATTTTCAAAATTCTTTCACCAGTATAATGCTACGTTATCAGTGAGTGCTATAGGCAATCCTACCGGTACGGGCAAAAAGGGGAAAAGTCTCCCCCTTGACGAATCTTCTGAACTACACAACCGATTTTCAAAATTCTTTCTCCAATATAATGCTACGTTATCACTGAGTCCTATAGGCAATCCTACTGGGAGGGGCAAAAAGGGGAAAGTCTCCCCCTTGACGGCTCTTCTAAACTACTCATCCGATTTTCAACATTCTTTCTCCAGTATAATACTACCTTATCACTGAGTGCTATAGGAAATCCTACCGGGAGGGGCAAAAAGGGGAAAAGTCTCCCCCTTGACGGATCTTCTAAACTACTCATCCGATTTTCAAAATTCTTTCACCAGTATAATGCTACGTTATCAATGAGTGCTATAGGCAATCCTATCGGGAGAGGCAAACAGGGGAAAAGTCTCCCCCTTGACGGATCTTCTAAACTACTCATCCGATTTTCAAAATTCTTTCACCAGTAGAATGCTACGTCATCACTGAGTGCTATAGGCAATCCCACCGGGAGGGGTAAAAAGGGGAAAAGTCTCCCCCTTGACAGATCTTCTAAACTACTCATCCGATTTTCTAATGCTACGTTATCAATGAGTGCTATAGGCAATCCTATCCGGAGGGGCAAAAAGGGGAAAAGTCTCCCCCTTGACGGATCTTCTAAACTACTCATCCGATTTTCAAAATTCTTTCACCAGTAGAATGCTACGTTATCACTGAGTGCTATAGGAAATCCTACCGGGAGGGGCAAAAAGGGGAAAAGTCTCCCCCTTGACGGATCTTCTAAACTACTCATCCGATTTTCAAAATTCTTTCACCAGTAGAATGCTACGTTATCACTGAGTGCTGTAGGCAATCCTACCGTGTGGGGTAAAATGGGAAAAGTCTCACCCTTGACGGATCTTCTAAACTACTCATCCGATTTTCAAAATTCTTTCACCAGTAGAATGCTACGTTATCACTGAGTGCTATAGGAAATCCTACCGGGAGGGGCAAAAAGGGGAAAAGTCTCCCCCTTGACGGATCTTCTAAACTACTCATCCGATTTTCAAAATTCTTTCACCAGTATAATGCTACGTTATCACTGAGTGCTATAGGCAATCCTACCGTGTGGGGTAAAATGGGAAAAGGCCCACCCTTGACGGATCTTCTAAACTGCTCATCCGATTTTCAAAATTATTTCACCAGTAGAATGCTACGTCATCACTGAGTGCTATAGGCAATCCTACCGGGAGAGGCAAACAGGGGAAAAGTCTCCCCCTTGACGGATCTTCTAAACTACTCATCCGAATTTCAAAATTCTTTCACCAGTAGAATGCTACGTCATCACTGAGTGCTATAGGCAATCCTACCGGGAGGGGTAAAAAGGGGAAAAGTCTCCCGCTTGACGGATCTTCTAAACTACTCCGATTTTCAAAATTCTTTCTCCAGTATAATGCTACGTTATCACTAAGTATATTCTTTCCCCTTTCTCTTATATCCAAATACGGAAAGGCAGCATTGTAATTCTGAAATTTTAGTGATTAAGGCAAGCGTGTTTGACTGATGTTACTCAGTTATATAACTTTTAAATAAAGTCACACAACCAATGAAACGCTTTCGTTGAAATATCTTTATCTTTTAAAAAAAGAAGGAAGGAAATAGTATTACTATCCGCTAACTTTTGCAGGCAGGACGAAGTCTGCCGGGTCAGCTAGTTAACTTATATAACCAAAGCACAGCTTTAACTAATTTTATAAAAAAAAAGACTGAATTATTGATTTTTGTTTAAATGTATGTAATGTAATTTGTTTTTTTAATTTTATGTTATTTATATACAAATTTAAAAAAAAATACAAATTTTTATAATAAGTACAAATTTTAAAAAAGTAAAAATTTTTAAAACAAATAACATTTTTTTAAAAAAATACAAATTTATAAAAAAAAAAGTTTTTTATTTTTCCAACATCTTCATGCTGCAAAAGAGTATACTTTTCAGCATTTGGAAAAGTGAGGAGGAAAAATCAAAAAAAAAAAGGTCCTCACTTTTAATATATAACGTTAGGGTATACTTTTTCAACTCTTGAATTTTTGGGCACAAATTGTTGCTTTTGGGCACTTTTTAGTGGAAATTTTGGGCGGAAAAAAATTTTAAACGGCAACACTGACTGTCACGGCAACGCCTGCTGTTCTCTCTGAAGTATTTACAGTTTTCTATATTTCTCTAGAGCCGACCACAATACCGATACTCCATAGGTAAAATCCTCCATAGTACCACTTTCGGGTTTAGGCCCTAATTGCACTCAAATGTTTTCGTAGAGGGCAACTTAAGCTTTCTTAATCCATCGAGTTTAGACCTTCTATCTCTGTGTTCAATATTAAGTTTCCCTTTGAGTTTCGGATAACTAATTACACCCCGATAGACAAGTTTATGGCCCAAGTGCTCTCCCAAAATATTTCCCATGACTTCACTTATCACGGAGATAAAAGAATCTGTTACCATCACCATGCCATCATCCTCATATGAGATTACCCTTACCTTTCTGTTATTCAAGTCCGCCAATAGAGTGTTCATAACCACTAGTCATAGTAGTAGTGATATCACCCCAACCTGGGGTGTATCCCTACACACTAACCTTGTGGTCGATACCTCACCCCACTGCATTCTTATCTGACGGTCCACAGCATTCAGTCCAACTCAAAATACTATATGTGACCTGGTCTATGGAAAGGGGGCTTAGGTGTCAAAAAATCAATTTTCACTTTTTGATTGATTCGGATGGAAGATGAGATGCTTTTTCACGTGGTGAAAAGCAGAAAATCCTAACATGCTTGGAAGTGTACTAAAAATGTAGAGAAAGAAGAGTAAAAATACGACAAAATATAATTTATTGGTAATGAACAAAATACATTGAATTATAAGCTATAAAGACATGATTATACAGTAGAAAAACGTATTATGGGCCAAAAATAATAATGTTGAGTAGTTTATGTATTTTTCTTTGTTGTCGTTTTCCTTGAGATCTTTTTACGTATTGATCCTGTGGAAGATGGACCTGGTTCCTCGTCTGGTTTGAGAACATCTTCACTAGTTTTTGCCTTCCGTTTCTTCGATGGCAAATCTTTCTTTATCTACTTTAGATATATCCGAAACTAAGCTGCGAAGATTATGATAGATGTACCACTGACGTTCCAAAGATAAACCAGCTGGTTGTATAACTTTCGGCATTTCAGGATCGATAGGTTCTAACAGAAGCTTTAAGGACTGCACTTCTTCACTGTCTGCGAATTTCTTTGTTCAGGTTTAAAATAGCTGTCCCATTCATACCAGACGACTTTTTCAGCCGATACAGCTTTATTATAACCCCCAGGTGATGATGCCTCGACAAACTGAAGTAAATCTGCATACGTGTCAATGTTACTGACGGCATACTTACTTTTGAAAATACCGAAGTAACGATCAGCCGCGAAGTTAGTGTGCGCGGTAAGTAGAAATTTGAATAAAATAGTTTTGTTAAGACCCCGAGCCAAACACCATTGCAGATATGATAGTACAGTGTTATTCTTATTCTGCCCAACACAATTGTCACAGAAAAGAACGAGTGTTTCAATGTCTTTATAGTAGGTTTGCAGGTGATAATGCAGGATGCTCACAACACAGTTAGGTCCTTTACCAACGTCATCTTTTTCGTCTATCATGTAATTGTACTGTAAAAAAAAAATATAAATAAGATCCTGTAAAGGCGAGCAATTTGAGTTCCTATGATTCAGTTTGAAATTTTAACCTGAATTTTTGTTTTTCGTCTGTAATTCCGAAGACTCCGCACTTCTTGGTTGCTTTGAAGTATGCTGTACCAGGTTGTTGTGGACTGACAGGGTAGTGAACGGTTTGGGCAAAATCAAATGAGAGAACGACTGCTGTAGGGTCAGTATTTCTACACCAACTTTGATAATATTCTCGTTCATTTCAGGCTCGGTGGAGGTGATCAAGAAATTGATTAATCTTCTGTTCGCGTTCAATGTCAGCAACATCTTTGCCTTGCGCAATCGATATTGTGTTTCCTATTAAAAGAACAAATGCTGAATTTAATCTCAACGTTTGATACAACTATAAAATGAGAAAATAATGAGCTACTTACCACGGCAGACATCGCAGAGATCATCCGCTGGTTTCATAACTGTAACATGGGGTATGTATTTGGACCATATCCGTCGAAAACTGCAATTACTCATCTTCAATTCGTCATCACCGAGTGAAGAAATATATTTTCGATAAATTGAGGACTTCGTCTCGCTGGTTGGCAGTTTCATTATCCGAAAATCCTTAAATATTGGGAGTCGTCCGGGCAATGGAAGAGCCATTAAATCGGCTATAGACTCGATGAATTTAACAGCTTTTTCGATGTCAGCCGGTTTAAATGACTTTGGATGTGTACTCGGTTTATTTGCCAGTCCGTGTTGGCGCACTGTCACACCCTGTGCGTGAAAATGACGTACTAAATTTTCGTAACGCTTCGTCGTACAGGCATGTACAAAAAGGAAAAACGAACGACAAACAGGTACTCTGTAGAAGGTAAATTGAATTCTATGCCTCATAACTTCTGTATCCTGTCTCTGTCCATATTTCTTCCGCCCAGCAAGCTTTGCGTATACACTTTCTAGCTTTTCGTTACTCATAATTCCAGCTTCGATGTGACTTAGTATCACTAAATCAAGTTCATTTTTCGACATCTCTAAACAATTGTTCCGCCTACTCTCGATCATTTCCCGTGGTATCAGTGTATGGCATTCATTATTACAACAATCTTTTGACAGAAATTTTGTTACCAGCTCCTCCTCCTTTACATCAACAACATACAGGTCCATGTTAACAAAAGTTTGTTCGGTATCATCTTCTGCCTGAGATACACATACTTCGTCTTCATCATCATCGCTCTCTTCATAGTTTTCATCATCGTGTTCATCACCCTTTTCATGGAAATATTGTCCGTATACGGCACTGAACTCCTCATCAACACTCATGTTTCATTTCATGCGAAATGCGAAGACGATAATCAACAGAAACAGTAAACGTCACTTCTTCAGTGTTACTTTTTTAAATGTTCCACACTAGCAACTTACACGATGAACTATAATAATATTCCGACCAACAACAACACTTACTGGACCAACAACAACACTTACTGGACGTCTGGCGAGGAGAACAATTGACGAGATAATGAGAAACTGACGAAACGAGTTGCTTACTTTTAACAGCTTTTTCACAGAAAACTAGTTTTCGCACGTAAGCTCCCTTTTCGTAGACCAGGTCACATATATTGTTCCTTCCATGTTAAACCGAACGATATTTGTAAAAAAAAAACAGCAGACTGTCCCTGCAGGCTGTGTCAGAGACACGGCCATTAAGTTTAACGTAGAATACGCCATCCGATAAGACAGAAAACATATATAACAATAAATGATAAATAACATAAGCAAATGAATTTATTTATTTGATATTTTAATTTACTAAACGTCAACTGTCAGCCGCTGTCAAACAGCATCAAGCAGCATTGTTATTTTGCTTATTTGGCAGCACTTGAATTTAACATAAAAATGTATGATTTAATTTTTTCATATATTTTTTATAATTATATATCCATGTTAAATTCAAATTCACATTTAACATTTTGTTTCACTTAAATACACAAGTAAATATACGAAATTTCAATATTTCATCAATCAAAACAACAGCCGAAGGTTTGTGTCCACACTGAAACAGCAGCATAGTTTGTGTTCACGCTACAAACTCAAACACTCAACCAAACACCACACATATGTTTGAGTGTATGTGTTTAAACAATTTTCATTTGAGAAATTTAAATATTAGGAAGATATCAACCAAAATGAAATGTATATCAAACGAAAGATAACATCTTCATTTACCTACAAAAAAATTTTTAAAAAAAGTTATCTCGCCGTTTCCTCATAATCAATGAAATAAAGATTACAACAATAACAATCTGACATGACTTCCTATACCGTAAGGTAAGACGTACGGGCGATGTGTTAACACCTTTTTGATACACGGTACCTGTTCCATTTCTATGAACACATTCGTAAATGTTACATTGGAAAATAAAAAACAGCGTTCAATCATATGATGGCGTTACAGTTAAATAATATTAATACTTAAAATTATTTAAAGACCCAGTGCAAGCACATGTGTCATTATTTTCTTGCTCAATACTTTTTGTTTTATTCCCACAAAAGTCAAAGAATGCAAAGCAACAGACACTTGTATATACATACATACATTGTTATATTCGTACATACGCTACATAAGTTCACAAAATTGTCGTTGCTCTCTTGCTATCTCATTTTTATATACGTATAATACGTCATTACTCTCTTTTCTCTGAGAGTGCTCCGCAGCCACATTTTATTGGACAATAATAAAATAATAAAAAAACAACAACACCAACAACAACTACTACTACTACTACTAATATGTTGGTGATTTATTTGTGCTTGCTGTGTCGTGGAGTGTTTGTTTGGGTGGAGGCGTAGGGGGGGGGGGGGTACCTAAAACAAAAAATGTTAAGGGAATGCAAGAGTGGAGAGTGTGAGTGTAAATTGTCATGGTGGAGCGTATATAAGCTTCGGCCCGGCCGAACTTAACACCGTTTCTACTTGTTTTTGTATACACCGGGCAATGCTGAACATCAAATGACTCGCTTTGTTTGGCCATAGCAACAACAACCAAACACACAACTTCACACATACTTTGTCCGAAGTCGCTGACGTATACGTGTGTCACATAACAACATGTTTGCCATATCAACAGCAACGCAACAGCCAAACACACAACATCACATATACTTTGTACGAAGTAGCTGACGTATTAGTGTGTCACCATAACGTCGACTGTGTAAGCCCATGCGCTTGCAAATGAAATTTTGCGTGGCTATGCTTTATATCTCCGTTCAACAACAGCAACAGACACATGTACATACATACATTATTATGTTAATACATACGCTCTAGACACAATTTCGTTTGCCTCACCCCTGCCACACCACTCTTTCATCGCTCGATCATTTTTGTTTAACACTTCATTATTCTCTTTCGCAGTCGCAGAAAATCTGGTTTTAGCAGCAGCATAAAATCTGGTTTTAGCAGATTTTGACTTTGATAGATTTAGTTCCCATACGCCGCTATAGATGTTAACACATCAAAAAGTCCATTGACCACTCAGATTTGTTTGAGTATGCGTGTTTTTTTTTTATATATAATTTTTTTTAAAAAAGTGAAATTGAAATTTTTTGAATCAAGGAAAAAGTGCCGAGGTGGAAACATTGAAAATGATGTGATATGAAAACGCGATGGCAGCTTTCAATCAATGTAGGCTTATTTAAAAGGTCAGGACTCGTTCATTTCGGTGGTGTATTTAGATTTTAACGGGTTGTGACAAAATGTTTTTTTTGGATTTTAATTTGCTGTTGTTTTTTATAATTATTCCCACAACGCTGCAAATCAAAAACGCATTGCCACATCGATTTTAAACAAACCCTGTAAAATTTAAAGTGGGCAAATAATGGGTTGTGTTTCAAAAAAAAATTATTTACTAAATAGAGTTATTTGAAAACTTTACTTTTTGAACGATTTTGTTTGCACAAAACCATCTGTTGATCTCCCACACATACTTAAATTATTATCTTATCAATGATGATCAATGTTTCTATGCTTTCATACCATGGTTAAGAAAATAAAGGTGCGGTTTTAGGCATGTCGGCATCATAGGACTATTTCTTCGAAAATGAGCAACCCGCTGTTACCGCCAGTGGCAAGCGTTACCGTGCCATCTTCAGTGGGTTTTTGTTGCGAACAGATGAAGAGATATGAACGAAGTATAGTTTCAACAAGACGGCGCTACGGGCCACACATCCAACAGTACAATCGGTCTTTTGTGCACTGTGCTCGAAAACCGCATAATCAGCCGAAACGCGGAGTCCATTGGCCGCCTCGCAGATGCGATTTGAACCCGTTAGACTATTATTTTTGGATCTTCGTGTAAGATAAGTGTTATGCAATAATTCCCGTGTCCACTGAGTCCTTACAACACGAAAGAGAGGCCAAAACAATCTAACGGGTCCGCCATCTAACTTAGCTCATGTCTGATTTGACAGATAATTAGTTTTATCCTTCCGCTGAACGAATATGGTTGTGTATACGCTTGAACAACGCTGGGAAATATGGGGAAAATGGGCCTGCGATCGACTTACAGAAGATGCCGATTTTGCCAAAATATCATCTTTTCAGATGAAGCTCATTTTGATCTTGGCGGGTATGTAAAAAAAAAAATAAATGGTTTCCCATTACATCCCATGAAGGGACCGGGGAGAACTTCTCACAATCACTGAGCTGTGCGCTTTCCAGTTTTCACTCATTGATTGGGACCTACAGTTTTACACCGATTCCGAACGGTATTTTGAGAAGCTTTTTCATGGCTATATACTCGATAGTGTCGCCGTCACTATGCGAGGTGACCGCCGCCGAAAGAAATTTTTTTTTTTTTTTCTTTTTAAGGTGGTCAGAGCAGGGTTCGAACCCAGGATCTCATGTACAAGAGCCGCGCACACTAACCATTGCACCACCAACGGCCACTGGCGGGTATGTAAACAAGCAAAATTGTCGCATTTGGGGCACAGAAAACCCGCACGCATACATTGAAAAGCCGATGCACCCTAAACGAGTCACTGTTTGGTGCGGATTTTGGTCCAGAGGCATAATTGGGCCATTTTTCTTCGAAAAGGAGCAAGGAGTGGCCGTTACAGTCAATGGCGATCGTTATCGGGCCATGTTGAACGAATTTTTGTTCACAAAAATTGAAGAGGATGATATTGGCAACATTTGGTTTCAACAGGACGGCGCTATGTTCCACACAGCCGAAGCTACACTCGATGTTTTGCGCCGTTTTTGAAGATCGCGTTATCAGCCACAGAACTGACGTCGTTTGGCCACCTCGGAGCTGCGATTTGACACCGTTGGACTATTATTTGTGGGGTGCCCTCAAAGATAAGTGTTACGCCGACAAGCCAGAGACAATTGACGCTTTAAAGGACAATATTCGTGAAGCCATTGGTGAAATACAGCTGCACACAATCGATAATGTGCTTAAAAATTGTACCGATCGTGTAGGCTACTGCATGGCCAGCCGAGGCAGCCATTTGAATGAAGTTATTTTCCATTATTGTACTTTGTACTTTCAAATATGTATTTCCCGCCAGTTGTGACATACAGCGATTCAAGACAAATGTAAATAAGCACTACTCCCTCTTTCCACCCTCCTCTACCTAAATTTCCGCCGCCAGCACAATGCATTGCATTTATAGGGGGCATACCCTGAGTGCAAGTCTTAAATATTCAGTAGTTTTTGTGTTATAGCATTTTTTGGCGGACCCTTTACAATGTACTGACAAATTGTGTTGGTCGAATGAGGCACTGTGTATATATTAGTAATTTAAACCGAGATTAAATTCTAAATTTTACATTGCCCACACTTTAGTTTGCCATTACATTCATACTCTGGTTGGGACCTGCATTTTTACACCGGTTCCGAGCGGTATTTTGACAACCTTTTTCACGGCTTTGTAGTTGGTATTCGAAAATAATGTGTGAATTAGTTCTCACATTCAAAAGTCAAAAAGACTGAAAGAATAATCGATGTTTAACCATTTTGACATAAAAACCGAAACCGGTTATTAACCGGTGTCTACACCTCGGGTTAACCGGAAACCGGTTTCGCCAAAATCGGAACGAAGAAATACAAAAACCGAACCTTTTAAAACCTAAGACATGTAAAAGGGGGGTTATACAACTTTGTGAACTTCCCTCATAGTTAATTAAACATCAACACTGCTTCTGTTAACTACCATCTGACATCTGACAGCTGTGGCATTTAGTTTGTGTTCAACAGCCATTGAAAGCAGACAATCTCGGGAATTTGCACGAAAATGGAATCACGACGCCCAAAATAGGTCAAGACGCTCAAAATAGGTCGTCACGTCAGAAAAAATCCATATAATGTTATTGGACGATCTGAGGCTGTAAGAACATCAACAGAGCTGGTACATAACATCTTGCACGAATATTTAGATATTAGAAAGTTATAGGGCGGATCAATAAGTCCGTGACTTTTTGAATGAAACACAGTTTTTTTTGGAAAACAAAATTATTTTTCAACAAACTCCTTTTACTTCAATACATTTAGTCCGTTTCTCCAATTTTTGTATACCTTCCAAAAAATAGGGGTTTTCGACGTCCATAAAATAACCATTTGTTTCAGCAATAATTTCATCGTTGGAGCTAAATCTCTTTCCACCGAGCCATTTTTTTAGGTTTGGAAATAGGAAATAGTCACTGGGGGCTAAATCCGGAGAATATGGCAGATGAGGTACTAATTCGTAGCCCAATTCACGAAATTTTGCCAGTGCATTATCTTGATGAAAAATAACTTTTTTCTTGGCCATATGGGGTCGCTTTTTTAAATCCTCGTTATATCGATGCAATAAGTTGGCATAATATTCGGCGTTTATTGTCTTTCCCTTTAGAACGTAATTGATATGGATTAAACCGCGTGCATGCCAACAAACTGCTGCCATCGCCTTATTGAGAGACCCATTGTTTAGACTGCTGCTTGGTCTCCGGAGTGTTGTAATTGATACATGTTTTATTCACAGTTACAAAACGCCGCAAAAAACTCCTTCAAATTGCGGTTAAACAACTCCAAATAATCCTTTGAATTTGTCACACGATTACGTTTATGGTCAATTGAGAGCAAATGCGGCACCCACCTTGCAGACAGCTTCTTTAACCTATTTCATTTAAATCGAAACTACACAGCTGTATGAAATGCCTATGGCATCAAGAATCTCACGCACTTTTAGTCTTCGATCGGCCAACACCATATCGTGGATTTTTCGACATTTGCGTGTGAATTGACCTCAATTGGCCGTCCAGAATGTTCAGCGTCATTTGTACTTGTGCGACCGCAACGAAAGTCAGTAAACCACTTTTTACCATGGAAATCGATGGTGCAGAGTCCCCATAGTATTTATAAAGATTTTCTTTGGTTTGATTGACGGTTTTTTTTCGCAAAAAATAATGTTTAATGAACACCCGAAATTCACTTTTTTTCGTTTTTAAAAAAAATGCGCGAGGTTGTATGTTTTGAACAGCTGTTAAGCGCAAAGTTGCCCAAAATTTGACAGTAGTCTATTAACAGGTGGTACTTGATGGGAGCAGTGTTGCATTTCATATAACTATGAAGTTCGAAAATTCACGGACTTATTGATCCGCCCTTATCAGCGCAATGGGTGCCGCGGTTACTCACACTAGGCCAGAAGTGCAACCGTGTCACCACTTCCGAGAAGGGTTTAACGAAGTTCAGCCGCAATACGAAGGAGTTTTTGCGCCTTTTCGAACCATGGGCGAACACGAAACATGGATACATCACAATACACCGGAGACCAAGGACCAGACAAACGAGTGGACTTCTAAGGGCGCTCAAGAATAGAATTTGTTCTAATTTTTAATTGGTTTCTGAGCGACAAAGTATAAAAATGTCAATAGTGAATGTGGAGTGTTAATTTCATCTGTACAAAGTCGACCGCTATGGTGGCAAAACAGATTACCAAAGTTTGAACATAACAGCAAATCAGAGGATTTCACAGACATACGGTAGGATTGCCAAAATCTGTCTGGAAATTTGCAAAGATTTGTATACATATAAATTGTTGAATTCGCCTTGCTCGATTTATGGGATGAACACCAAATCTTATTTTTCGTAAATGCATTAACACCTTACAAATATAAATACGAGTTTCGCGTAATAAAATTAATCAAACCTCTCTTGACAATTGCATTTTTAGGCGCACAGAAACGACTCTCAGTAATAAGCCACGTGTCGCTGAAACTCACCGCCCTGCAGTTCACCGCTTTGCCGCTCACCACTCTGCCTCGCATTGCGTGCCCTCGGCATAAGGGTGTGTATCAAAGTAGGCCACTGTGGGTCTGTCGGCCAACAAGGTCATGGCGACTTTCTTATGGGATGCATGCGGTGTCATTCACATCGATTAACTCCAAAAAGGTAAAACGACCACCGTTGAATATTATTCTAGTGTTCACAATAGCTCGTTTGCCCGCACTCTTCTTCTTTTACAAATAAAATGAGGAGCAGACAAATTCTGAATGCCAGCGGACATAATAACACAACAGCTTTGGCACTCGGAGACGCTTGTTAAAAAAGTTCTAGAACGTGCAGCACAGACCAAACACACACAACTTTGACTGACTGAGGAGAATTTGTTTCAATTGTCCCGTTGCGATTAGTAAATAGAGTGTGAGAGACGATTTGGTTTCTAAGAAGTGTTACCACATAGATTAAAAACTGCGGGATAAAAACAAAAGGTTTAATTCTATTTTGCGGACATATCTTGCGGACATATCTTGGAGTTTGCATTTAATTCTACCATGCGGACATAGCTTGGAGATTCTCAAATTTTTACCGCAGAAAATCTTTCTATTCTGAAGCAAAGTAACAAGACAAATTTTGAGAGCCAAAGCGAAACTTTCCGAGTTTTGCGTCTCGCAGTTCGGATATAGAGAAGACAAAAGTATATATTCTGATTTGTTGAATAACAGCTTCCAGTACCTCGTTTCTGTAGTTCTCGAATCGAAAAAGTTTTCACATTAAGCTTGAAACAAATAATTCCATCGTTTCTCGATTTGTGAGTAAAAAGTGTTTCTGTATATCAATGCGAAAAGAGGCAACACTGATGAAGTTTTGATTGGAATATTCCAAGAAAGCTGTCAAGTAAGAAAAAAATATAAACAAACAAAATAAACTAGTGCGAAAAAGAACAACAAAAAGAAGTATAGATATGTATTCAACTGCATTTTATTTTAGGTTTATTGATTTTTCTGTAATATTTTGGAAAAATTAATTGAAATACATAACAGAAAAGATATAGTTCTTATCTTATCCAAGTTTTAATTTCTTAAAAAGCCTTTTTGTAGGAACAATATCAAAATGTCGCGCCGTTTTGTGAGTATTTTTGACGTTTCACATTTTAATTTTTTCGACTCACTACTTTTTAGAAACAGATTTTCTCCCATTTTTCCAATAAGAATGAAAAAAGCAGTACGTTACATAAAGTTTTCGCAAAACAAACGTTGTAGAAACAGTCACATGTGAGAAGCGATTTTTTGTACCGATTCCTAGCGTTTTTGTTTCAATTCACATGTTTCATGTGAAAACTTTTTCTATTCGAGAACTACAGAAACGAGGTACAGTAGTTGATAAATATCGATATTCGATCGGCAGGTATCGCATATTCTACTTTTATTTATTACCTGTCAATCAGGTGTACAAATATAACCCAATTTAAAACAAATTGGGTGAACAAACCTGGCTTAGGCCAAGTAAAGGGTTTTTCAATAAGAGCGCTACAAAAGTTTTTTAAAATAAAACAAAAGCGGTTTTAGATACCAATGGAATTCTTAATTCCTGTGAAAGTACGTTCGATGCCATTATGTATGGAACTCGATATCACCCTTGCAGAAGTCCAGACGCTGAACCCAATTTTCGACGGTTTTCAAGCATATATCGGCCGATACTGCTGCAATTTCACGTTCGATATTCGTACGAAGTTCATCAATCGTCGCTGGCTTGTTGGCATAGACCATAGACTTGACGTAGCCCCACAGGAAATAATCTAACGGCGTCAAACCGCACGACCGAGGCGGCCAATAGACTGGGCCATTTCGTGAGATAACACATTCATCAAACTTGGTTTCCAATAAATTGATTGTGGCATTCGCTGTGTGGCTTGTGGCGCCGTCCTGTTGGAACGACATGTCCTCCAAGTCCATATTATACAATTGGGGCCAAAAATATTCGGTTATCATTGAACGGTAGCGATTCGCATTCACAGTAATGTGCCGGTCTTGATCATCACGGAAGAAGTACGGCCCAATGACTAACGCATATTTTGCTTATTGACGAAGCCCTTCAGCGAGAAATGAGCCTCATCGCTGAAGATGATTTTCCGGTGAATTCCGCTCTTAAAGTTGAGGCCACTGACTCCAAATTTCGGTAGTATATTCTAATAATTTCGACTCGTTGTTGGCTCGTATATCTTTCCATGATGAAATGACAAACCTTACTGAAGAGAAATGTCAAAAGAGCGGGGAAAAATATGGCGTCGTTTGCTGTCCCTATCGATTTACTTTTGTAGCGTCTCTGTTGAAAAACCCTTTATAATCAGATTTGAAAATGTACTCTGTACAGTTTTGGCTAAGTTTTGATATTTCTACCATACAAATTGTACCAATAAAGCTTGCAACGATCGGCCATAGAAGTTTAAAATAGCCACTGATTTTAACAAAATTTGTACATTAGCTTACATCATATTGGTCCGTTGGAGTTGTAGAGGTCGCCCCCACACTCGCGGACAATGTGGCAACTCTCTTGGTTGTGGCAGCTTCTCTAGTGAAGAACAAACTTCTAGCTTACGTGAAGAAGCACGAAGTTGTAACGCAGTAAAAGCCAACTTTAATTAAATAAAAATACTATTTAAACAAATACCGAGTCGAATTCTTTTTCGTCTTTTATACGATGACTTCAGGCCATGGGACACGAGTCACGACTTATGATGCGTCTTGGTGAGGGGCGAAGAGTAGAAAGAGGGGTAGCATAAGAGGCACAAATTGGAAATTCAGGGGGTATTTTTATATTTCTCTTTCGCCTATTTCGTGTTGTGACATGGAGGTAAAGCAACAAAATACAAAAAGTGGTGGAAAATTGTTTTTAAGCAATTTCTTTATAAATTATAACAATTTTATCAGCCACTGTTCATTAATTTTTTAAAATGTTGAATTTGAGATTATTACGAATAGAAAAACAAAGAAGATTAACCGACAATACGTCACAAAGATTCACGCATAGTTGTATACAGAGAGTTGTCGCCTGAACGCACAAGAATTTACGAGGCGTTACCAAAAGAGAATGAACTCAATGTCTTTCAATTGAAAGCTGTCATTATACTATATCTTTCGACGTGTTTGCATAGCTGAAAGTTGAAAAGGTTGTACAAAAAAGTACACAGAAAAAAATTGAGGTAAAACTGCCTAAGTCCACCTAATTGTATACCTAATGGTTTGCTATTTAAATGTTGGGTCCAGCAATAAAAAAACAATCATTTATGATTGGAAATGGTTTTATTGTTTTTCAAAACATTCTCCGGGAGGATCAACACACTTTTGCATGCGTTCAAACCAATTTTCGAAGCAGTTTGCGACACCTCCAAAACGTGGGTTTTGATCGCTTCTACAGCTGCTTTGGGCGTCGGGTCACCCATCAATTCTCATTGCTTGCATATACACTGCATTTGAGCTACCACTGTAGTAGTTTTCAATATTTCTTTACTCCAATCAACACGGTGTCAAATTTTTATGAGTTAATCTCAACAGTTTTGGTAAATTGATTGAAGATGTATAATGTGGCCTAGTTTGAAAAGGCTATAATGCACCAAAAACTGTTTCAAAATGGTTTGTTCAGAATAGAAACTTCTTACTAAATTTAAAAAAATTATAATTCTGAAATTCGAAAATAATTGGTTTGAGAAAACATGTGTAATAATTGACTCTAATCCGCTTTTAACAATTGCCAAGGGCGCAATGTATTCAAGTAGTAGAAGTTCCAGTTAATGCGTATCACATGTGATACATTTCAATTGAGCTGTTGGTGCCTTTCAATTGATGGTGAGAGAGACTGTCTGCAAATATTATTCTGATTATTTTTGCTCCTTTTACTAATATGCAATTATTCTAAGAATTCTGCTCCAAATGCAATCTGGATTGAGATATACTTGTGACAAGACTTCTACACTCATTATTACATACGTAGATATGATATCCTGGTTATCCTAAATTTTGTTTCTAATACAATTTATTACATTACATTTTTATTATTAGTTAATAGATGAATCAATATTTTCATTCGGATATAAACAGGTTAACGATACACGTGGGCACAGGGATATATTAGCATCATCTACGACCAAATAGTATAAATGCCTGTTCACATTTGGCACTGTCTACCTTTGTTTCCGATTAAAAAGGTGTTTCCTGTCCAGTTGTCTAGCATGGCATGACCCTTTACTATTAATATTAAGTTACTATTCCTTTTCTTTCTGTATCCCTCTCTATACATAAATCTGTTATCAAATTTGCATCTTAAAAATTCTCTTTAACTTATACATATATCACACTTCCTCTTAGTTTTGGGCATCAGTATCAAATGTACATAAAGCACAATACCGCCATTGATATAAGCCCAAACTGAATTGAAAATGTAAACAAACCGGAAAAATGTCATAACTCCCATTGAGATACTCCGTCAAGAGAGCTTGAATAAATGAAAACAGTAATGAGAGAGCGTGTATGATACCCCACGAACCTGCTCAGATGAGGTTGATAAATAATTGCAGTTATGTTACTTATTAACAGTTCTCTGTTAGCTAAGAGAAAAATATAACTTTAACATTGTACTCTCAACTGCTTGACAGAACTAAAAGATAATGAGAAGTTTAGTTCCAGAGTTACACTACGTACTCAGTGCACGGAAACGATTTAACAGGTCATGTAAAACACAGTGTTGCAGTTGTATCGCGTTATTTAAGAGCGAACTTACTTCTAATTCGACCACTCTTTAGTGGGAGTTCAGCTGCTAGTTATCACGAATTTCTGTGCTGGCCATTCACGTTACAACCAGTTGGTACAACCTACAGCAAAACTCAAAACCTTTTGATTTTCACGCAACCTGTAACCCAAGTTCAAATCGTATAGAACCGTCAACAATTTGTACAACTAGTTGTATGTGTGTTGACAGCATTAGTAAACAAGTAGCACAATGATAGCAAGGCTGACTAGAAAATATGTAAATTTTTGATTTGTTTTGATCTTTTAAATTTTTTGGTTAATATTTGAACAAAAAATAAAAAAAATAAAACAAACGGCTACTAATAGAGGCCAGTAGTATGGCACCAATCAAACCAGTCAGGCATAAAAAACAGATGAGAAAGATATACAACAACATCTTTTGTTAAAAACATAAACTAAATCAATGACCCTTCATATTTAACCCTCTAATGCTGGATTCTAAAGTAATGAATAAGACTTATGAGAATAACCTTATTCTTGGTAAATTTGGGCCTCTGATTTCAAAAAAATGGTTTGCAAGTCAGTGCAAACAATCGTCTACTGTCCATGCGAGAAAATATAAATAGGTGACCTGAAACACTTTTGGGGATTTAGGGATAAAAAATGTAGTAAATTTTTAGTATGTTGGGTTTTATTGAAAACAATTGAAATTAATTACAAGGAATTAAGAAACACATTACCAATTGTCGGATATTATAATCAAAACAAAAAATGTATTATTCGAACACCATAAGTGAAGTTCCTTGCAAATCCGCGTGCCTTGCACAAAACCGAAAAATATTTTACTACACCTGTAAGCGTCTGTAAAAAAGGCTTCCTACTGAATAGTCGTTACATTTGCCATCAGTATGTTTGTGTGAAGAGTACTAATACATACTAAGTTTACTATAAAATTTTATGTTATAATCAAATTATTAAATAGAATTGCATTCTCAAAAAAAAAACAATATTTGAGACAAAAAAATAAAAAATAAATAAATGACATCCCATGATGGGATTGGGGAGAGCTTCTCACAACCAGTAAGCTGTGCACTGTCTTGTTTTGCACTCACTGATTAGGACCTGCAGATTTTACACCGGTTAGGAACGGTATCTTGAGAATCTTATTCATGGGTAAGTACTCTATAGTGTCGCCATCACTACGCGAAGTGGCCGTCATCGAAATAAATGTAAGGTGGTCGGAGCAGGGACCGAAACCACGCACTCATGTACAAGAGCCGCGCACTCTAACCATTGCACCACTGATGGCCACATTTTGACACTACACATTATTTGGGACAAAGTAAAGGAAATATTTGAATCAAACGTTTCTTGTATTTCTGTACTTCCGATACTTTCCGAACATTTTAATATTAAAGAATTCTCAATGCAATTGAGTTTTCATTTGCATTTAGTTTGATGCGTTTTCCATTGCATCATTTCAACCAACTGTGGATAAGTGGTTTGATCTTAACTGACTAAACCACTTACCAGGAATCACAAGGAAGCAAAAACACAAGTAACACACATTTCTTAAATTTTGTCATTACGAGTATGTTGATTTTTAGTCATATCAACACAAATGTATGTTGAATTAGATTTGTATTAAAATCTTCTAGAAATTCAATAAGACATTTTATTGAATTGGTTATTAATTAATTTTATTAATTTTTAATTTTCAATAATTAATAGTATATTTTATTAAATATAAAACAAAAACCAACACCTCCTTTTATTGATTCAATATATTTTGTTATTGACTGAGAAAATTTAAAATTTATACTTCGTTTGCAATTTTCATTACGAATAAATCAAAAAGCGTCATCATAGGAAACGCAATACTTTTTTTTCAAATTATTGCGACGATCCACCAATATTCAATACTCGTATATATCTTTTGATTTGGTAAACATTTTTAAGCTCTGGATATAACTCACAGGATTATTTGAAAATATTTGGATTAAAATTCGGATAATTGAGTGTATTTTAGAAACTACTCTAAACCACTGTGCGCAGCTGATACTATCAGAGCACATGGATATAAATAGCCGCTGATATTTGCCATTGGCTGAAATTCATACGTCGGTAACCTTTAGGTCGACATAGAAATAATTGAAATATTAAATTTGTCTTCCCTTCCAAATCTTGCTTCACCTTATTTCACTTCCAATTAAGCCGCGGCCGTCGTGAACTGGAAAATAATACAAAAAGGGCCCCCAAATGAAGACTTAGTGCCAAGTTATACCCTCACCCATAGGGATGGGGGTATATATCATTTAATACGGAAAAAAATTTAAAGCATGCAAGGAGCCATATTCGACCCTCAGTATCTTTGGACGAAATTCGTTTTGAGAATTTTTAAGACGATTAAGCCATGTCCGTCAGTCTGTCTGGCTGGCTGGCTGCTCAATGCGCTAACCGCCGTAAATATTTATTGATCATAGCGAAATTTTTTTAGTGACTATTATTTACCAAGGTTATTTTGGGATTGAAAATGGGCGTGTTAACCTCCCATACAAATCGACACATTTAGTACGAACTCATGATTCTCCTAAAACCTTGTGTTGGTTTACATGATTGTCTTCAACTCAATCATTGGTTAACAATCTGTTAATATCTACTTAACTGGTGAAAATGGGCCAGGTCGCCACGCCCATTCTGGGACCGGCCATCAAAAGTTTGGTGGTCGTTCGTGTTGTCAATGCTATAAGTCCCGTACAACACTTCCGATCTTAATCAAATGGGGTATTAGGCTTCATGTCATGAAAGGCCAGTCACCGGTTAAGACAAGGGTGATTTTGGCACGCCCATTTTGGTACGTCTCATACAAAAGTTGTTCGGCCGGCGGGCTTTCAGGCCAGATCACTCACTTACCGATCACAATGATATTTTGTTAGTGACCATTATTTGTGCAAGCTTACGTTAGGATTGAAAATGGGCGTTTTGACCACGCCCTTTTATGGTACCTCCCATACAAATCGACACATTTAATACGAACTCATGTTTCTTCTACAACTTTTTTCGGACAGATGTGATTAGCTTCAACTCAGACATTGGTTCATAGTCTTAAATTTCTACTTAATTGGAGAAAATTGGCGACGTTGCCACGCCCATTCTGGTACCACCCATATAAAAGCTTGGTGGTCGTCCGGGATGTCAATGCGATAAGTCGGGTGACATACTTCGGATCTTAATGAAATTAGGTTAAAGGCATCGTGTCGCCAAGTAAGACATGTGTGACTTTGCTAAGTCCATGCTGGTGCCTCCCACACAAAAATTGTTCGTCCGGCTGGTTGTTCGGCAAGATAACTCCCGCAAAACCGAATCAATCTTTATGAAATTTGGTACTAGACAAAATTTAGTCAAATGCCACTCTCTGAGGAAAATTAGGATTTTTGCCACGCCCATTCTGGTACCTCCCATATAAAAGCTTGATGGTCGTCCGGGTTGTTAATAAGATAAGTCGCGTGAAACACCTGAATGACATTAGGTTATAGGCTTCGTGCAATCAAACCCCAGCCACCGACTAAGACAAAAGTGATTTTGCCACGCCCTACCGTGATAAGTTGTGCGGCCAGCTGGTTGTTCCGGAAGATAACTCCCACAAGACTGAACCGGTCTTTATGAAGTTTGGTACTAAGCAACATTTTGTCAAATGCACACAAAAGGTGGGCGGATGATCGGTTGATCGATACGATAACTCTCGTAAACTACAAGCGATCTTAATGAAATTCGCCAATCGGCAATGTTTTCCTTAAAAATTTAAGATTAACTACTGTACCACGTACCTACTGTAGCACGTACCTACTGTTTCGTGCCTCCCATATAAAAGTTGGGTGGCTTTCCGGCTGGCCGACTCGATATCTCCCTTAAACCACAACCGATCTTAACAAAAATTTGTACTGATCAATATTTTGTGTAACATTGTGCAAAACAGATGAACAACTTCACGATGAATCCCAAGGACAGAAGTTGGACGTCATGCTCGGTGAAGTTAGCTGGAGGTCATGTAAGATAAATAGCTTCAACTCTACAACCAACGAAGGGGAAGAAGAAGAACAAAGTGTTGATAACGTAGAGCCTTTAAACACTTTGGGAAGTAGTGGTGAATCAAATTCGGAGGATTAAGATGAAGTTCAATAGCCAGCTAAAATAACTCGACGTTAGTTTTACAGTAAGACTGTTTTTTACACATAAAAGTTCTTTTCTAAAATGAATAAATATAATAAAGTAAAAAAGTAGTAAAACTTCTAAAAGTCATCATTAAAACAAAAAAATCAATATTTTTGTCAAAATGAGATGGCTTCACTTAATTGTGAATAAAAGCGGAACGCGTCCATCGATTTTCATCATCGATGTCTCATTTTGTTCATAAGTTATGTAGGTTTACGCGAAAGTAGTAATCCCTGACACATTTTTCCGTTTTGGAATTTTAGTAATTTTTAAAACAAATATTTGAAATAGGTTTGGCAAGAAATTATTTATTTTTTCATAAATTCATTTATATCTGCGAAATTGTTATTAATATAGACAAACAGTATAGGAATAGGTTAAAGGAATGGTAATTCTTAATTTTCGAAATTTATTTCAGCTAAGACCAGAAGATAACAAAAGGAGGAGGAGGAGCGCGTCCCGGGCGTCACCCGAAAACGGGTACCGCAGGAAAAAAATCCTATATGAAATCGTCATCATTTTGGATACACTAACGAACCGTCATAGTGGTGCTTGATTTGCGGAACCACTGTTGCACTGTGTAATTCATGAAATACGGAAGAAAAAAAATAAACAAATCCCGTCTCGCATGAAACGGTTCCAGTCAACCAAAACTCAAAATTGTTAGAGTTAAATTCAAATTTTGCGAAACTATTACACATGCAGAATACTTAAAAAAACCTTGCTAATTTATGAACAATTGTATAAAAAAGTTTATATTTTTGAAATGGCTGCGAATTCCACTTTTTAATTTTTTACTAAATCGTAGTCTATAAGGTTTTTGTATTTCCATTGACTAATAAATAAACTGAATGCTCCTAATACTTTTTTATTTTTTGATAACTAAATTGAGTCATCATGAAGTGAGAGTAATTTCTATTAAATTTCTTAAATAGGTTTGTAGGAACCGCTTAATAAAATATATCAAAGGATCCGCGAATTCCCGTAGGATGCTGTATGAAGTCCCAGTATTTTATACGAAATAAAATTCTTAGATGATTTAAATAACCCAGATGATGTTCGATTGACTGCTATATTTGCTGCGGAAAAAAATCAATGAGTGTTCGACCTCACGGGCGATGTGTTAACACCTCTTTGTTACACGATACCTGTTCGATTTCTATGAACACTTTATTAAATATTACATTGGAAAATAAAAAATGCATTTGATGTACATGGACGTTCTTGTTGCAACTGCTCTAGTGGCTTCTCTTGCTGTTATTGAACTAATGAATCCTAAATCGTTTTTATTAAAAATTTGAATTTTAACAGCAAAATATAATGCATCATATAACCGTTCACTGAATAAAGAATTTATTGACAAAAGTTCAAATATATTGATGCACATTGGAGTATATTGATATGATTATATCCCAAAATATGGAAAAATATAATAATGAAAATATCAATATACTTTATTGTGTTTGAAAAATGTCATGCTCTTTTAAATATTAATAAATTTATTTAATAGGAATTGATCAAGGTTTATATGATAACCGGAATGCAGTCAATACCAAAAGACATTATACGAAATGTATTTACTTCCATTATACATAAAATTTCGTTTAAAATTGTTTCGTTGTGGTTTGAAATCTTTTTTTTTTCGTGCTGCAGGCTCTTTTGCTATTGCACTTTCTTCTTTCCTACATCTGCTTTAACATTATATGTAATATTGTTAAAATAAATAAAGCAATATTTAGCTCACTGAAATAATTGATTTTGCTTTGTCATAAACAGAGCGACGACAAAAAGTATTGAATATATAGAGAACTTATTGCACTCTGTCTCCGCTCTCATGTAGAGAGTCTGAGTAAGAGAGCATAAACACGAGTCTTATACTCTTTATAGAACATTTCAATATAAATGCAGCATTTCAACAATGTTACTACATGAAACAATACAAAAAGCATCAATGTTTCAAAAGGCATCAATGTTTTACATCAGAATCAATGTTTTACATCAGAATCATTCATACTATTCGTTCCATGAGTTCTTTATTCAACCTCGTTTTCTTTTTGCTGCTGCTACATCAATACCATCATACTTAATTTCAGGCAGAAACTATTGTTGTACAACAACCATGTATGTGATGCTAACGCTGTGTGTTGTTTGCATGTGTTCACTTTGATAGATTGCCCTACCCCTGCCTATAGATGCTAACACATCAAAAACATTTGGACGGGTACGTATCTCCTATTTTTGTAGTTTATCTTTTTTCGCGAAGACCAACACTCAGGGGATGTCCCCTATAAATGCAGTGGATTGCATTGGACTTGGGAAAAAGGGATAGGAGTAGGGGGAAGAGAAAGAAGTACTCGTTAATGTTTGACTTAAACTTGCTGATGTTGTAAGAAGTGGGGAATACACTTGCTGGAAGATTATTCCACATACGGACTATTCGACTGAAGAACGAATTGTTTCTGTAATGCGCAGTTTGATCCAACGGCCAGGAAACAGAAAAGTGGTACGTTTGACTTGAAAACCGCGTCGTACGGTTAAATACCCTAACTTCTGGAATGAGGCTATGTAACTCGGCGGAGGAACACTTTCCATGAAAATCCCTATAAAATACCGAGACATAGCTAACATTTCATCGATGGTGCAAGGAGGCAACAGTGCTGGATACACTGCTGTGGCCTATCAGCTTCCACGCTCTCGTGCAAAGGTCTAGAAACTCCAAGGTAGACGCTGGAGCCCCAGCCCAAATATGAGGGTTGAATTCAATTTTTGGCCGAATATACGTGGTGTAGATATTGAGGAGGTCAGGTGGGGTGTAAAACCTTTTACACCGCTTTAAAAAGCCAAGGCACTTGAAAGCTTCTTTCGACACGTTGAAAATGTGCTTATTCCAACGAATGTCATATTGTATGTTCATACCCAGAATATCAAGAGCTTCCGATTCACCAACATCTAAACCACCCATTGAAATCATTGACAGGGTCGAGTCACCAGTGTGCTTGTGCGATATTCTGCAACCCTGTGTCTTGCGTGCATTAAATTCGACTCGGGTTTCCCCGCCCCACTCACTAATCAGATGCAAGCCATGATTAAGCGTGTCATTCATTGTTCGTCTCTTTCCTTGCACTCCGGAAAGATTGGGTCGACGATCGAACGAATATGAGTGACATAAATTACTATCATCAGCGGAGGAGTAGATGGGATTTGCAGTCCGATCCAGAAGGTCGTTGATGAAAATAAGAAAAAGAGAGGGAGAAAGCTCAGAGCCTTGAGGTACTCCTGCATTAATTGTATACTCATCGGAAGAGATACCGACTATTACAACTCTTATGGAACGGTCTCTGAGAAAACTTGAAATAAATCGAGAGACGTTTCCATCCAAACCAAAAGCATTAACCTTTGATATGAGTGTCTGGTGCCAAACTCTATCAAATGCTTTAGAAATGTCTAATACCACTATTTTGCTCGCACTCAATCTATACACGGACCGATTCCACTGTTCCGTGAGGAATGCCATCAGGTCGCCAGTTGAACGGTTTCTGCGAAACTGACTGATTGTTAGACTGTTAACTTCCAGGTAACTCACCAAATGGTAATTTACCATGGTCTCCATCACCTTTGAGAGCGTCGAACATATCGCGATTGGCCGGTAGTTATCGGGATTAGTAGCCTCTCCCTTTTTGGGAATCGTTTGGACATTTGCAACCTTCCACCGATTAGGGCAAATACCTGTACAGGATGACAGAATGAAAAAGCTGGAATTCCATCCGAACCCGCAGACTTTCCTTTCTGTCAATAAAATTAGCAGTATTGACATAAGAGTAACTCAATTTTTAACCTGCCCCAAAAGGCATAAGTCGATTGAAACGCAGTTTAGTTCTTTGTCATATTTTAGGTCAAAATCAAAATCTATAGAGGTAATTTTTCCAGTAGGGATTTTACGACAGATAAAATTTTTAATGGAAATTTTGTTAAGAATTATATCAAGGAAAGACTGTTTATAAATTATTCAACTGTATTACGGAAATCGTCGTTCTATGATGAATGTGTTTTACGCCCTAAATCAAAAATGTAGTTTTGCGATGAGGCCTATTTGTGGCATGATAGCTGCATAGCATATTTGACCTAAAGAGCAGCCTGAAGATGTTCAAGAGCTGTCAATACAACCTGACAAAACAAAGATTTTGGTGTGCTATTTGGGTTGGTGGAATCATATTCAAAAATGGGTACGTCCGGAACGTAACTGTGAGTGTCGCCGGTTTTCTCGCTATGATAATAAACTACTTGCTGCCTCAAATGGAATCACACAATTAAAACCGTGGCATCATAGCGTGAGCAATTCAGTGAAAAGATAATTTGACGCTTCGGATGGGAGGGTTGACGTTCTAGATCATATAATATCAAACCTGTAGATTTTCCCCTTGGAAACTACGTAAAGTCCAAAATATACAAGGTTATGATTGATGACTTGGAAGCCATAAATACAAGCATTATGCGCCAAATACAACTAGAAATGCTCGTACTCACCAAAATTTGAAGGGAATAATCGTTAATGTGTATATGAAGATTACCCAATGAAATTGGCTTTTTTAGAAGAATAATTCTTTGATTAGTTAGTTCAAAGGACAACTACTAAGGGGTTTTCTTCGGTTAGGAAACATTTAAACAGTCGGAAGTAGGATTTTAACTCATGTTAGCGGATGATCGTTTCAAAAATTTCTGACTCTTCTCATCAGCACCTTAGCGTTCTAGGCTAGTGCCCATCTTGTTCACATTGTCATTAATTGCAGTTTGTTGTCGGGATTTCGCTCCTCTTAAAATTTTGGTATTTATTTTTATTTAGGTAAAGTACCTGTATCTGAATCACACTTTAATTGGTACATCTCAAAATGCGATTAAATTTCAGAACTTAACCATATTTTATGAGCAGCCATATTTTATGATGCTCTTCGAACTGGTGGACATATTGTCCTGTCCTTTGAATGCTGATGAGCCAAAACTCCTGGCCAACGGCGGATCAAAACTGAAGAAACCAAAATCCAGTTTCGACTCACTGCATTCTTGTCAGTGTCTGATCCATAATGGGCAGCTGAAACATAATCATCCTGGCAGTAGGCCAAGAACCAATCACGGTGGTCTGCTCTTGCCTCCCTCACCGTTATATTGCCAAAGAAAATACACAAAAATTACAAAAACCGAAGAAACCCCCTAACTGTTGACGACCCAAGGTAACTTTATAAGGAAGACGATTTAACGAAATGTACCTGGAATGTGCCAACACTATATAATACGGATGCCACTTCCAACTGACGGACATCTTCGAAGAATATAAAGCGAACATTACAGCTATCCAGGAAATGCGATGCACAGGATGCGATGGAAAACTGCAATATTTACTACAGCTGCCATGAGCGAAAGCACTAATTCGGGCGACGCTTTATAGGGGGCAATAGACTGCGATGCCTAGATTCAAGATTCAAGATTCAATCTTAGTGAACGCATAGCCACAATTCGCATCAAAGCGATATATTTCAACATATCATTAATGTATAAGCCATGGTAGGACAAGAATGTCGCATTGCAACTGATAAAAAAGGGGCTACGCGTGCTGCGAGTGAGCGGTAAAAGAGGCTGAGAAGGGAGGAAGACCCACTATTTAGCCGGAAAAATTGCACTGAGAGTAGAGAGAGAGTGAAAAGACCGAAATATGCAGGATGAATAATGAATCCCGAAAACTGTTCAAGAGGGTAAGAAGATCGAATAACGGGCTGCCCTCCTGCAAAGACGACAATGGGAATCTGTAGACGGGCAAGCAAAAAAAAAGTGCTAAACCTGAAACAATTAAATATTGTAGTACTGCGGCACTTTACGGCCTATATTCGATTAAAAAAAAACACAAATTCGTAAACCATATATATTCGAACACCCTTACGCATAGGGACGGGAGAATACATCATTAGATAAGGAAAAAATTGTAACTCATAGAAGAAGTCAGAAGTCGAGCCATGCCCGACTGTCTGTGTAGCTGGCTGGTAAACATGGTAGCTACCGTAAACCTTTAAGGACAACAATGAAATTTTGTCGGTGCGTATTATTTAACCAAACTTAGTTTGGGACTGAAAATGGGTGTCCTGATCAGGGCTTAAAATTGCTGGCTTATTTTTATTGCTAATGCTCATCGTCATTGGATATCTCAGGTACCAGTAGCGCGGACAAATGATATCTCCATATTCCCAACATGCTGTGCACATCTGCAATGAAAGGGCTTTACACAAAGGGCTTTTGACTTTTTGGTAGAATTTTCGGGCTTCGGTCTTCCTTCTGTATGTCTCAATTTTCTCACTCTCGCGCTTTCTGAACCGCCATTTCTTGCGAGTAAAGAGACGGTTTACCTCCATTCTTTTTTCCATATACCGCTCAGTCGCAGCTCGGGTTACAATTGTCTGAAGCATTGCCATACGTGCAGAGTTCTTTTCATCATTGGCTTAGCGACAGTATTCATCGTACCAAGGTTTGTTGCGAAGTGCTTTTTCAAAACCAAGTACTGTTGTTGCGGCTGTTTTGGTAGAGTCGTAAACGGGTATCCACTGAGCTGGGATCTGTGCCAAAAGTTGCGAGAGTTTCCTTTAGTGGGTTCTGGCAACAACTGCTAATTGCACGTGTTCGATGTCTAGCCTTCTCTGCGTCCGGTTTCGCACGATTTTCGCGCCACTTAATGTTGTGCGAACATTTGCTGCTACCAGGTAGTGATCAGAATCGATGTTAGCTCGTACGTCCATTAAACTGGACGAGTGGTACCAAGAGATCAATTTGGTTCTTCGATCTTTAATTATGGGATACCCAAGTAGCCTTCTAAATGTCTTTATGCTGGAATATTGTACCACTAGCGACCATGTTTTTTGCCTCGGCAAGGTCAATCAGTCTCATGCCGTTGTCGCGACTGTCAGCATGTAGACTTAAATTGATTAATCAGTAAATTTGTACTTAACTCGAGAAAATTGGCGAGATCACTACGCCCTCCCATACAAAAGCTGAGCGATTAACCAAGTTAACTGTTTTAAGGAAAGCTGTTTCCGTTTCTGAAACTTAGTAAAATATAATTAGACGGTTGACCGTCTATTCGATTTTGCCCAGTAATGTACTTAGGGGAAAACTCCGTACATCAAATTTAAAGAAATTGGTAATAAAAGTCTAGTCCAACATACTTTTGCAGTAAACGATTTTTAAATGCCAACTTACGTCCATATTTAACATCCACACTAGGGTGGCAATGAAAAAACAACTTCGGGTTTTTAATAAACGCCAGACGGATTCTTGTTCCTTATGGTCTAAAACTGACTGAAATTTGAGCTGAATCGGTCAACTATAAGCCGTGCCGCATTTTAGTCTAAGTTTTCGGATTTTGGCATTTTGGGTGAAAATTCGTATACACTAGAAAATCTTCACTCCTCGGTGCATTTGAAAAAAAATTTGCATATTGATTTAGTTTAACATGAATATAAACTGGATAAACTTTGAGTAAAATCCGACCACTCTAAGGATTCCAATTTTTAATTTGAAAAAATTTGCAATTTTTAACAAAAATTTAAATTTGCGTTTTTCGGTTTTTTCCAAAAATTTTAACTAAATTAAAAAAAATATTTAACTTGGATTCCAGTATCTTCTAGCAGAAGTCTATACGCTTCCACTAAGCTTTAACACGATATATTCATGCAACGGTTTGATGGTGTTATCTTGCGGCAAAGAAGGCTATCTCGAGGAAAAATCGCCAAGATAGCCTTCTAAGGGTACCACATTATAAAAATTTCAAATTATAAGTTAGAAACATAAACTTGCCTCAAAGCGATTCTTTTAAATCTGATGTGACAGTTGACTACAAAAACTGGTTTTAAAAACCGGGTTAAAAACCTGTTTTCGATTACTGAAACCGGTTTATAAAACTGGTTTTTCTAACCAATTGTCATATCCGATTTTATTGAATCGGTTTGAGTACGTAACTTAGATATTTAACCAATCTTTTGAAATTGTTTGATTCATCGGTTGTTAAACACGGTTGCAAATACTGGAATTAAAAACCGGTTTCAATAATCAGATCCAGGTTTATTAAAATGAAACTGTTAGCAAACCGTTTGATATACACCCAGTTTTAATTGCGGGTATTAAACCCGGTTTATGAACTCGGTTTTTTAAACCCGGGGTTTTAACCCGATTTTTAAAACTGATTTTTGTAACCAACTGTCACATCAGATTTAACAGAATCGGTTTGAGCACATAGCTTTTGTTTCTAACTTATAATTTGAAATTTTTATAATGTGGTACCCTTATAAGGCCATCTTGGTGATTTTTCCTCGAGATAGCCTTTTTTGCCGCACGATAACACCATGAAACCGTTGCATGATTATATCGTGTTATAGCTTATTGGAAGCGTATATACTTCTGCTAGAAGATATTGTAATCCAAGTTAAATACCTTTTTAATTTAGATACAATTTTTGGAAAAAACCGAAAAACGAAAATTTTAATTTTTGTTAAAAATTGCAAAGTTTTTCAAATTAAAAATTGGAATCCTTGAGTGGTCGGATTTTACTCAAACTGGATGCAGTTTATATTCATGTTAAACTAAATCAATATGCAGATTTATTTTCAAATGCACCGAGGAGTGAAGATTTTCTGATGTATAAGAATTTTCACCCAAAATGCCAAAATCCGAAAACTTTGACTAAAATGCGGCACGGCTTAGAGTTAACCGATTCAGCTAAAATTTTCACCAAGACAGTTTTAGACCATAAGGAACAACAATCCGCCTGGGGTTTATTAAAATTCGGAAATATATTTTCCTCCATACATTTCATTGCCACCCTAATCCATATATGTTATAATTACTGGTTGAAAATAAGCGTTATTTCAGAGTTCAATTCCGAAAAAGAGCCATACATTATAGAAAAAATTCAATTTATCGGCAAAAAGTGCTAAAATTGAAGCAAGGAAAGTTAAAAGTTAGCAAAAATTTCCCAAAAAAGTGCTAAAAAGTATTTAGCATGTTTTTCCTGACAAAAAGTGCAGAAACCAAAAAAAAGAAGCTAGAATTGCACTTAAAGTGGTAAACTGGCAACACTGAATCAGTGTGTGCTTAAAATTGTGAAGAGACCACTTTTCTTCACTACTCTACTCAGATTCTTCCAAGAGGTAATGACAGACAGTGTAGATTTTTGTTGTTGTTGAAAACCTTATTGGGTCTTATCAGTGTGGTTTTATTTTACCGAAGTCCACGACTGAACAAGTATTCACCCTACGCCAAATCCCCGAAAAGACGCAGAAAAAACAAATCGATACATACCATATTTTTGTCGATTACAAAGCTGCTTTCGATTGCTCCATACGGGGAAAATTGTATTAAACTCTCCCAAATCCCTTCATGGGGTGTTACGGGACACCAATTTGGGATTCCGGCAAAATTGAAAAAAATTTTCTTAAACTTAGGCGAAATTGTTTCGCATCGCTAAGTTTTCGCTAAGTCTTCGCTAAGTGCTTCATACAAAACAAGCGATTATATATGCAAGCGGTGTAACCAAAACACACTTATTAATAAGAAAAGCTCCGATATACGAACAAGGCCATTAACACGAAAAGCCATATGTTGGTGGCGTAAGCTGACGACATAGAAATCATTGGGAGAAATTTGCGAGAGGTTGCGGCAGTATTTTCCAGAATCGAAAAAGAATCCACGAAGGTGGGTCTAGCTATTAATGAGGGCATAACAGATTTGATGGTGTGAACTACCAGGCAAACCTCTCGACTTGGTCCGCACTTAAACGTCGACAACCCATTTAATTTTTAAGCGATGGATGAATTTATCTTCCTTGGATCCGTCGTGAACAAACACAACAACGTCAGCCTGGAAATAGATGGGAGAATTGTGAAATACATGGGAGAACATATGCTATTTTGGGCTCAGCAAGCAGTTTAAGAAGAAAGCCCTCTTTCGACAGACAATAGTCCAGCTATACCAGACTCTCATTTTCCCTGTACTGGCATATGGCACGGCAACTTGGGTCATACCACAAGCGGATGAAAAACGTATCGGAATATTCGAGAGAAAAATTCTCCGTAAAATATATGGTCCTGTGAAATAAAACGGCAAGTACCGGCGTCGTTGGAACCAGGAGCTAGATAATTTGTCTTCCGATGTGGGCACAGCTAGACGAATCAAATTGGGCCAATGTTATCAGAATGGATGAAGATAAACCAGCAGATAAAGTTATTGATAACGTACCCGATGGAAGCAGCGAAAGAGGATGACCAAGATTCCGCTGGAAATACCAGGTCGAAAAATTCCTCCGTAAATATGTTACCATTTTTTTAATTTTTATATTTGCTTGTTTAGTTAATATCTGTAAGTTATAAGGCGTCTGACCGCACGAGGTTGTAAAATAACCAATAAAATAAAGAACGAAATCATCTATACTAATATTATAAAGAGGAAGTGTTTGTGAGTGTGTGTATAGGAGTAATTGTCTAAACTAGGCATCCGAGCCTATAGCATTCAGTGATAACGTAGCACATCCCCCCTAGAATGCTACGTTATCACTGAATGCTATAGGCTATATTTCCCCCCCTACTGAAAATGCTGCAAGATAAGTTTTATTTTGAATCCGAGTGTTGTGATGATTTCATGTAAAATTTGCTTGAATTTGAATTTCATTGATATTCAAAAATATAGTTTCACTTTCTAAACATTGCTGTGTATGCGAATAGTAGAAAGCATTTCTAAAATGTCAATGTTATTAAAGTTTTCCTTCTAAACTATCGAATACCTATCACAACACGGTGTTTATGTTGTTCTACACATTGAAAGGTTAACTTCCTCTTTATGAGCTAATGTTATAGCATTACTTGCTCCAGACAAGGATGTAATATGACACATGTCGCTACGTTCTTGACATTTCCCTAAGGCATTCTCTGGCGCAACATATCAAATATTTTCTTTATAAGTATTTACATTTGGGTGATGTTTAAGTGGTTTATTAATATCCTTTAAAGTGATTACAATGTGTTATAGGCTACATTCGCGTAAAATAATTGTTACTTAAATTATGATGCAACTTAAAACAAATTTTTCATTGCATTTCTTATTCATTCATATTCGAACTAAATGCTAAAACTATGGCCAAACAGGCGGTTACAGATATTTGTATGTGTATAACGATGATTAGGCATGACACAGACTTAAATTTCTTGTCGAAAGTGAAAACAGATTTATGTATGGGCATTGCCACAGTTCAATTATATTTCAATTCAATTTCATTTATTCCAAATTTTCATATTATACATTCTATATAACGGGTTTTTCAATAAGAGCGCTACAAAAGTTTTTTTTAAATAAAACAAAACCGGATTTAGATACCAATGAAATTCTTTATTCCTGTGAAAGTACGTTCGATGCCATTATGTATGGAACTCGATTTCTTTTGCATGGCCACCACGGGCACGCTTGCAGAAGTCCAGACGCTGAACCCAATTTTCGACGGTTTCAAGCATAAATCGGCCGATACTGCTGCAATTTCACGTTCGATATTCGTACGAAGTTCATCAATCGTCGCTGGCTTGTTGGCATAGACCATAGACTTGACGTAGCCCCACAGGAAATAATCTAACGGCGTCAAATCGCACAACCGATGCGGCCAATCGACTGGGCCATTTCGTGAGATATCACGTTCACCAAACTTGGTTTCCAATAAATTGATTGTGGCATTCGCTGTGTGGCTTGTGGCGCCGTCCCGTTGGAACCACATGTCCTCCAAGTCCATATTATCCATTTGGGGCCAAAAATATTCGGTTATCATTGAACGGTAGCGTTTCGCATTCACAGTAATTTGCCGGTCTGGATCATTACGGAAGAAGTACGGCCCAATGACGCCGCCGGCCCATAAACCGCACCAAACCGTAACTTTTTCGGGATGCAATGATGACTGATGGATTACGTGTAGATTGGTGTCTTCCCAATAACGCATATTTTGCTTATTGACGAAGCCATTCAGCCAGAAATGAGCCTCATGGCTGAAGATAGCGCTCTTAAAGTTGAGGCCACTGACTCCAAATTTCGGTAGTAAATTTTAATAATTTCGACTCGTTGTTGGCTCGTATATCTTTCCATGATTAAATGGCAAACCTTACTGAAGAAAAATGTCAAAAGAGCGTGAAAAAATATGGCGGCGTTTGCTGTCCCTATCGATTTACTTTTGTAGCGTATCTGTTGAAAACCCCGTTATGTACTAAACTACGACTTATGGTCCAACCGTACCGAACATTTAAGTGTTAATAATCAATTGATTTTATCGCACATTATATTAAAAATCTGTCAACATTTTTATGACATAATGTATTTTCAGCTAATCTTACATGTTATAACGAGATTGTGGACTGAAATCTGAATATACATACTTTCTTGATCTTACACTGGAAAAACGTTTCGTCGTATAAATGAAATATATTGGTTAATTTTTACGTTTTCGTAATGAAAAATTTCGTACATCCGACAATTTGGTTTGTTAATCAACGAATAATTTTTGAATGATACAGCGAAACAACGTATGATTTCTTTGATATTTTGTCGTTACGTTGCTGTAATAATTGATTTTTCGTTCAGGCAACAGTTATATTTAAATTTTTAAAAATGGGCAAAAGATCAAAATAAAACTGGGTGTATGAAATTTAGACTAGAGTCATTTGGTTTATATCTTACACTTTCCGTAGTTTATTATTATTGTTTATTTATATCAGCAACCCATTTACAGTTGACGACACAACTTCGTTCGTGCAACGAATGAATTGTTAAAGAAACGAAGCTAATTTTTATGAAGATCCAGAAATAAATGGAGAGAAGAGAGAAAATTAGCTAATTGAAAACAGATGTCAGCAAAGCAAAATGGTCAACATGAATGGTGGGTCACGTAAACATTTTAAAACAGTTCCGTTCCAGCAACCGACGGTGGTAGACAAGATTCTCCGTCGGAATGATTTAATTAAATTTATAATGTGTTAGCTAAATAATAAGTTAACTTAACAATAAACTTCCGAAAATAATATGTTGCAATTTTAAAAACCATGGTCATTGGAAAAATAATTCGTGTACATTAATGTGTGTAATGTGAATGCAAGGAGCCATGCAATACGAAAAATCTTATAGAATATTCAAAACTGTGAATATTCAAAAATATGTGTGTATGTACACGACAGTACAGATCGCAACAGGAATATTTGTGTTTTTGTTTTTAAAACTTTATGATAAATAAAAGAATTTCATTAAGTTTAGTTCTTGGTTACAAAAGAAAGGTTGTGATAATCCATCTAATAAAGCTATCGTTATTTTAAAAGAGATTTCACAAATTGAAATTCATAATTTTGTTACCTCAAACAGTAAAAATGTTTTTGATGAATAAAAATTGCCCACTTCCTTTTTTTTCGAAAGATACAAATTTATGGGAAAATGATGATGATTTTGTTACTGCAAAGAAATATTTCGAAAAACTTTGTGTTATGAATGATTTATCAGACAGAGGCGTGGCGTCAGCTACAATATATAATAAAAAATTTACAACGATTGAGGATGATTTTCAAAACTTATTGATTAGCGTAGATAACAATCGAAAAAATATACCTAATATAAACACAACTGTCTTAAGAAAGCTTTTAAGAAAACAGTTTGAAACTACTACTTTAAAATATTTTCTCGACTTTGTATTACAAAAAAAATAATTTTTACTGGATACATGTTTTGTTACACATTTATTGTTTTATGTATGGTAATTTTAGATACAAATTTACTTTTTAATTGTAATTTGTTCATTAAATACGTTGATTTTGTTTATTTAATATATTTTGATTTTGTATGGGAATACAAATATATTGATGGAGTAAATTTTTGATATATTGATTAAAACAATGCATTTTAAATATTTTTTTACTTAACCAAGTACGAAACTTAATGAAATTCTTTTAATTTTTATAAAATTTGAAAAATAAAAAAAAATTTTCTCAAACTTTAATTTTTCTCTTATATTTTTCCCGCAAGTGAAAAGCAATCAATGCACCGAATTAAAAGTAATTTAAAGATGTTTCTAACGCATTTAACACCCTCAAAAAATTTTGAAAACTTTTAAAGTTATCTGGGTTTAAAATCTAGGAATAAATAATTTTGTACTTTTAAGACAATCAATGTGGTCCTTAAATAATAATTTTTCACACCAATAATTTTTTTTTGTCGTGGTATCCGATCATTAAGAAGAGAATTGTTTAGTTATATGAACAAAAAGTATATGAAACAAATAATATAAAAAATTTTCTCCATAACCTCATTTTTTTTGATAAAATCTATTTCCGCGACCCCGTACCCATCTTCAAAAAATCCAAAAAAAATTTCGAAATTCTTTTAGATCACAAACTTTAATATTCCGCTTCAAGAGCTGGAAAAAGCGCAAAAAACGCCTTTGGTGAAACGCCATAATGCACACTCTTTAATCTTTCTCTATGATTTGAACAAACTGAAATAAGATCAACACAATTTGGTTAATATAAACCCAGTTGATCAGCTTACAGAGCGGTCTTTAACTCAGATTGGCGCTGGAATTGAATGACAGAACCTTCAACACAACAACAAATTATGAGTTGAAGAATATAATGGTGTGGTTTTATGTTAGGAAAAAAATTGGTTTACTGAATCATTAAAGAATTGCGAACCACAGACCTGTCATTCATGAGCATGAGCTTGGTCGATAGATTTTTATCTGACTGATGATTTTGAAAACATATTACCAAAAAGTTTTATGAAGATGATAGTGATGTGAACGACTTGGATTACATTCTCATTTGGTATCAAGAAGGGTGGTACACCCACAATAAACCTCAACGATAGCTGATGTTCATGCTCACAAGTCTGTGGTTCGCTTGACACTGTGTGACAGCCAAAATCGGAGGGTACTCTGAGTACCGGGGAAAGTTATACCGGTCAAAAAAAGGTTACACGTGTTCCGGTGTTTCGCTGGGTCAAGTCTAGGAATCGGGATATATCATTTTGAAGTTAGTAGGTCTCATATAGGGGAATTTGTCACGTTTGGGGCTCTTTCGTTTGACATAACCTGTTTTGCCCCATCTATTTTAGCAGCAATCTCAACGGCAATCTTAAATCCTTTAGATTCTCAAATAAGGATTTTTTCCTTTTGTCAAGAGCTATTCCGCGACCCATGCTGACAATTGTTAATAGAACTAGTTAATTTTTGTTGTTTACGAAATGTGTACACACTACAAATTGAAATCATGGCCTACATGATCGAAATTTATAAATTCGTCATTCATGGGATTTCCAGTGAATCTATGTTTTTAAATTGTATGACATGGAATTTGGCATTCCTTTATTTCAGTACTAGACCTGAAACGCGCTGAAGCCGGTTAGTTGAAGACCGGAATATTCAGACAACCGGCTGGACGGTTAATCGGGTTCCGGTCAAAATCGCCAAAAGCCGCCGATGTCGATAATCTGGGATCGTCCTGGTTCTCTGGATCAGAGGCCAAGTGACAGAACTCAAAAGCAGAGAGAATTCGAAAAGAAATTTGGGACTTATAATATGAAACTAATGCGAGTCCCAAAAATACTTTGTGTTTACTCCTACATTTTGATGATAAGAAGGATTTTATTTAACACGACAAGATTAATATATTTTTATTCTAACATTTCAATGTATTCGAAATGCATATGAGTACCTCATATGTGAAACCTAAATGCAACTGCAAATCTGAAACTTTTAAACCATAAAAATATTGACTAACTTAAATAATAACACTGCACTGAAAGAAAAACGCTTCGTCGCATGGATGTAACATTTTCATTAATGTCTTTACACTGTTATAGTGAAAAGTGTCGTCTATCTGAAAATTTGGTAGTCGCTGCAACGAAAAATTTCTTACTTGACTTCTTTGACAATTTTTATTTAATTTGAATTTTGTAGAAAAATGGGTTAACATTTAAAAAAAGTAAAGGCATGAGATTTAAACTACTGATGTATGGTTTATCTCTTACAGTTTATAATTTATATTTATTATTTATTTATTTTGGAGGTTAACCAACATTTTTAGGTGACGAAACAATTTCGTTGTTGTAACGAAACTAATTTTTATGAAGGTATATAGAGAGAAGAAGTCGTAATAATGAGAGAGGGTAAAATAAAGGCCTGCAAGAGAAAATGCTGAATGTGAGTGGTGGGTTCCGTACGCATCTTAAATCAGTTTCATTGCAACAACCGAAAGTGGTAGACATATTTCTCTGCCGGAATAATTTAAATAAATTTAACTTAGGAATAATCTTTTATTGTGAAAACTAAATTGTGTGAATTTTTGTGCTTGCTGTGATCGTTTGTGTAACTTGAAATCTATAAATCAAATAGATAAATACACAGAATGCAAGGAGCAACACTAAAGCAAAGAAAGTGACGCTTCAATAACAGAAAAACTGCTGCGTAATATGTAACAGAACATTTGTTTGGGAACGCGTGTGACGGTACAAATCGCAACAACATGTTTGTGTTTTTGTGATTTAACCATAATTCGGTCGCGCCTGATTCGTTGTGTTGGTATTTGGATTCAGCAAAAAACAAAACAAATACATACATTTGTGCGCACAAACGAAGTCAATGAAAACGAAGAGACAGTGTTTCAAATACGACGAATATAAGAGTAAAAATTCAACGTGCAATCAAATGAATCTAATCTAAATTTTAACAAATTTGGTTAAAATAAATAAAAGAGCAGTTGAAGAAATTGCACACAGAGAGATCACTGGCTTATTGACGGGGAGGTTTGCCACTACATTTGAATGACAGACCCCTGAACACAACATCAATTGCATGCTTATGTTCGTGGTCAGTACAGACAAAGATATGTCCATATTTTAATTAGAAATCTTAATAATAAATTCCTCATATTTGTTTTTCATTACAGGACCTGAATACGACGGCCACACTAACACTCAACCCCTCGACTACCACAATCATTTCCAGACGAGTGTTTCAATATGGAATATGGAATATAATAAATAATAAATTGAGACCATTTTCGAAACAAAAGTTCAAAAATTTGTTATCAAAACACCTGCAATGTAATACTAACAGTGTATTTGTGTACAATTGCCAATAAATAATTTAAAACACACTTCAAAACATTCATTGTAGCAGTGAAACAAAATCATTGTAGAAATGAAACAAATTCATTGCAACAATGACTCAAATTCGTTGCACCAATGAAACAAATTCATAGCAGCAATGAACAAATGCATTGCAGCAATGAAGCAAATTCATTGATGTAATGAAACAAATTCTTTCCAGCAATGAAATAAATTCAATGCCAGAACGTTACTTATTCGTTGCAAGAATTAAACAAATTTATTGCAGCCATGTAACAAATGCATTGAAGCAACGAAACAATTTCGTTGCAATAATCATGCAAATTCATTGCAACAACAACCATACTTGCACCACAGAAACCAACAATTTGCGGTTGATGAACACATTTTCATAGCGGGAATGAAACTGTACGTTAAGCTGGCCATAGACTTGGGATTTGTGTCTGCGATTTGTATCATTACCTTTTCTCCACACACACGTAACATTATCATTTTGTGGTTGACGTTGACGAGTAAGCATGGGTGACAAAGCGGATGATGCAATTGCGCTTTTGGTGATTTATTCACCATGCGAGTTTATGCGTTCAAATGAAAAAATGACAGAAAACGAAAATGGACGGAAGAATGGTTGCTAGAATGGAATAAGCATTCACATTTCATCTCATTCACATTTGAGCTCCTCACTCTTCGACGTTTCAAGAGCAACTGCAACTACGAAATGTATAAATGTGTGATCACAACGCCATACACATAGTCACAAATCCCAAGTTGTTGAAACTTTGATCACAGCGCCACATACATGCAACTTGACGTCGAGCTCACACAAATCCCAAGTCTATGGCCAGCTTTAGCTCACTGTCGATGACAAAAGTTGTTACAATTCTACATACAATCATTTTTTTAAAAGTTTTTGCGAAGAGGATGTCTTTCGTCTAATTGATTTTTTAGGTGAACCCTTTTTTATTCCAAGAAACAACTGTCCACAACTGGCGTGGTCATGCCACGCCATAAAAATCAGGTTCGAGCACACGAAATTGGGGAAACCCATTGTTCTTTTAATTGATAAAAGAAATTGCACAGTGAAATCTTTGGTAATTGACCCACTGATTGTCCAAATAGCGAAAAATAAGCTGAAATTATCGAAAAAGTTACATTGTGGTGATAAGTTATTTATAATCGCATGTGTCTTATGGAGGCAAGGATCATTTCAATTAATCGGGTGCAAAACATTGTAAAAATTATTTATATATACTGTAACGTGACGTCATGACGTCCGTACATAATAGCAAACAATCACCGCCATTCCCATCCGCATACGTCCCTGGTCTACCCGTCACCTAAGCATTAACAACATCCATCAGTCGCCTCTGAGCGAACAACCAGACAAGATTATAGCATTTTGCCTGGGGCTCTAGTTCCGCAAAGGACAGGAGCACATTTTGGGATCCGTTCTTTAGTAAAGACGGTGAAAATACATTTGCTACACAGGAGTTTCGGCTCACTGTTCCTACACAGGAGTTTCGTCTCACTGTTCCTACACAGGAGTTTCGGCTCACTGTTCCTACACAGGGGCTTCGGCTCACTGTTCCTACACAGGGGCTTCGGCTCACTGTTCCTACACAGGGGCTTCGGCTCACTGTTCCTACACAGGAGTTTCGGCTCACTGTTCCTACATAGGAGTTTCGGCTCACTGTTCCTACACAGGAGCTTCGGCTCACTGTTCCTACGCAGGAGTTTCGGCTCACTGTTCCTACACAGGGGCTTCGGCTCACTGTTCCTACACAGGAGTTTCGGCTCACTCTTCCTACACAGGAGTTTCGGCTCACTGTTCCTACACAGGAGTTTCGGCTCACTGTTCCTACACAGGAGCTTCGGCTCACTGTTCCTACACATGGGCTTCGGCTCACTGTTCCTACACAGGGGCTTCGGCTCACTGTTCCTACACATGGGCTTCGGCTCACTGCTCCTACAGAGGGTCTTCGGCTCACTGTTCCTACACAGGGGCTTCGGCTCACTGTTCCTATGTAAACCAGCCGATGATAACCGATACCGAACCGTTCTAACCGAAGATGTAAAGCATATACCGATCCAGCATATCCGATACCGATCACCTTAGAATCTACCAGTCCGCAACCTGGCCCAGACGATTTCTCAAGCCAATGCTAGTATTCCCGGAAGGGTGTTGTCAAGCCGAGACAAGGCCAAAACAAGTACCCCCAGAATAGTGTTGTCAACCAAAACTAGTGTTCTCAAGCTAAGAGGAGTGTTCTCACCGAGTGAAGCAGTTGATGTTATTCCTGTAAATCAAATTACTTTGTAAATTAAATATCAATATAGAATTTGAATTCGAACCCCCCAGAAAGGGTAAACTATTCTGTTCTTATTTCGAAAGGTTTGATGGATCCCAGCGAAGACTCTGGACATGGCTGAGCTTACCTCAGCCCTAGACAAAACCACGTTACAATACAACTATATAATCCAGAATGCTGCCGCCTTTGCAAGTATGTATTTGAATAATCATATGAATGAATTTTAAATGTATAGTACTTGTGCTTTTCAAACGGCACCACGATGTTTGAGGAGACTCGAGATGGCAAAAAAATGCCACCGGTCTGGCAGTCCACGAGTAATTCGAACGCCGTACTCTGCGAACAATGTGTGAAAATATCCGCCAAAATTTACCAAAAATTTTTTTACCCTCTTTGTAAGCTACTGTGGAGCCACTTAACCACTCTCAGCCATGGGCTTGTCATCCGGATTTTGCGTCGGCCCATAAGGCTAAGACGGCACAGACCTGGCTTCAAATCAAGTTGCCAGCTTTCATTTCCTCTGAAGAATGATCCTTTGGCAGCCCTGATTTTAACCCACTGGATTAAAAATTTTGAGCAGTTTTTGAGGAACTGCTTTGCCACAAAAGGTAAAACAACATGGACTCTCTTAAGACTGTTTTGATTCCAGTTGCGTCCATTTTTCCTATGGACGAGTAGCAAGCAGCGATTGTTGGTTAGCCAGGTCGACGTAAGGAGTGCCTGAAGGCCAAAGGTGGAGATTGCTTTGTGTATAAAATTTGTACCACTAAATATTTAAAACAAATTTGGCTGAGAACAGTCATTATTTCTAATTTTATAGCCTAAAATGTGTGTAACAGTATTTTTGCGTCCCTACAAGTAAATAAAATGGTTTGCTAGTTGAACCATTTCAAAATAGTTGCCCATATCTCTGTCGCATTTCATTTGACTTGTACTTGTTTACACGTCTGTTCGAATACATATGTAGATAAAGATCTAAAGGGATTTATATGGATTTAAATCATATAATTGCTTATTTATTATACAACTTATTCATATGTTTTATAACAAGTAGGCGATAAAAACATGTATCGGGCTTAAAGTCTCAGCTAAGAGTGTAATTGCAAATTTAAAGAATTTTTATCAGCATTAAATGTTGCATCATTTACAGATGTTACGTGTCTTAACATATTTCGCGATTGTGGATCAAAAAGAATTAAAGCAGATTTAATTCACTTTGTGAGAAAGACATGAGGATTTTTTCATATATATGTATAGATAAGTTTCACATGGATTGTAAATTAATCGCAAATTGTTATTAGGTTTAAAGTATTTATTTATCGTGTATAATTATATTGTCTTAATTCGATAAACAGACTTTTAGGGATGAGCAAATTTTATGTAATTATGAAGGAAAAATGCGTCTGAACCATTAAACCATCAAGTTTAAAGGCGCAAATTTAAAAAGCAAACAAAATCTGCAGATTCCTAGTGTAAGTAGGGAAATTGTTTATTTAAATGATTATGTTTTTTTTTATAAATTTTTGTTTCCCAAATTTAAAAATCCTTACCAGATTTCGCTGGAACAGTTGATAGTCGTGATAGTTCGAAGTTTCATACTGGACGGAGTGGATGGGATAATGATAGTAATTTCTATTAAACCGACGTTTTCTGCCATTAAAGACTTTTGATGTTAACAAAAATACATATTTTCTTTCATATCAATTCGTATTGTATCAAAATTCTAACAGCAATTGAGAGAGTACCAGTACCAAATTCGACGATGCTTGGTGGAACTAAAAACTTCTTACTTTATTTTTACGAAAATCAGATACATATCGGTTGTGTCATACAAGAGCTCAAAGCCTACTCCAGTTTATCAGAGGCAGCGCCTGGACCGTTTAAGAGTCGTCGACGGTGGCTTTTTCAAAATTTGACCGGTGGTTCAATTTGTTGCCCAAGTTATCTGTGCTCTAGCGGTATTACAAGAACCTGTGGTCCTTTAGAAAACATTTTTGTCAAAGGTTTCTTATACAAACTTCCTAAAGCTTTCTTTTATATAACTTTTTTGTCAAAGGTTGCTTTTAGAAACGTTATACAAAGTGGCGCAAAAGTAAACTTCCGATGTTTTTTGGCTGTAATTTAAAAACAAAATGAAAAACTTTGATTCTTCTTGTGGATTATTTTTATTTGGTCTTTTAGTTTTTTTTACATCAAGTCGAGAATATGATGTCATGTAAATGGCCGCCGCCATAGTTGATTGTCATTTGAGCCCTTTTTATGGCATTATCCATCACTTTGGCCAAAACTTCCGGCGATACGTCCTCACATTCTTGACGGATATTGTCTTTAAGAGCTGCAAGAGTCTGAGGCTTGTTGACATAAACCCGCGACTGCAGAAAACCCCACAAAAAGAAGTCTGGAGCGGTCAAATCAGGCGATCTTGCTGGCCAATGCAAATCGCCAAAACGGGAGACTAGGCGCCCGGAAAATGCATCCTTCACATGTTCACATGTTTTCCAATTCCAATTCATCAAGTTGCGGCAAAAAGAACTCGTTGATCATTGCTCTGTAGCCGATCATTGCTCTGTAGTCGATGTCGACGGCGCATCCATGACATCCTCGGCTACAGCAGCAATATTCTCTGCAGAACGGCTACTCCGGGGTCTGCCACGCCTGGCAGCATCTTGTGTTGTGCCAGTCTCTTCGAGGCGAGCGGCTAAACGTCGCAGTGTTTCACCAGTAGGCGTTGGACGGCCAGGAAATTTGCGATGAAATTCACGTTGTGTCAAAGTCACCGACCGATTACTGGTCAAATAAATAGTCAGCAATATTCCGCGTTCTGGAGCAGTGTAGCGTAACATTGTTTATTAACGTATATTTCGCATGTGTTTACTACACAAATCGCAAAATTTATAGCATTTTCTGATAGGAGGATTACTTTTGCGCCACCTTGTATAAATGTTTGCTGCCAAAATTTTCATATACAAATCGTAGTGGTGAATCTTGTGTTACTTGCCGTCTACAAAAGACAGTATTGCAGAGACATTAGCAACACATTCAAACTTTTCTACAACTACAATCACACTTCTCTCATTGCCTTCGTTACTGTCTCTGATTTATAAAGACAGTCAATTCGGCAAACGATTTGATGTAAGTGTCGAATTCGGTGAACGTTTGTTGTAATTCCCTAAAAAGAAGTAAAACATAATGCCAAAAAAATTCACAATTTGAACAACTTTATTTTTGTTTGTAGATTTTGATGTATTTTATTGAAAACACACCAAATGACACTGACGGCGGTTGTTTAAGAGTGAATTGTCTTTATAACTGTCGGGATGCCTACGCCACAGACACATTTTTCCTATTCTTTGACAACTAATACATATTCCCAATGTCTTGTCTTGTGTAAACTCATGGCGATAGACCTTTTTGTTGAGAAAGCCTTCCTGTAGAAATCTTTCTCTTCAGAGCAATGTTTTCTATTCAAAAACAATTCGTCATGCAACACAGTGATAATAAGGTTTACTACAAGAAAACTTTCACAACAAAGAATCTATTAGAACTCTTTGAATCCTAACCTACTTATACATACTTGCTTCTCTGCAACTACATATTTATAGCTTCCTAACAAACTGACTAATTTGACTGAGTACATACAACTTCTGTATCTGATAAAAATTTTATTTTCCGTTAAATTTCATGTTATTCGATTTGTTATGCTTTTAATAATTTTCGTTCAAGATCAATAACTATTAAAAAGTACTTTTGATGTGTTAACATCTATGGGCACGAGTAGGGCAATCTATCAAACATGAACACATGCAAACAACACACAGCGTTAGCATCATATACGTGGTTGTTGTACAACAATAGTTTGTGCCTGAAAATAAGTATGATGGTATTGATGTAGCGGCAGCGAACAAACCATAGACTAATTCTTATAGTAGACTTAAGAGTTCTCTCAGCAAAATTATGACATATGGCCTGGTGTGATATGAACGATGGATGTTGAAAGGAATTTCTTCAATAATACCAGATAATAGTTTAAAATCAACCAACACAATAACAACAACGGTATTGCGTTTTTTGTGTTAAAAATATTGTGTTAAATACAATACAAAAGTAGGCGTACAAAAAGTTAAAGTCAGAATTTATTGTAATTCCACATGGTGTATATCACTTTTCGTCAAACATCTCTCTATCATACCGACCGCATCTCGAAGAGTGTGAAAGGAAACATCAGATGACTCAAATAGTAAGATTTACTCTATGGAACAAACAAGCAGGTCGTCATCGCTAAAGAGTATTGAATAGTATAGAGAACTCAGAGAACGACTTTTATGACGAATTGTATGAAAAGCAGTGGCGACATCTGGCGAAAGATCAAAATGTATAACTCTCTTTTTGTCATAAATTGGTTTGGTTCATTCATAATTTTGATGTGAAACATTGATGCCATTTGAAACGTTTATGCTTTTTGTATTGTGTTATTATTGAAATGGTGCATCTATATTTAAATATTCTATAAACAGAATAAGACTCGTTTATACTCTTTTACTCAGACTCTCTACATGAGGGCGGAATGAGAGTGCAATAAGTTATCTATACTATTCAATACTTTTTGTCGTCGCTCTGTTGATTACAAAACAAAAACAATTGTTTCAATGAGCTACATATTGATTTATTTATTTTAACAATATTACATCTGATGTTAAAGCAGATGTAAGAAACAAGAAACTGCAATAGCAAACGAGCCTTCAGCACAAAAACTATTCTCTTTTTATTTTCCAATGTAACATTTACTAATGGGTTAATAGAGATCGAAAAGGTAGCGTGTAACAAAAAGGTCTTAATACGTCGCCCGTTAGCTCGAACTCTCGTTGATTTTTTCCTATGATAAAGAAAATTTTAATATAAATATTACAAAAGAAATGTGTGAAATTAATTATTATGGTGGATTGGGAATATAGCTATTTCAATGCCCACCAAGGCATGTCATCAGCTCCCTTCTCCACAAGTATTTAGGTATATCATCACACATTATAGGGATAAACAAAACACAACTTAGCGAGAATTTTCTCAACACTCCTACTTGTGCGAAAACATCCACAACAACTGCTTTGACATAACCCTCAATGTTCACAACATGTCTTTCCTCTTCAAGCTTTCATCAAAAGCCATTGCATAGATGTTGTTGTTTCAAAAATGAAAAAACGATTGCCATGAGATTGGGGTTAGAGTGTACCGTCTTCGAATTATTTCCGATTAAGTTTATATTATTCGATCTATCAGTTCTTGTGTTCTTTAATACTTGTTCGGTTCAAGATCAATATCTATTAAAATGTACTTTTTCATAGAAAAATAGAAAAGAACAATTTTACAAAAGAAATGTGTGAAATTGATCTTTTTCTTTGTTGTACCTACAACATCTAAGCAACGTTGGGTTGTTTGTCACGTTTATCCTAAATATTTCCAGCATTTTGCATCTGCTTCACTGGTGTTTGGAATACTACTGCTTGTCCTTCATCATCAGGACTTGATAATTTGTACGTCCTTTGGCTGAATCGGACAAAACAATTTTCGAAATTTTGATACTCCGTTTTGTAGTAATTCTGAAGCTTTTTGCTATTTTTTTCCAGAAGTATCCACAAAGAAGTATCATTTGTTTCTCTAAACATGGTTGTGCGAAATAGTAACAAATTGTATACACTGAACGGAAAAGCATCGTCACGCGGATGGAAATGTTCATCACCCCAACAAATGTTGTCATCAAAGGTGTGCTAACCTAACGTTTCATTCCCGCTATGAAAATGTGTTCATCAACTGCAAATTGTTCGTTACCGTGGTGAAAGTATGGTTGTTGCTGCAATGAATTTGCTTCATTATTGCAACGAATTTGTGCCGTTGCTGCAATGAATTTGTTTCATTATTGTAATGAATATCGTTCTTGCACGGAATTTGCTTCATTGCTGCAATGACTTTGTTCATTGTCGCTATGAATTTGTTTCATTGGTGCAGCGAATTTGAGTCATTGTTGTAATAAATATGTTTCATTACTACAATGATTTTGTTTCATTGCTGCAGTGAATGTTTTGAAGTGTGTTTGAAATTATTTATTGAGAATTGAACACAAATATACTGTTAGTATTACTTTGCAAGTGCTTTGATAACAATTCGTTGAATTTTTGTTTTCGAAAATCTATTTCCTAAATAGATTATATTTATTCCATGTTGAAACACTCGTCAGGAGAAGATTGTGGTAGTCTAGGGAATGAGTGTTATTGTGGCCGTCATATTCAGGTCCTGCAATTAAAAACATATACGACGAATTTACTGTTAAGATTTTCATTTAAGATATGTACATGTCTATGTCTGTACTTACCATGAATATAAGCTCTCCTCCCCTATGCTCTACTCCTTTAATGTTAAATCATGCAATTGTTGTTGTGCTGAGGGTTTTGATATTCAATTGTAGCGCCAAATCTCGCCGTCATTAAGCCACTGATGGCTCTGAAAGCATTTTCTTGAACTGCTCTTTTATTTATTTTAACCAAATTTGTAAAAATTTCGATTGCATTCATTTGACTGTACGTTGAATTGGTATTTGATTTCTTTGTTCTTTGGTTCTTTGACTTCTTCGTTTTCATTGATTTTGAATGCCCGCACAAACGTTTTTTTCTGAATCCAAATACCAACACAACGGAACAGGTGCGACCGAATTATGAGTAAAACACAAAAACACGATCATTTTATTGCGACTTGTACCGTCGCCGGCATACACACAAACACAAAAGTTCAGTTACATATGTCAGGGTAGTTTTTCTGCTTTCGATGCGTCACTTCCGTTGCTTTCGTGTTGTCCTTAGATTCTGTTTATTTATCTATTTGATTTACAGATTCGCAAGTTACATAAACGATCACAGCAAACACATAAATTCACACGCTTTAGTTTTGACAATAAAATATTATTATGATAAAATAAATGGTTTCCCATTACATAAGGGACAGGGGAGAGCTTCTCACAACCATTGAGCTGTGCGCGTTCTAGTTTTGCACTCACTGATTAGGACCTACAGTTTTACATCGATTCCGAACGGTATTTTGAGAAGCTTTTTTTCATGGCTAAATACTCGATAGTGTCGCAGTCACTATGCGAGGTGACCGCCGCCGAAAGAAATTTAAGGTGGTCAGAGCAGGGTTCGAACCAAGGATCTCATGTACAAGAGGCGCGCACACTAACCATTGCACCACCGACGGCCACATAAAAGATTATTACTAAGTATAATTTATTATTACTACGTATAATTAATAGTCAGTTTTAACAAATTTATTAAATTATTAAAATATGTCTATCACGTTCGGTTGTTGCAATGGAACTGATCTAAGATGTGTACGTGACCCACCACTCATACTCACCATTTTATCTTGCTGGACTCTTTTATACGCTCGCTCATTTTTTCGACTGCTTCTCTCTCTATCTCAATAACGAAATTATTTCAACTACAAATGTTGACAAACCTCCAAAATAAATAAATAATAAATATAAACTATAAAAAGTAAGAGATAAACCAAATATCAGTAGTTTAAAACTCATGCCTTTATTTTTTACAGTGTTTTATTTAAGTTGCTTTGTTGTCTGTCTGTATTGTTCAAATCAGTCTGTATAGTTCAAATGTAGTAACTCATTTTTAACACCGTTGCAGTTGACCAATCGAACTAAAATTTTGCACACTTGTCAGATTTGGATGACAATACATGCATATGAAAAAAAAAATAAAACATTAAAAATGTATTTACTAAAAATTAAAAATAAAAAAATAATTAAAAAAATAACAAGCCTGTGTTAGATAACACGGGAACATAGGTCAAACGTAGAACACGTTAGTCATTTTGCAATTAAAATATATGAATTAAATATAATTTTTGATAAATGATTTAAATCTATCTAATATATACGCATACAGCTGATAGCTAGTTATTAAGTTTTTGTAACATAAGTAGGCGTTTGCATTTATTAAAGTTAATTAATTTTAGATAGGATAAGTTATGTGTGATAAGTTATTTTATGTATGTACAGTATAATTTTTAGTAAAATAAGACAACAACAAAACTACCAAAATGAAAGACAATTATTTTATAGGGTATTTTTTATATGAAATTAAAATTTATTCTTTTATATTTACAATGATTGAACAAAACTAGCAAATCCTTTGTATTGGTGTACATACACACACATTTACACTCTGCTCGCAGAAGTAAACAAACGACAGCAAAGATCTGTAAACTTTCAAGCACACACTAGTGCCAACGCTCCCCTCCCTTCATTTTATGTTCCCCTCCAAACGAACTAATAACCGACCGATCCAACAAAACGAAATGTACACACACACACATTTACACGCTGCTCGATAAATAAACAAAGCACAGCGAAGCCAAAACCATTTGATTTCACAACAACAACAAAAACAGCAGCGGCATTTACAAACCAACAACAACAGCGGCATGTACAAAAAAAGTCTAAAATATCATGCTCTTAAATATTTATTTCCTTAACTACATAAAACTTTTATATATAGACATATAATTTTTTTAATGTAATTCGAAACAAAACATATTACCAAAACTGAGTAACATATACAAATTGCTAAAATATGTTTTAATATTTAAGTAAAAGTGGGTGAAAGTTGACAAACATTTTCTCAAAATTTTGTGCTCCAGATCAACACCCCTACCTTACCGTATAACGTATTCTACGCTAAAAAATTAAGTTACAGTGTTTTATTTATAAATGCAATAAAAACTTGAAAATAATTTTTCTCTTAGCCGCAATAAGTATATTCTTCTTCATGATGGGGTTGTACAATAGTCCGTCTACTTAGCACTAGATACTTTCAATAAAGAGCGTAATTAAAATGAATTAGGTAATTAATTTTCTGGGGATATCTCAAATAAAACGCTTGCATTTAAATTAAAAACGGTGACAAAATTTAATGTCAAATTAGGTGTCAAAATTAAATGTCACCAAACGGATACAACTATCGGCTCAGGAGAATACTCGACAGCGCCAAGCCACCGGTTCGTGATAGGTTGGCCTGTATCTCTAGTGCCATGCATCAATAAGTACATTTGTGCAGGGGCGACATTAAAGTTATGATTAATCTTAGCCTGTTAAATTACACACAAGTTTTTTTGACTAATACTCTTTGAACATGGGATTTTTTAGCTCTCAAGACATAGCTGCCAAAAGTCCACTCTAATAGACTTTCATTGGCCATATTTCGAATTTGTTTGATTTTGCAACGATCACACAAATTGTTCTTCTTATTTACAAACCATTGGTATATAAATCATAATTTGCCATGCTGTGCAGGGCCGGATATTGGCATAGGCCCCACCCATATGGGCCGCACCATAAAAAATAGTGTTAATACAATTTAAAAATCTGAATATCAACAAAATTAACTCAACAGCAGCAAGATCAGTGTCGCCATGCCACACGAAACATCCTAAGAAATGCTGAAATACAAACATATTTATATGTAGCTTCTTTCTTTTCAAGACAAACTCACTCAGAAGATACACAGAATTGTTTATATTTCTGAGCTGCCTAACAGTGTTGCCAGTTGCCGGTATTTTTCTCCATTTCGAAGATTTTTGTTCTGAAAAATGGATATTCATTGAGAATGTCTCGTGGTAGGTACATTAAAACACGTGGTTTATTTACCAATATTCCTCAGTTATAAAACTTGTTAGCAATCATATGTTACACCACTTAATTGTGGTGTGAAATTATTGGAAGTCATTTTTAAGTTAATTGTTGCTTGGATGCAAACATAATATGTTTGTAACTTGACGCAAATGTAGTATACTTGTGTCCAAACACATAGTGTTTACTTTTCAATATATTGCGCTGGAGACACAAAGATTGATAGGTTATAATATACAGGGTGTTTTTTTTTAAACTGAGACGATCAAATATCTCGAAAAATAGCCACTCTACAGAAAAAATGTCCATATTCAAAATTTAATCATACCGCGGGGGAAATACATTAGTGCAAAAAAAATAGTCCCCCACCCCCCCCCCCTTTGTAGATGGGGCGGGGGTAACTTTTAAACTAAGATAGGAAGCCATATTTTTTATTGCAGATACTGATTCTACGACTAAAAGTAAGTATGATTTGAATGAAATATTTTGTTCGGTTCATGATAGATGGTGTTGTAATCGATGAAATTCAATTTTTCAATTTCTCCCCCTTAGAACACACGCATTCGATTCTGCAATATGTTTGAAATAAAAAACATCACGTTATCATTGCAAATACTCGAAATAACAACACCATCTATCATGAACCGAACAAAATATTTCATTCAAATCATACTTACTTTTAGTCGTAGAATCAGTATCTGCAATAAAAAATATGGCTTCCTATCTTAGTTTAAAAGTTACCCCCGCCCCATCTACAAAGGGGGGGGTGGGGGACTATTTTTTTTGCACTAATGTATTTCCCCCGCGGTATGATTAAATTTTGAATATGGACATTTTTTCTGTAGAGTGGCTATTTTTCGAGATATTTGATCGTCTCAGTTTAAAAAAAACACCCTGTATATTAAATAAAATATGTCGAAAACTGCTGAAACCAAAACCGTGACAGTAATGACAACCGGTTATTTCGACTTATATTGGAGAGGATGGAATCTGAGGTGCCCAAAGCTCGATTATATACATCAGCAAATTCCAAGCAAATTTATACTAACAATAATAAGTGCATAAAACGTCAAAATGAAAAACAAAATAGGAATTTGACAAAGCAATGAAACTACCTGCTCCAGTGACACCATCTAATTACTGCGGCTTGCTATCGTTTATTTTCGAGAACATTTACCTCATACATACCAACGACCACTTTTTCAGTCAGTGGTCATCTTCGTTTCTTATTTAAATTGTGGTTAAACATCGAATTGCGTTTTTCAGTCAATGGTTAACAATGATTTAATCACCCAATGTTGGTTGGTTAACTTGTAGTCAGAACCATACGATTCGACAATCACGTTACTGTCTGTCAAAATTAGAAATGTTAGATTGTATAAAATATGTGTTGCTGTTTTGAGGATTTGTACACATACTTTAATCCTAGATAGTTAAGTTGATGTACCAACATAGTTATCGCACGTTGCGGTATGGGGGCTAAATGAAAAAAGTAAACAACTTTTGTTTTAACACTATTACTCTACTACCCACTATTATCAACTATATTGTTTACATTTGCTTTGGTTTGTGTCTAGACTAACGGCTTGGATCATAGCGGACGAAATTAACTAGGTGTCTCACGTATGTTAAGCAATTTCTTGATTAATAGGAAGTTTTCTAGGTGGAGCCTGTAACCAATATTTAGTATATCGTCGGCATCCTGCAAAAAGATCTCAAGTCAACTATTTTGTGAAATTGAGTTAATGATGCAAAAGTGAGGTGTGCGAAGTTAGCCCCCCATTTTTGGAAATAAATATTTTTGAAGATTGTTCTGAATTGTTCTAGGATTGTTCTACATTGTTCCAAAACAATGATTTTCTAAAATATAATTTGTACCGGTAAATCGAAAAAAACCAATATTAAACTTTGCACCCCATTTTTGGAAAATCGAAATTTTTGCGGTTGTTCTGGGTTGTTCTAGTTGTTCTAAACATTGTTCCAAAACGATGATTTTCTAAAATATAATTTGTACCGGTAAATCGAAAAAAACCAATTTTAAAGTTGCACCCCATTTTTGAAAAAAAAATTTTTTTGCGGTTGTTCTAGGTTGTTCTAGTTGTTCTAAACATTGTTCCAAAACAATGATTTTCTAAAATATAATTTGTACCGGTAAATCGAAAAAAACCAATTTTAAAGTTGCACCCCACTTTTGTAAAAAAAATTTTTTGCAGTTGTTCTAAGTTGTTCTAGTTGTTCTAAACATTGTTCCAAAACAATGATTTTCTAAAATATAATTTGTACCGGTAAATCGAAAAAAACCAATTTTAAAGTTGCACCCCACTTTTGTAAAAAAAAATTTTTTTGCAGTTGTTCTAAGTTGTTCTAGGTTGTTCTAGTTGTTCTAAACATTGTTCCAAAACAATGATTTTCTGAAATATAATTTGTACCGGTAAATCGAAAAAAACCAATTTTAAAGTTGCACCCCACTTTTGTAAAAAAAAAATTTTTTTGCAGTTGTTCTAAGTTGTTCTAGGTTGTTCTAGTTGTTCTAAACATTGTTCCAAAACAATGATTTTCTAAAATATAATTTGTAACGGTAAATCGAAAAAAACCAATTTTAAAGTTGCACCCCACTTTTGTAAAAAAAAATTTTTTTGCAGTTGTTCTAAGTTGTTCTAGGTTGTTCTAGTTGTTCTAAACATTGTTCCAAAACAATGATTTTCTAAAATATAATTTGTACCGGTAAATCGAAAAAAACCAATTTTAAAGTTGGACCCCACTTTTGTAAAAAAAAATTTTTTTCCAATTGTTCTAAGTTGTTCTAGGTTGTTCTAGTTGTTCTAAACATTGTTCCAAAACAATGATTTTCTAAAATATAATTTGTACCGGTAAATCGAAAAAAACCAATTTTAAAGTTGCACCCCACTTTTGGAAAAAAAATTTTTTTGCGGTTGTTCTAGTTGACAGAATGACAGAATTTACGTGACACGCACTTTTCGGGTTTTCAGGACATATAATTTTTGAAATTTGTTGATTTTTTTTGAATATTTTTACTTTTTTTGTTACTTTTACACATTCGTACGTACTCACATATTTATAAGCCTTGGTTTTCACACATTTGTAATAGCCAGCTATATAAGTGACTTCACACTCACACTAATATCGAAAAATTAGAAATGGAACTAGTTGAGTTCAGGAATAGTGTAATATGGAGAAACAAATTCGTGGAATTAAATTGTAAATTAGAGGAAAGTTATGAGAATACCGATAAATCATCATCATTACCAGAAGAAAGAATAGAAAATTTAATTTTAACAGTATGGAACTCAATTCCCAGTTCATTCACATCAATGAAAATTGCTACAGCGCTCTGTTTGGATCAACTTATAATAGTGAGCAGTTATTTTCCGCAATGAATTTTATTAAGTCCATTACAAGAAATCGTCTTGGAAATGATATATCTGCCGCTTGTGTGGCATTAAAAGTTACAAAATATTCACCAAGAATTACTACATTCGCATCGGAGCAACAACAACAAATTTCACAATAAATTAAAAATTATTTAATAAAAACTTATATTTACTAATTATAATAAAAAATGTATATGTTTAGTACGAAAGGAATTTTATTTTCAACTTTTTATAATTTATAGGTGGGTGACAAGCGAACTTTGTTTAAAAATTTTCAACAGATTTTTTGACACACTTATGGCAAAAGTTCACCATCACTGAACTAGAACAACCCGAAACCAAGCTTTATATGGCCGGAACAGAAAATTTCGATCAAATTTGTCTTCCATTCAACTCTTTTCGAACTTTTGCTGGAAACAAAAATGGACGTCGTTGGTTGTTCTTGGTTTATTGACGATTGTACTAGATTTGTATTAGAATCGGTTGGTCACGAATACGTTGAAAGTTGAAAAAACATTGAATGAAGAATAAACTCGGCTGGAAGTTTTTATTCGAGCGATATCAAATTATGTTCTAAAATTTAAAATTGGTTTTTTTCGATTTACCGGTACAAATTATATTTTAGAAAATCATTGTTTTGGAACAATGTTTAGAACAACTAGAACAACCTAGAACAACTTAGAACAACTGCAAAAAAATTTTTTTTTACAAAAGTGGGGTGCAACTTTAAAATTGGTTTTTTTCGATTTACAGGTACAAATTATATTTTAGAAAATCATTGTTTTGGAACAATGTTTAGAACAACTAGAACAACCTAGAACAACTTAGAACAACTGCAAAAAAATTTTTTTTTACAAAAGTGGGGTGCAACTTTAAAATTGGTTTTTTCGATTTACAGGTACAAATTATATTTTAGAAAATCATTGTTTTGGAACAATGTTTAGAACAACTAGAACAACCTAGAACAACTTAGAACAACTGCAAAAAAATTTTTTTTTACAAAAGTGGGGTGCAACTTTAAAATTGGTTTTTTTCGATTTACCGGTACAAATTATATTTTAGAAAATCATTGTTTTGGAACAATGTTTAGAACAACTAGAACAACCTAGAACAACTTAGAACAACTGCAAAAAAAATTTTTTTTACAAAAGTGGGGTGCAACTTTAAAATTGGTTTTTTTCGATTTACAGGTACAAATTATATTTTAGAAAATCATTGTTTTGGAACAATGTTTAGAACAACTAGAACAACCTAGAACAACTTAGAACAACTGCAAAAAAATTTTTTTTTACAAAAGTGGGGTGCAACTTTAAAATTGGTTTTTTTCGATTTACAGGTACAAATTATATTTTAGAAAATCATTGTTTTGGAACAATGTTTAGAACAACTAGAACAACCTAGAACAACTTAGAACAACTGCAAAAAAATTTTTTTTTACAAAAGTGGGGTGCAACTTTAAAATTGGTTTTTTTCGATTTACCGGTACAAATTATATTTTAGAAAATCATTGTTTTGGAACAATGTTTAGAACAACTAGAACAACCTAGAACAACGTAGAACAACTGCAAAAAAATTTTTTTTTACAAAAGTGGGGTGCAACTTTAAAATTGGTTTTTTTCGATTTACCGGTACAAATTATATTTTAGAAAATCATTGTTTTGGAACAATGTTTAGAACAACTAGAACAACCTAGAACAACGTAGAACAACTGCAAAAAAATTTTTTTTTACAAAAGTGGGGTGCAACTTTAAAATTGGTTTTTTTCGATTTACCGGTACAAATTATATTTTAGAAAATCATTGTTTTGGAACAATGTTTAGAACAACTAGAACAACCGCAAAAAAAATTTTTTTTCAAAAATGGGGTGCAACTTTAAAATTGGTTTTTTTCGATTTACCGGTACAAATTATATTTTAGAAAATCATTGTTTTGGAACAATGTAGGACAATCCTAGAACAATTCAGAACAATCTTCAAAAATATTTATTTCCAAAAATGGGGGGCTAACTTCGCACACCTGCAAAAGTGTCCTCAAAGTCACAGTGTATGCCCTGTAAAAAAATTCCATGCCTATTTAAAGTAGTTTTGTAGTTATTGCATCCAAACAAACATTTCTATGTCCAAACCACCCAAATGTGTGGAGCAAAAAAGACCCAAGTCCACAAATCTTTTTCTCTATATTTGCTGTAAAAAAAAGGTCAAGTCTTCAAATTCAAAGATAATACACCCAGCAGAATAAACAAGTATTTCATTGCCTACTTAAGAATTCAGTAACATCAAAAAGATCTATAAAAGCAACCTTCCTATAAGTAATGAAAAGAAAAAAGATTTTCTTAATCTTTGCAAGTCAGGAGCCATCCCGGACGGGTTTCATCTCTGGTACAAAACCTTGATAACAAACAAAACCCCAGAAATAAGGCCCCAGAACCCGGTATAAATGATGATTCGCAATCAGATCAAGATTGGGGAAATTTAAAATAAAAACAACACATTTTAATAAAAAAAAACCATGTCCATAAAAATATATTTTTTCCAAAGTTTCATTTTATTTTGTTATAAAAAGTACTTTTACAAAAAATCCAATGAGTGCTCGAACTCACGGGCGATATGTTAACACCTCTTTGTTACACGGTACCTGTTAGATTTCTATGAACACATTAGTAAATGTTACATTCAATCATATGATGACGTTCCATTTAAATAATATTAATACTTAAAATTATTTAAAGACCAGTACAAGCACATAAGTCATTATTTCCACAAAAAACAAAGAGAATGCAAAGCAACAGACACATGAACATACATACATTGTTATGTTCGTAGATACGCTACACAAGTTCACACGATTTTCGTTGCTCTCTCTATCTCTCTCATTTTTGTATACGTATAACCCCAGCGGGAAATTTCCACATGAAATAATCGATTCTGTATAGCTTACTTTGAATGCGTAGTCGCTTCCACCCCTAGGTTAATTCTGATTACAAAACAGATTACTTTTATATGGAGATAGCCGGATTTTTGGACAGCCAGGCCACAACCCACGTTACTTCTTTGCAAAAGTAATGTATATTGTGGTCAGGCGCGAGAATTCTGGTCGGCTTATAAAGTAGCTTATTTAACCAGTACTTGTGGGCAAACGCACTACAGCTTCCATTACTTTTTCATGCAATGTGGATTGGTTAGCCACTTTGTAGATTTCATATAATGGCGTTAGTGGGAAGCCTAGCTACACCGTGCATTACTTTTGAAGGAGATGTGGATTGATTTAGCACTTTTTTGATTACAATGCATGGTGTTGTAGACAATCTTGGCATACTATTCATTACTTCTGAAATACAATTTGTAGCATACAATTTTACATACAACTTTACACTTTCTCCCGTACTACTACACAACTAAAACCACACTGAATTCGAATTCCAAATATGTAAATGCCCAAACAAAATAAATAATAACTTCGCAAGAAATCCCGTTACATTAAATTCATGGTAAAATAAGTAAGGTAAACGCACTAGGAATTGTTACAACAAACACATGCATTTTGTTTTTGTTTGGTGTCCATAATCTGTCAAATTTTCTTCATGTGTGCATCTACTGTAAAAGTAAACAAAAAAGTACACAAACAAAATGCATGTGAATTTGACATAAGAGGAACACCTAAACAAGAAATATTTTGAAATCAGCTGTTCTAACGAGTTTAGCTTACTCATTTTACCATCCAAAAAGCAGCGATAATTTCATCTAACACTTAACGAAGTGTTCGGATAATTTCCCGCTGGGACCACGTCATTATTCTAATTGCTCCGAGAGTGCTCCGCACCCACACAAGACAACTATTCGCTGCAGCTACATCAGTGTGTAATAGGGTGTTTAATTTTTTCCAAAGATGTATTTTTCATATGATTTTGCTTACGCCCCGAGTCTCGGTAATATAAGTTATATATTCCAAATTTTAAGAAGATTAGATACTATTCAGAGGTTGCACATAATGATCACTTTTATCTCAAAATAAAGAAATTTCTAATATTACAGTACTTTGTTCGATTTTAAAAAGGCGGTCGTTAGTTTTTTTTTTTTTTTTTTTTTTTGCCTTTGCTTGCCAACACACATAACATAAGCATCAAGAACGAAAGTTGAATACGTCATACTAATGCATGTATATGGGCATTTCCAGGATGCCGAACGCGACATTCGTACGCCTTTAAAGTGAAAAAAATAAAGAAATCTTAAATTTTTTTTTTGTTGTATACATTTTCCGATAGCATTTTAGTAGCACTATATTTAGTGCAAACGGTAGGTTTGGTCGATTTGTTGTTTCCGATATATTGGCACAAAACATGGGATCCCGAACGCGACAAAAAATAGAACTCGTTTTCGAGTGCATCCAGAAATATTAAACAATCTGCGAACTGATACAGAAATGTGTAATGCAATTTTTTTTAAAGTAAAATAAACTAATGTAGTTTTTAATTAGTGGTTGTCATGTTAAAATATATCTATTGGATTTTTTTTACAGCCCTTAGTGTAAATTCCGCACGCGACATTCCTAACGCGACATTATTTCTCACACGTTTAGTTCAAAAAATTTCAACTCATAATTGCATTAATAACCAAAAACATCGTATTTATTATTAATATATTTAATTCACGTACATATATTTTAGACTATACATATTTTTTGGTAAAATTATCAGATATTATTTTTCAATGAATACGCCGTTTGAGCTGATTTTATTTTCAAATGTTCGTCACAGGAAAAATAATGTAATTTTCGGATGGCGGGAATATTTGGTTTATCCTTCCATTTTTCTGTTAGTGTTGGAGACATATCTTTGATTGTGTCACTACCAATATATATTAGGTGAAACATCGATTTTGCTGTGAGTTAAACTATCAGTGATAACAGCATACGATTTTGATTTTTCGAACATCCACGCCACGCAAGTAAAAATCGAAGCTTGTTTGTAGTTGAAGTGCGCACTTTGTACTTCATTTTGACAGATCAGCCTATAATTCTCAGCAAAATCAGTTTGCAAAACTAGATCACCGTACTTGATACTTTCCTTTAAGGTTTCAAAATAACGTAGTTGAGCTCGCTTTATAAAGAAATGTCTTTTGAAAAGAGGTAGCTGCATTTGTAATTCATGAATTATGTCTGATAATGAAGCAACAGTGTCTGTTAACATTATTCGGTCATCCACTTTCCTCCAATGTCGCCATTTCACGCTTTCATCCATTTTTAAGAAGTATTCTAGAGGAACTATATCATTTATTAGATCATCTGTACAATTGTCGCAATCATTTGACATACACTTTTCGTCCGCAATATCGCAACAAACTGTTTGTAAAAAAATTTGGAACTCTGTAGGAAACGATTTTATTACTTTTGCGCAGCCCTCTAACAAAAAACTGAAGTTCGCATGATAGATGCATACACACATGTTATGTGGCATTTTTCTCGAGAGTTGGATATGCCTTTGTCGACATTGAAAAAAAGTTGACTTGCTTACACATTTACCAAGTAACTCTGTTTTATAAACCTCGTAGGCTTCTGATACGGCTACCAGCATAAAGCGCTTAGCAACAATGGTTCCATTAACGATCAAAGTATCTTTTCTGCCTGCAGCCTGGACGCTTATATCTTCACGCAAGTAAAAATCTCTTACGGTGTTTAATTTTGTTTCCATTTCCAAAGAGTGTCGAGTGATCGTTGCTGTAGCATTTGCTGGTTCGATATACTTTTAAGATAGCGTTTCAATAACTTTAACTTTTTTCGCTAAATCCACCGGCAATGCACTTTCTGCCTTCTTTACTGCTTTCCCCAATGCTTGCTTGAAAGTGTAAGGCTCAATATAAGTATTTTTTTCTTTAGCATCATTCCTTTTCCTATCACGCAACTTCTTCTGCCTTATGCGATCATTTTCCCTTCTTTCGCTAAGCAACTTGCCATTTGTTTTTGTCAATTTCGATAGCACTTCGCGGCGTCTTCTCGTCCTTTCTGCAGCTTCATCACAATATGCTTTATACTTAGCTGGATCTCTTTTGATTTTTCCCAAGAATCGCCTTTTTGCTTCTTTTTTGCTTTCTGCACACGTTTTACCCATCTATATAGATATATGTATATGCATGTTAAAATAATTTGAACATTTGTTAGAAAAGTAAAGCAATACTTACGATGCCGAACGCGACACACTTTATTAATCGAAATATTATGTTTATTGTGATTGTAATATGCAATAACTTTTTTTTTTGTTAAAGGCACTAAATTTTAATTTGGATTTATATTTTCAACCAATTAAGAAGACAGATCGCGGAGTACTGATAACAAACGATGTTTTAGGTGCCTGAACGCGACATTAGAACATGGAGACAATAAACTGAAAAAATCTACCGTGAATCGAGCTTTGTTTGTACTCTTTTATTTTTTTTTTATTCGTACGTTGTTGATGGTGAGATTTCATATTATATGTATAGAACAGAACATATCCATGTAAACAATAAATAATTCAGAGAAAATGTTATTGAAAGAGATGTAAGAGCAGGAAATATATATTTTAGTTCCCAGTCCAATTTTCTCATAGTAACAACAGAGATAAGATGGAAATACATCATAATATAAAAATTTAGACATTTTTCTAATATAATATTAGAAAAAATCATGTGTTTATTAACATTTGAATTTTCGGCTCCGGTTGACCTTTCTGTGGAAACACCCATATATCACTCGATGCCTTCGCCTGGTTGCGTACAGACGTACTAGCGGAAGAATATTGTATGCTTAGTGTGTTTTCAGTGGTTAATTCTGGTAAGTTTTTCATAAAACTTACACGAAAAAATCTCAGAAGTGTTTGGACCAATTTTGAAAATTTTTACCATTACCAGCTAGCTACAGGTCTGTAGAAGGCGGTAACCCAAATTTGATCAAAATCAGTTGGCGGATCGCAAAGATATAGCCGGATTAGTTCCACTATATTTTTGCGTTCCTGCGTGGTGGTGTGCCCGCTACAGCGGACGGTTGCCGTCGGAGCCACTCAGTGGTTGAGTGGGTGATTTTTGTGTTTTTTGTGCCGTTTTTTAGTGAAACTTTCACGCCCATATCTCGGTTGTTTGTGGACCGATTGATTCGATTTTTGTGTCACTGCACAGCTACAAGTCTGTAGAAGTCGGTGACACAATTTTCTTAAAGATCGGTTGGCGGATCGCTGAGATCCGGGCGGATTAGTTTGTGTCCCTTTTTTGTATATTTCTGTGGGCTGTCCCATTAGAAATACACGGGTGTGTGTGTGGTACCCACGTAAGGGGATAGGCGCAGGCTGCCTGTTAAAAACAGGGTCGGGTGCCGTTTGTTTGAGTGATGGCTCGGAGGAAACTGAGGACCAGGAAGCCTGAGGAGGGGAACAGTGGTTCCCAATCGGTGGACGGGGGGTCCGAGGTGCAGGAGGAGGAGTTGAGTGAGGCGAGCGTGATGCCACCACCGTCTGGTGCGTTGGTTAGGCACACGGAGTCGGAGCGGTCGTCGACGGAGATGGAGGATGACGCAACGGTGGAGCGGCCAAAGCCGAATTCACCTTTGGTGGCTCGCGCGAGTAGGAGTAGGGTGGTTGGAGGTGCTGTGGAGGCGGTGGAACCCCCGGCGAAGGAGAGGGTAGATGTCCCAGTGGTGGAGTCTAGGCCGAGGATGAGCAGGCCCAGAAATAGACCGTTGGACGACGGAAATGAGTACGTCGCCCGTATGAAGGCTATTTCTGGTGACCTGAACGAAGTAGTGTTGGCGGACGGTGCTAACGTTGGATTGGCCAGAGCAGTGCTGAGCCATACCGGCAGGTATGAGGCTCTGATGATGAAGCTGGTGGCGGAGAACGAGCGGTTCCGTGGGCGGTTGGACGTCTATGAGTCCGATAGGGTTGGTCGAGTGACGCTGGCTGGACCAGTGATGCCTCCCCCCGAAATTCGGTCGAGTAGTCGCCCCGCTGTCCCTGTGGTCGCGCCGGTTTCGATGCCGAAGCCAGTGGACACGTGGTCCGTCATTGTCGAAGGCAAGGGCGTTGCCACGGCAAAGGAGGTTGTGGAGAAGGTGGTGGACCAAGTTGGCCCCACCTTAGGTGTGCGCGTGCACGAGGTGCGCCCTACGCGCGATGGTGGTGCGGTTATTCGTACACCGTCCGTGGCGGAGCGCACGAAGATTGTGCAGAACACGAAGTTTGCGGAGGTGGGGTTAGAGGTGTCGGTTAACGACAAGCTCGGCCCGAGAGTGGTTGTCCAGAAGGTGCACTCGGAGATTTCTCCGGACACCTTTATGGAGGAGCTCTATGAGCTTAATTTGAAGGAGGAGATGTCGCCTGAGTCCTACAGGAAGTGTGTACGGATGGTCAGTGCTCCCTGGCGTCCTACGGATACGGGGCAGCAGAATGTTGTACTGGAGTGTACCACGAAGGTCGCGGAGAAACTGGAGGCCAGAGGCGTTTACGCTAAGTGGTTCCGGTTTCTGGTACGTATGCAGGATGCTGTCCCGGCGTGCCACAGGTGCCTGGGATTTGACCATCGAGTACGTGAATGTAGGATGAGGGAGGACGTGTGTCGTAGGTGCCCAAATAATCTGCGGTGCCGTAACTGCGAGTTGAAGGGGTGGCCGGCTGCACATCTTATGATGTCACCGGCGTGTCCAGTATATGCTGGTTTGATGGCCAGGGCGAACTCACGGCATTAACATGGCTGTTACACCAATTATTCAATATAATTGTGGTCGCAGCTATGTTGCAATGTGTGAGTTCGGGCAGGCCATGAGGAGTAGAGGAGTGTCCCTGGCACTGCTCCAAGAGCCCTTTTATAAGGATACTCGTGGGGTGGTCCAGGGCCTGCCTGGAGGAATGCGGTGTTGTAGTGGACGACATGGACTTGGACTGTACATTAGTGGATGCTAGCCAGTGGGGTGTGTGTGTTTCTGTGGAAGGCAGTTTCGGACGGATGCTGCTGGCTAGCATCTACTGTCGTTTTAGTTGCCCATTGGACCCGTATATCGAGTATATGGATTCGGTGCTACTCCGCGCGAGTAGCTTCCCGCTAATCCCAGGCTTAGACGCAAACGCATGTTCTCGTATGTGGTTCAGTAAGATGAGTAGGCATGCGCCTGGTCATCAGAACCATATACGAGGAATCATGCTCAGCGAATGGTTGGCTGCAAGGAGGGTCGCGGTGATAAATGAACCTACCGATTTATATACTTTCGATGGTCCAATGGGTGCTAGTGACATTGACGTGACGATTGTGAACGAGACGGCTATGACGAACTTTGACTTTGACTGGACGGTACGGGATGACTGGGGTGTAAGTGACCATAATATTATTGATATTATGGTCACCCACCAACGACGGACGACGGAGAGTGCGCCAGTGCGCAAGTGGAGACTCCACAATGCAAACTGGCTTTTCTACGCTGAGATGCTCAGAGGAGCATCTTTTGAATGTCCTATTGATGGATTTAGGGCTCTGACGGTGGACGAAATGATACGGCTTATAGACCGTTGGATGTGCTCGGTGAACGACGCAGTGCTAGGGCCATGCCGTAAGGCTACGCCTGGCGGGGTCAAGTGGTGGACCCCTGAGCTGAATTCGATGCGGAGGAATGTCAGGCGCCTCAGGAAGCGTTTCCAGGGGGCAAGGCGTTCCAATGCTGAGGATTTAGCTCAGCGTAGAGCAGTTTATTTGGCGGCCCTTAGGGCGTATAAGTCGGCCATCGTCAGAGTCAAGGAGGAGGAATGGAGGCAGTTCGTGCACGACCACAGGAATGACCCCTGGGGTAAAGTGTACCAAATCTGCCGAGGCAAGCGGTAGAGGACGGAGATCTCATCCCTGAAGGTCGGAGATGACACTTTGACGTCTGAGGCGCTGCTGGATGTGTTCTTTCCAGGGGTGGATCCTACTGATCGCCCTCCTCCAGATGGGGAGGTGGTTAGTGCTCCGCCCCTGGAGGAACACGAACTGGCGGCCAGTATACTCCGGGTCAAGTGTCGGAGATCTCCGGGCCTTGACGGCATGACTGGAGAGATGGTGCGAGCCATGTGGAAGGCGATACCACAGTATCTTAGCACGTTGTTCAGCAGGTGTGTCAGTGAAGGATACTTCCCGGAGTCATGGAGGAGTGCGCGTGTTGTGGTCCTGCTTAAGTCCCCCGATAAGGTGCGGAGTAACCCCCGCTCTTATCGGGGCATCAGTTTGCTCCCCGTGTTGGGGAAAGTCCTGGAGAGAATAATGGTGAATCGGCTTAAGGAGGACACCAACTGGCAGCCTTCTGACTTCCAGTTCGGTTTCAGGGAAGGAAGAAGCGTGGAGGATGCGTGGCTTCACGTTCGTAGCTGTGTTGCTGACACATCTGCTAAATACGTGCTAGGCATATTTGTGGATTTCCGCGGCGCCTTTGACCACCTGTCATGGGGCAGTGTTTTGTGCAGGCTGCGAGAGATTGGCTGTAGAGAGCTGAGCCTTTGGGCCAGCTACTTTAGCAGCAGAAGAGTGTGTGTGGTTGGAGGTAGCGACACAGTCTGGCGTTCTGCCACCCGGGGATGTCCGCAGGGGTCCATCTGTGGTCCATTTATATGGAACCTCATGATGGACTCCCTGTTGGGGATTCTTTGCGGTGGATACAGGCTGTGTGCGTACGCGGATGATCTCCTTATCCTCATCGAAGGACAGTCTCGTGCTGATCTGGAGAGAAGGGGTGAGGAGGTCATGTGTGTAGTGAGTGAGTGTGGTAGGAGCGTTGGTGTGGATTTGGCTCTGGACAAGACCATGACAATGTTGCTTAAGGGCAAATTGTCTTTGTCTCGCCCACCCGTGATTAGGTGTCGTGACGTTAGCGTTCGTTACGTGAGTGAGGTGAAGTACCTCGGTGTTGTGGTCGGTGAACGGCTGAACTTTTTGCAGCATATGCCTTACGTCAAGGGGAAGCTTACGGCGGTGGTCGGCATGGTGAGGCGCATCCTCAGGAGTGAGTGGGGCCTTAGCAGGAGTGCTGTCCGTACCATATACGGTGGTTTGTTCGTTGCTTGCGCGACGTATGGAGCACCGGTATGGTGCGGTACAGCCAGGTCTGTGGTCGGCAGGGAGAAACTTCTCTCTTGCCAGAGGATTGCGATGCTCGCGTGTATGCCGGTCTGCCGTACCGTCTCGACGGACGCTCTGCAGGTTTTGTTGGGCGTGCCTCCCCTTGACTTAGAGGTCGTGAGGCGTACTGTGCTGTATAAAGTTCGGAAGAGGTTGCCGTTGGAGGAAGGAGAGTGGCTGTCTGCTGCTGATGTAGCAGATGGTGACGTGGCACGGATTAAGTTGCTCCTTGCGGAGCATCTTACGTCCGTGTGGCAGAGAAGATGGACTGACAGTGACAAAGGTAGGGTGACGTACGCTTTTATTCAGGACGTGACTTTTGTACGGGACAGACCAGACTTTGGCTTCGGCTTGAGTCTGGGATACTTACTGACGGGACATGGCTCTCTTAATGCTTTCTTGCATAAGAGATGCCTGACGGAGACTGCTGACTGTGACTGTGGGAATGGACCGGAGGACTGGGGGCACGTACTGACGGACTGTCATTTCTATGACGACATTAGGGACTTGGACGCTATGGGGGTTACATATACTGGAACGGACTTGGACGTTAGTAGGACGTTGACAGATAGACGTACGATGGATAGAATTAGTGTGTTTGCTCGTGTGGCGTTTGGTAGAAGGAGAGAGCGGATGTGATGTGTGAATGGGGAGTGTGTGTATGAATGAGTGCGTGTGTGTGTGTGGTAGATATATGTGTGTGTTTGTGTGTGTTTTTAGTTAGATTTGTTGTATGTTTGTGTTTGTTTGTAGTTAGAATTGTTGTATGTTTGTGTTGTGGGGTCACCAGTCCCCGAACCGTTTGGGGTTCAACTGGTAGTAGTTTCGGCTACGAGGTCTGACCAGAGACCTAATTCTGGTACCACGGGAGTCAGGAGCCCATGGAACCTCGGTTCCATCCTGACTGTGGTGTGGCCCTTCGGGGAGACACGTGGTGGCTGTAGTTTGTACCCAAATCGCGGGGAGAGTTTCGGCTCGATGTGGAGTTGCATTGCAACCGGGTGCCGTGACCCATAGAACGGAAGGAGTTTTAGATAGGCTCCGCTCCTAACCAAGGGGGGGCACCATGTCCAAATACATGGTGCCTAAATTGGTACTCACATGCTTGCATGTGGGGGCGTTGGTAGACGCATTATATCCACCCAGTGTTTGGAGCACTGTGGGTTTAGGCCGTCAAGGCAGGTACCCGCATTTCTGCAAACGCAAATCTGCATGTATATATTTTGGTGATTCCCCTTTTACTTGTACCAAGTAACCTGCAGTTTCACAAGTAGTAGCTGGCAAATTTTCATCGACTACATCGTCGGTGACTTTTCATCGACTACATCGCCGATTACATTAGTACTCAGTGGTAATCTGTAAAGTGGTGTCTCGAGAGATTTGCTATTGTTATTCGTTAATGAAGTGACCTTAAAAATTTAATAGTGTTATTTTAACCTAATGCTTTAAGTTGTTAACTTTGTAGTTGAATAGAAATTCAAAATTTAAGTTGAAAAAAAAAGTTGCTACTTGAGATAATTTATTGTACAGTATTTTTATTCAAATTTGACTATTGTTTAAATGCATTCTTTTTAAAAGTACTGACACTGCAACGAAATAACAACTTTACAGATTAGTTATTATTTGGATAAACTGTAATGGAAATTCTGTTACCAAAAACATATGCCACATGAGAATTAAAGAAATAACAACCAACCAACAACAAACGCCACATGAGACAAACAAGAAAGCGTTACACAAAATCAAAGAGATTACAAAAAAAAAACTCGTGCCATAGGACACAAAAAAAACTCTAACGGGAACCGAATTAAAAAAACCCACCAACAACACATGCTATTTACATTGCAAATAGAAAAAAAAAACAAAAACGCATCATTTATTTCCCACACTTGAGAATATGAGTTTGGTTGAGGGACGCAAGAAAGAGGCATTAAGTGTTTGACATTAAAAAAGAAAAGACGTGCGTTGAGTGATTTGACCACTAAATATGGACAAATTTGTTTTGAAACGAACATGAAATATCATTAAAAACGACATCGGTTATTTAAAAAAATATTAAAAAATAACACTAAACAGAAAAAAAACCCCAGCCCGGAATCGAACCTGGGTTCTTTTCACTTTGCTATCACTGCTTGTCGATGAATTCGCAGACGAAATGTCACCGATGAAATGTTACCGATGAATTCATCGACGAATGGTAGTTCAAAGGGTGAGCCATCACCAAAGCGGCCATCCCATTGTTAAATTCGCCGCTCAAAAGCATTGCGGGTAGTTTGGCAGGTAATCGATGGCTTTGTGTGGTAGTCGATGAATTAATCGACGTAGAGCCGATTCCCTTTACTGCAGGGTAGAAGCAAAAAAAGACAATGAAATGAAACATCTATGTAAGTGTTTGTGTGCATGTGTGTCATCAGCCTAGTTTAGTTTCAAATTGGCAGCGATAATTTAACACGTTTTTGCTTAAGTGAACTCTAAAATGGGAACAAAAAGAGGAATTTGGCTTTTAGAAAAGGTGCCCACTGATGAGATTTTAGGAGCTTGTCTGCCCTCAAAAGAACAAGTACTTTTGGTTTTTATTTACCACCACAAGGAATTGCAAGAAACACTTTCGCTTGCTGCTAAGGCCACCAGTGCTAAAGTGCAAGATGTGTGGAGGAAGGCAAATATTCCTGTTAAAACAGAAGAGAATATACGTGCTGGTGTACAAAAGCTATATAAAGAATACCAAAATCTGGGAAAAGAGAAATCTAGAAACACAGATAAAGCAGTACAGAAACGACAAATTTAGAAAAATTATCTGGTGGAACTATTTGATAAGTTCCCGGCAAAATGTAATGGAAATGAGTAGCGTTTTACAAGAAGACAAAGACTTTCTTAGATCACAAAGAGAAGATCGTATGAGTTCATCAATGAATGGGGTAGACAAAGTTTTCGTTTCGAAAATAAGAAACAAATGTACAAAAGAGGACATACGTAACTCACATAAGAATAAACACTACGCATCTATTGCAAAAAGCAAGAAGACAATTATTCTTGAAGACTCGTCTGAATTATCATCAGGACCTAGTGACGAAGACGTGGAGTTTCTTCTTCTATCAACGAAAAAGTCTCTTTCAAGTCCCAGATTGAAATATCTTGATCAAACAGTTACTTCTACTTGCGACAGAGAACAGCTTTCTATTCGACAAGCAAGTTCTTCGTTTATAGCAACTGCAAAGAGCTTTGCCCACGATGTTTCAAAGATATCTGTATCACCAGCTACTGTTTTCCGAGCTCGGGCAACCAATAGGAGTAAAATGGCTAAACAAATTAAGATTCCATTTTTAAAATCTTGCATTGGGATAGTAAGCTGTTGCCTTCAGTTGACCAAGGTAAAGGCAAAACTTTGGAAGAAAGAGTTGCAGTTCTGGTGACTGGAACAGATTTTGAGCATATGCTTGGCGAACCTTTTGCCCTAAAAGCCACAGGTGAACAGATGGCTCAAGTAATTCTTTGGGAAGTGGACCGATTTGGCTTACGTGATAATATTATCAGCATATCTTTTGATACTACAGCATCTAATACAGAGTTGACACGAGGAGCATGTTCCAGAATTGAAACGTAGTTTGGTCGAAAATTGCTGTAGCTGGCTTGCCGTCTACTATGCTAGAACTTCTAAGCACTTATCCGGATTCCGAAGTAAAAAAAGAGCGCTCGCATTTGCTAAAAGGCATCTCTGGTATCTGTCGGAAACAAACGTTGGTCTATCTTTTTCTGACGAAAAAAAAACGAAATATGATAAGAAATTTGGAAACCGAACATGAAAATAAAAATGAAACGAAACGTTTAGTTGGTAACAACGTAGATTTTGAAGGGGTTTCCTATTTCATAACCAAGAAAACAAAGACCTTCTTCAACATTTTTGGGATCCACGACGCCAAAGAATACTTCAGTTGTACTCTTAGGGCACATGTGAATACTATTAACGTTGTAAATGATACAGCAGAAAGAGGAATTGCTATGATAAAAAAGTTTAACGAATCGGTAAAGGACGAGCAAGAAAAACAATTCTTGTTGAGGGTAGTCGATCACCACAGAAAAGTCGTCACCAAGCGAACAAAAGAAAATATGGCGTCGGTTAAAGTTGATTAATACATGTGTACATATGTAGGTATAATAATTTTCGTGTGCCAAACTATTACTATTGATCTCATATTTTAGTCTTCACATTATTTTAAAATTGTTATTTCTATTAGTTTTCCTAATAAAAGTAATGGATATTGAGAAATCGTATTTTTGGTTTATTTCTACAAATATGGTCAAAGTGTGCAACACCTAAATGTCATCCAATCTTCTTAAAATTTGGTATATATAACTTCTATATTATCGAGACTCGGGGCGTAAGCACAGTCATATGTAAAATACATCTGTGGGAAAAATGAAACACCCTAGTGTGTAATCATCAGTAACTACCCCCTTAAAAATTGGCCACAAGAGAATTAAATACTAATCTTTAGTTTTCACAGGTTAAAATTATACGAGTAATCTTCTGGGTTAGCGGGGTAAATTATGTCAATCCTTGATATGAAATACTGGAAATATTTTTAATAAAAATCAAATTAATAAAATATCATATTCCAAGTTTTTTTAAAATATGGCTCATTAGGGTCTCCAATAGCTCTAATATTCTATATATTTTAATTATTGTTGCAAAAGTTGCTGTTGCTCCTTTTGCCAAATATTAAACAAATTAATAAGTTGGATGCTATAGTACCTTAGACACCAAATAATTATTAAAAACTACCATTACTAAGTACACCCTCATGATTTTGGAGGATTCTCTAAATTTAATATTCTGAATGATAAAAATATTGAAATGCATGGCGCCTGGTGAGAACCCTTTTGTTTGACCTAAACAGTTCAAGTCAAACCAAACCTTTCCGTTCCATTTTTTAATTATTACCGCTAAACTTGCTTTTTTTAATTCTTTATTTAAAAAGTGTTCCAATCCGGATCTCAGACCACGATTTTTAATACCAAAAATAAAATTCAACTTTGAGAGCCGATTGACAAATAGTCAAATAGTTGTTGACCTCAAAGTGTCTTCTTGCAAACCATATTAACTTTTATATGGATGTCGATTAACTTTAAACATTCAGTTTGACCACAAAATTTTTAAAATTATCTATAATATTTTTTATCTATACTTTTATTTCTAACCTATTATAATTCTGATAATGGGCAATTCATAGATCCATTCAGAAAAATGTAAGAAAACGATCGAACGAATTATACAAAATTGGGGCGAAAATAATGCGACAATTTTTGGTTAAATGAGCTATTGGTTTAGGATATCCAGTCAACACATGTTCTATTAATATATTTCTAAACGAACTATCTCATTTGACCGTTCCTTCGCTCGTTTATTCTTTTTATGAAACCAGCCCGAAATTCTAAGCAATCCCGAAGCCAATTTTTGGCTTACAAATTGTCAAAAAAAGTAGCTGCAGGTATTGGCTTCGAAAATATAGGACTTGAAGTGTTTTATATTAAATAAAAATAAATGGTTTCCCATTACATCCCATGAAGGGACTAGGGAGAACTTCTCACAATCACTGAGCTGTGCGCTTTCCAGTTTTCACTCACTGATTGGGACCTACAGTTTTACACCGATTCCGAACGGTAATTTGAGAAGCTTTTTCATGGCTAGATACTCGATAGTGTCGCCGTCACTATGCGAGGTGACCGCCGCCGAAAGAAAATTTGAAGGTGGTCAGAGCCGGGTTCGAACCCAGGATCTCATGTACAAGAGCCGCGCACACTAACCATTGCACCACCGACGGCCAGTAGGGGTAGAGTAAATAATCTTTATATTACAATATTATTTACTCTACCCCTACTTTTCCATTTATAAAAATTTCATTTGGGCCCGCAACACAGGCTTAGCCTAGGATCCAACAAATGCTAGATCCAGCCCTGATGTTCTCTAAGATAAGACTGCTTTAAAACTAAACGCATATATGATTTACAATAAATAAATAAATAATTCATAGCATTTGATGTTATCCTTCCATTACGATGTTTGCAACCATCCTTTAGGCAAATATGAAAAAAATTTAAATTATGCATTTTAGATAAATATTGCAATAACATGACAGTATTGATTAAACAAAACATTAGATATGTATGCAGTTTGTCAAAATTGTATTACTTTGCGTTGCAATCATTATGTTTATAACTGTAATCAACCACACCCAAAAATAAGGATTTACATATCCATATCATTTTATACATATACACACATAATGTGATAAGAAATATTTAGTTGGGGGCAATAATTTGAATCAAATTAAAGTTTGCTTAAATATGAACGTAAAAAAACATTGATTCTGTTTCGGCAAATTTCCGTACAAGTGTTGCTGGGGATTTGTTTAAATTTAATTTTTTGTAAATAAGCCACTGTAGTAAAATACATATACAGATCTACAGACCTATAAGAAACTGTTATTTCTGTAAATATTTGAGTATAAGAAATATTGTTTTTGGAACGAAGTTCCTTATCGCACGTTGCGGGATGGTGGCAAAATGAATTCTAAACAGCTATTTTTTAAATACTTTATTACAACCCATTATTATCAACTATATTGGGTACTTTTGGTTTGGTTTGGTTTAAAGGGATGTTTTCTAGGTGGAGCCTGTGTATTACATACATACTTGGGGCAAATTAATTATATGGTAATTAAAAATTTGTTGTTTAATTTGAATTTCCTGTCCAAATGCATATTCAAAAAATTTTCAGTACCATTAACAATTGTGCTTATTTTCAAAGCATTTCCTTCATATCTGACAATTGTGGTTATCAAATATTTTATACAGTACAGGTTTATAAATTTGAATGTACTACGCGGCAATACCAACTAAAATCACAAACCTCTACATATAAAATACTTTAAAAGCAGAATTGCCAGCAGTCAAACAGATTCAAAACAATTAAAAGCATTCCCATATTTAATTACAAGTGGCATCCGATTCCACAACCTGCATTTGCACTGACTTAGCAAATGCTAATTCAACATTTTTTAATTGTCATTGCGAAGAATGGTAATTCTTTTGTATTTGCATTAGATAAAGTAATGGAAATTAAAATCCAATGCAAATTAAAAAAACCCCATGTATGATTACATATTGTAGTTCTGGACCCAATGAAAAGTAAATTTAGAAAAGCCAAAGCGCAAGACTGGCAAATCCATGAAATACAACCCTGAGCATGGAATTACATTTGGCAGCACACTTACTCTTACACTCGTACTTTTGGTTCGTTATGTGTCTAGACTAACATATGGGGTATATTTCTTGGTTAATGGGAAATTTTCTAGGTGGAGCCTGTTTATAACATATTGTAGTTTTGAACCGAATAAAAAGTAAATTTAGAAAAGCCAAAGTGAAAGAAGTTTAAAAAAATAAAATTTTCTTAAGTAAGTGCGTTTTCTTAAAAAAAGTAAATTTTCTTACCAAAGTACGTTCTCTTAAAAAAATACCTTATCTTAAAGAAGTACCTTTGATTAAACAAGTAATTTTCTTAAAAAATACATTTTCTTAAAAAGAGTATTTTTTTTAAATAAGTACCTTTTCTCAAAAAATTACATTATCTTACAACAAATTGCGTTTTCTTAAAATATTACCTCTTCTTTAAATAGCAATTTTTTGTAAAACAAAATAACTTTTCTTGAGATAAGTAGCTACTCCTAAATTTGTACATGTTTTTTCGTAACAATGTTCTTTTCTTCAAAAAAAAAAAATACCTTACCATACCATCCCTCTTCTGAAAGTACCTTTTCTTAAAAATAACTTAACACCTTTTCTTTTCTCTTCTTGAGATAAGTAGCCTTTTTGAAAATAAGTAAATTTTCTTAAAAAAATAACCTTTTCCTAAAAAGAGTACCACTTCTTTAAAAAGTACCTGCTCTTAAAAAATTTACTACTTTGTAAAAAAAAATTCATACTCTTATATCTTTTTCTTACAGAAAGCACTTCCTATTAAAAATGGTAGCTTTTCTTAAAAAAATATTAGCTTTTAATAAAAGAAGGACCTTTTCGGGAAAATATAAAACATATTCTTACAAAAGGGACATCAAAAAACCTTCAATAAATAAAAAAATTTTAAAAAAAGTTTATCATTTTACGAAAAGTATCTTTTCTTAAAGATCCATTTAAATTACAGTATTTTTCAACAGGCGCCTTAGTCGTGTTGGAACTAACTAGTACAATATGGGGAAATAACTTGGTTCCAACCGGGTGTTCGCTGACACCTCATGTAATTTTTTTGTAATGGTGATTTTTTGTTTTTAAATTATAAGCCTTTTTAAAACTCCCCTAAAAATTAGCTTTCTAGTATTTTTTTTTTTGATGATTCTAACGATTTTTGCTGTCAAGTGACTGCCCAAAAGAACTTAATGATATGTATACTTATGCATACCACACTAATGGCCAATTTGTATACTCTCACCCATAGGGATTCGGGTATATATCACTTAATACGGAAAAAATATAACGCATAAAAGGAGCCTTATTAGACCCTAAGTATTTTTGGACGAAATTCGCTTTAAGAGTTTTTAAGACGATTGAGCATGTTCGTCTATCTGTCTGGCTAGCTGGACAATAAGATGACTGCCGTAAATATTTGTCGATCAGGGACCATTATTTGTCCATGGTTAGTTTGGGATTGAACTCATCAGACTGGAGTTTCTGTACTGGTTATTGGTACTTTTTTTATTTTATCAGTCAAGCTCAAGACCATCTATATCTCTATATAAATAGAGATATAGCTTTTTAAAAAAGAAGATGTTTTGCAAATGCATCCTCTTGATTCCTGTCAAACCGTAAAGCTATTTTAGATCTAGCCACAAATCTTCATCAGCAGTTGTTTGGAATGCTGCTTTTGAAAAATTCATCAAACTAAATACAAACGAAAACTCTTCTGAATGGAGAGTTTTCTACTATGCAAGTGTTCGAAAAATATCGCAAGCAAAACACACAAGAAAACATTTACAAACAACTTCTTTCCATCTCCAGAGAACCATCGGTCCCCAATAGAAGTGATTTTTGTTGTTGTCTAAAAAAACAACACAATGTTTAGATGCAATTGTTACTACCCGTTGTTTCGTCGTGCTCTACTTTCTTCAGGGATGATTTCTTATTTATTCGGCCTTTTTATTGGTACTTTCTTTTATATTATTAGTCAAGCTTAGGATCATCTATATCTCTATAAGTTGAAATGTAGCTTCTTAAAGTTTAGAATTAAATTTAAAATTGTATCCAAGCATCTAACTTTCGGTATAGAAATAATTTTATGGATATCTGATATATCCGGGTAACTTCATTATTAAACCATTTTACTGAAGATTTCAGTTAAAATGTCAACAGCAAAGTTTCCCTTACCCGACGCATTTTAGGGGTTATGTTGTCAAAGCCAGTACATTTAGTAGTATTGAAATTTCTCAAAATATGCTCTACCGTAGTCGTTTCTACTTTTTGCAGGTTAAAAATGGTTCTCTGGTGTATCAATGTGTGGAAAAATTAATATTACTGGCACCTATAGAATTATCATAACGAATATTTTAAACAACGTCAAAGAAAAATCCATTTAATGCTATAGCTTTTGCCACATACTGTGTCGAAACACTTCCATCCTCCGGTGCACTGTTCTTTATACTACGGGTTGACCTAATTCTTTATTTAAAACCTCCACCTTTTTGACGGATCAGCACAAAACGATTTCAACATGTCCAAATAATACCGGTTCATTAAGATATTATTGAATATTTTTATAATTCTGCATATTCGTTTAATTCGTTCTGATATTTCACTAGAGTCACGATTTTTTCTTCGCGGCTTTAGTAAAGATTTCTTATAGCAAATTAGTGAAAGTCAATTTTCTGTAATCCAGGGAGTCAGATTCTCACGTGTATGAAATTTAATAGAATAGTTTATAGTTTGAAAATTATTGTCCAAATGATGTCATAATTGCTCATAATCAACTTTGCACAACTTCTCGTTCAGAATATATTCCACGCCCGATAACTCAGATTCAAAACTACAACTTATCATATTGTTGTCGCTTAGATCATTTCCAATTGAGTGTATAAAAATTCTACCATTTATACTATTTGTAAAAACGCAGTCAACAGATGTTTTACTTTGAGGTCTTGTGATCAAGTTATGGCAAATATTCGCATTATATTAAGAAACCACATTGAGGAAAATGATTTGATTTCGGCCAACAAGTAACGCATCAACATTACAATCACCAACGAAAAATCAAGGTGTATCATTACAAACAAGACCAGCATATTTTAACGTTTACTAAAATACTTGTCTAAAATACATTTTTGCGGTCTATAAATAGATTTGATCACTAAGGCCTTATTCACTATCTTCACATCTGGTAATTCTACAAACACAATATCTACAAATTTTCGCTGCAGACTGTTTTAATTGTGTACTTTAAAAACGATTTTATAAAGATCAAAATTCCTTAATACACATCTTTCTCGCAACAACGAACAGCTTCGGAGCCTGGAATCGAATACAAATTTGCCAATTCCTCACTGAACCACGTTTCCTGAACAGCAATTGTGTCGTGTGTATGTGTGTGCAAGCATTGTTTACATGAATTGAGGATTTGCTGCTATTTGTTTTTACTCGTATGTTGTATGTCACGATTTCGTTTTCAGTAGTTTTCAACAAACAGAGCGAGTTTTGGATCACAAAACCATATATTATAAGGTATGATTCCAACTTGAAATATTGAATAAATGCAATGTGTTTGTCCACTATAATTGCGACAAGCTAAAAACACATTATATTTGCATCTAAACAACCAGAATTCAAGCAATCCAAACAATCAAATCTCACAAATTGATTTAATTTGTATTTAAATGTAGAAAAACTGTGGTCAATTTTGCATTTTATATGAGATTGTATGGGAACATCAGACTGTTCGTGGAGGTGGAAAATTTCTGATAGGCATTCATTTGGGTGTGGCCAGAAAACATTGCTTGATTGGGCAGTCCGAAACAAATGAGCAGCAAATCAGGTTTATGATCAGGTGATTGATGTCAGTGAAGCTCACCAAAACAGACCGCTGCCCTGGACATGACATTAAGATTGTACTAGGACATTTTAATGCCAAAGTAGGAAGGGAGAATGTGTTTCATCCAACTATTGGTAATTTCAGTCTGCATGCTGACAGTTCCGACAACGGTATGAGACTGATTGACTTTGCCGCAGCATAAAACCTTGTCATTAGTGGTACAAGGTTCCAGCATATAGACATCACAAGGCTACTTGTGTATCCTCTGATCAAAGAACGAAGAACCAAATTGCGCAGTGGAAACCAATTTCCGACTCCCAACAACCGTACTCGGTTTCGAAAAACCGCTTCGCAATAAACCGTGGTACGATAAAGAGTGTCGCATTGCAAATGATGAAAAGAACGATGTACGAATGGCAATGGTTCAGTCAATTGTAACGCCAGCTGCGACTGAGCCGAATAGGGAGAAAATAAAGGAAATAATAAAGAAAATAAAAAATAAAGCGCGAGAGTGAGAAATTTGAGGCATACAGAAGGAAGAACGAAATTCGAAAATTCTACCAAAAACGGAACTAATGGACATGGTTCAGGGCCACCTTCTGTAAAGACAAGGACGGAAATCTAATCGCAGATGTGCAGAGCATGTTGGGAATATGGAGAGATCATTTCTCCGCGCTATTGGTATCTGAGATATCCAATAACGATGGGACAATCGATCACAACATAGACGACGACGTCGATTGCCCCCCTCTTAACCAAGACGAGGTCAGAACAGCTATTGCACGGCTTAAGAACAACAAAGCCGCAAGGACCGATGGATTTTGTCGATTATAAAGTGGCCTTCGATAGGCCGATACGGGAGAAACTCTACGAAGCAATGTCTGAGCTTGGTATTCCTGCAAAACCTATACGCCTTTGAAGGATGACCTTAACACACTGCAAATCCGCAGTAAAAGTTGGTTGGATCTAACCGAACCTTTCGAAACTAAGCGAGATCTCAGAAAATGCGACACCCTATCGTACGAATCGTACAACGTGACGCCCTATAGTACGATTCTTAATAGAGATTGTTATGCAAAAAGTTGCAGTCAACATGAATAAACCCATCAGCAGCAATAGTAACATGCTGCTCGCGTATGCTGATGATATATAAATCATTGGGCGCTATATTAGAAAAGTTACTGCGGTGTTTTCGAGAATTGAGAAGGAATCACCAACAGTGGGTCTGAAAGTAAATGAGGACAAGACAAAATTAATGGTTTCAACGAGCAGCGCATCCACGCGATTAGACCAAAGCGTGAACGTTGATAACCGTTATAATTTTGAGGTAGGGGACGAATTTATATACCTCGGATCTGCCGTAAACAAAAATAACAACGTCAGCCTTGAGATCAAGCGGAGAATTGTGCTTGCGAATAGATGTTATTTTGGTCGAAGCAAGCACTTTAGAGATAAAGCCCTCTCTCAAGTAACAAAAGTCCAAATATACCAGACCATCATACATCCTGTTTGGGTTTATGGCGCAGAGTCCTGGGTCTTATCACAAGCAGATATATACACCTGTGGGAATCTTCGAGGGAAAATACTTCGGAAGATTTATGGACCTATAATACACGACCGCGAGTATCGGCGACGCATAAACCATGAGCTGTATGCGGTTTATCGACATAGTTAAGCAGAGTTATCGAAACCGAACTTGAAGGAAGGCGAAAAATAGGAAGACCAAGACTCCGCTGGAGGAATCAAGTTGACGAATTCCTGGGTACACTTGGTATTACCCACTGGAGAGATAAAGCAAAAATCGAACTGGTTGGCGAAACATATTATCTTCGTTTTGAAAGGTCCCTAACCCCCGGGATCCTTCGACAGCGGATAAGTAAGTAATGAGATTATATGAGCCAACAAAGAATTATTGGATTTTGAAAATAAATAGTTTTCGGTATTTGTGACCTCCATCACAATTTCATCATCATCATGAAAAACTTCGCCACTAAAATCTTCCTTCGTGAATTTGTCTTAACGAAAATCACCTGGTCTTACTGAATCTTAATTTTCTATTAAATTCTTTTGGGCATATTGGCAAGCAGCACATATTTTATATATATATTTTATATTCTTATCTACATCGCATTCTTGCATTTTTCTTGAATTTTGGAATTAGTAATGATATCTTTTTGAAAGAAATGTAGAAAAATATTAACTAAAATCCTATTATCAAAATACGGAACTCTTACGGAAGAGTTCTATGTACTTATTCAGATTTAATAACAGTTTAAAAACACAAACTGTTTTAAACTGCAGAAACCACTCATGTATCTTTTAATTGTTTTTACTTCAAGTGAACCAGGCAGTGCTTTCTACTGGCCATGCCTATTTGAAATGCTAATGTTAATATTTATCTGGAGATTAAAAAAAATTACATGAGGTGTCAGGGGACACCCGGTTGGAACGAGGAACTAGCTATACGAGTATATTATGTACTAGTTAGTTCCAACACGCCTAAGGCGCCTGTTGAAAAATACTGTAATTTAAATGGATCCTTAAGAACAGATACTTTTTGTAAAATGATTAACTTTTTTTAACAAATTTTTTATTTATTTTTTTATTTCTTATTTCAAAAAAAGTATATTTGTAGGTCCCTTTTGTAAGACTATGCATTATATATTCCCGAAAAGGCCCTTTCTTTAATGAGAGGTACTTCTTTTATTAAAATTTTTAAGAAATGCTACCATTTTTAATAAGAAGTGCTGACTGTATGAAAAAGCCCAAGAGTATAATTTTTTTTTACAAAGAAGTACTTTTTTTAGGAGCAGGTACTTTTTAAAGAAGTGGTACTCTTTTTAGGAACAGGTTATTTTTCTAAGAAAATTTACTTATTTTCAGAAAGGCTACTTATCTGAAGAAAAGAAAAGGTATTAGTTTATTTTTAAGAAAAGGTATTTTTAAGACAAGGAATTTTTGTAAGAAGAGGTATTTTTTGTTGAAGAAAAGCTTTTTTACGAAATAACATGTACAATTTTAAGAGTAGGCACTTCTTGAGAAAAGTTGTTTTATGTTACATTAAAGGTACTCTTTAAAGAAAAGGTAGAGTTTTAAGTAAAGACAATTTGTTGTAAGATAATGTACTTTTTTAAGAAAAGGTACTCATTTAAAAAAATTACTTTTTTAAGAAAAGGAAGTTTTTTAAGAAAATTTGATTTTTTAAGCAAAGGTACTTCTTTAAGACAAGGTATTTTTTTGAGAAAATTTTCTTTTTGTTTTGGAAAACGCACGTACTTAAGAAAATGTTATTTTTGTAAGCTTCTTTCACTTTGGTTTTTCTAAATTTACTTTGTATTCGGTTCAAAACTACAATATGTAATAAACCGGCTCCACCTAGAAAATTTCCCATTAAACAAGAAATACCCCCCCAGATGTTAGTCTAGACACAAACCAAGCCAAAAGCACGATTGTAAGAGTAAGTGTGCTGCCAAATGTAATTCCATGCTCAGGGTTGTATGTCATGGATTTGCCAGTCTTGCACTTTGGCTTTTCCAAATTTTCTTTTTTTGGGTTCAAAACTACAATATGTAATAAACAGTCTCCACCTAGAAAACTTTCCTTTAAACCAAACCAAAAGTACACAATATAGTTGATAATAATGGGTTGTAATAAAGTAGTTAAAAAAAGTTGTTTAAAATTTTTTCATTTACATCCCGCAACGGGCGATAAGGAACTTCGTTCCAATAAATATAATTGACTTTCGAGACATCCGATTTTTAAGCAGGAGTCAGCGAAACGGTTTCATTGCGCGTAATCGTTTTTTATTTCACATAAAATGGATTCTTAATCTATATTTATCTTCGCCACTGTGACGTAATTCTGGTCTTTAGATCAGAATATATTGAAATTTATATAAGTACTGCTTAGTCTTTTACTTGATTTTTAAAGCGCCATCAAGGGGTCTAAAATATGGTGATTAATCTTTTCGTGCACGGTGAAAAAACGGCTTCTGTAACTAATTCTCCCAAACATATTCTGCAGGAACATGTATATGTTTGGAACACACTTCAAATATACATCTATTTACAAGTCCCAAACTCACTTTTATTTCAATGCAAACAGTAGCATGTTTACTCGGAAAAATGTATGCTTTTCGGGTGCCTCCATATACTTACGTGAAAACATATGCGTATTGCCTCCCAAACATAATAATAAATATTTAGAAACGAATTATTCTTTGATTTCAATATATATGTATTATTTATTATAATTAATTCATCAATATAAATACACATTCATAAATAATTAACACAAAAAGTAAAAAGAATACACGTGACTTGTATTGCATGCATCATTTATTTTTGTTTCGTGAAATGAGAATCTGCTGCTCTTAAGTTTCCCTTTTCTTTGTTATCGTTCACGTTAATGGTTTCAGAAGGTTTCAACTATGCGGTTGTTATCACTGGGCGTTGGTACGCAAACAATATACTTATAAGCGTGTATTAATTACTTGTATTTTTCTTATTATATTTCACAAATGGTCCGCTGTTCCGATTTTCTCAATAAAGTCTTGGACAGACAAAGGCCGACAAGTGGTTTGGCCTTTCCAGTTTGTTTCCTCAAAATTGTTTCTCACTTAGTTAGCACACATACATGTACATAACACATCCACATAACCCAAAGCAACATCACAAATCATTTAACCGCCCGAGCCTTTGTTTATTCTTTTTTTATTGATCAAGCGTTTTTGATATCCTCTGTCCGATGAACCATTTCCTCAAAATAGTTTCTCACTTAGTTAGCACACATACATATACATAACACATCCCCATAACCCAAAGCAACATCACAAACCATTTAACCGCCCGAGCCTTTGTTTATTCTTTTTTTATTGATCAAGCGTTTTTGATATCCTCTGTCCGATGAACCATTGACGACGATGAAACTAAACCGCAATACACCAGCCAAAAAAAGAAATACTGACTTCATGTGCAATTTACGGGCACATTCAGGAATATTTATGAATAGCAGACTGAGAGAATAATGCAAAAATACAGATACACACTTACAAGATAAACTCTCCCGTTGTCGCTCTTTTATTCTCTTACTCTCGAGAGGGCATAAATAGTGCAACAAACAAAGCTGTATTTGTATCACAAACACAGATACATTTTGGTCTCAAACACGTATATTATACCATATAAATCATTGTGTATCAACCATGTAATGTTGAATAGCAAACACAATGTGTTTGGACATTATTTTGCGACTAGCTCCAAACACACGTTATATTTGCTTCCAAACAATAAAAAACTAAACATTTTCCTATCATCATATGTCAATCAATCATATAAATCATATATCAATCAATCACATAAATCATATATTTGGGTTTTCATATGGTTTTACTCTATAAGGATAAAGAAAAAGAATATCCTTAAACACTAAAAATCACAATAAAAAACAGCGACCAATGGACCAATAAAGTAAATCAAGCAATTTTTCGCCCTTAGAGAAGCGAGCAATTTGAAACCCGTACCAAAATGTTATTATTATGTCCACATAATTTTCACTTTTTAAGCCATTCAAGCCTGGAATCTTCACAATCGATACAGCTTAATCTACATTAAATTCTGATGAGTATTATGTATCATCCCAATATAACCGTCAAATGATATACCCTCGATAATGTTGCAAATTGTGTCGATATTTACAATTAGAGCGGCAATTCTCTTTTGCATGACTATGAAGTGGTAAATGTTTTTCAATCAAACTCGAAAATCATTTTTCTTGACTTTTTTGTAGGATAATGACGGTTTTTTTATTGTGGCTGTAAACCATAAATAAGGCTCTGCGCTGAGTTTAGTAGTTTGTAGATTTCCAATTTTTCACAGATTCTGTTTTGCAAAGTTTTTGTGTTTTATGTGAACTTTTTTTTTGTATGACACTGAAAAGGTTATTTTGCATATTCATTCATTATTCTTGTTGAATTTTATGCCAATTATTTTATGAATACGATATATGATGGTCGCTTTGTTTGAGCTGTTATTGAAAGGTAAATATGTATCATTAATCATGTATCATAATATGTATCATAATAGTACTATTCTCTGTTCAGAGCCAAAATTGTTTGCATGAGTCTGCAGGAGGTAAATGACTAATGTATTTTGTGGTATTTTTAAATACAAGAGGAAGGACAAATAGAGATTACCCGTGGATGTACCTTAATGAAATGGGAATTCTATTCTGTAAACATAACGCAAGCTACCACAAAAGAGTCGTAACTAAAAACGATCGTCCATCGAATGTGAGTTCGAATCCCACCCGCGGCATTTACATTTTTTTCATTAACCGGAGAAAACATGATCTCTTATAGCCTTAAAGGAAATTACAACTTTAAACATACCGAGGATCTAAGACAACTAAATTTGATACATATGGTAGGGCCAAACCAAAACAGAACGAGACAACTACAATTAGAATAGTTCGTTCTATAAATAGAACTTTCAAAACTTCTGCATCAATGCGTGTAAGTAGGAAAGTAATGTTTAAGTAGCGACAACAATCACTCTGCCCACACACAATCAATAAATGTCTTCGGTTAGTGACTTGTGTAAATACACACCGCAGTGGCTTAACGGGCTAGACGCTGCTAAAGATGATGCTTCACAAACATAGAAACGTTAGTCCAGCGAATGTTAGTTCAAATCCCACCCGCGGCATTTACATTTTTTTCACTTACCGGAGAAAACATGATCTCTTATAGCCTTAAAGGAAATTACAACTTTAAAAATTTTCAGATTTAAATTATTTGATTAAAAGCAATAACCAGGACCATCTCTATCCGCTGTCAAAATCTTTCATCATTTTCTCTTCCATCGTGTGTCCTATATTACACGATGGAAGCAAAATGATTAAAATGATATAATACATGTGTTTGTGATCCAAATATAGTTGTATTTCTGATTCAAATACAGCTGTGTTTGTTGCTCTGTTCTCTGTCGAGAGCAAGAGAATAAAAGAGGAACAAAGACATATTAAGTCCTTAACTGTATTTTTGTATTATTCTTTCAGTGAGTGATACACAAATATTCGTGAATGCGTGTATAAATTTCAGGTCACGTGAGTATTTCTTATTTGACTGATCTATTGCGTTCTTGTTTCTTCTATTTGGTCGTCAACCGTTCATCGGACAGAGGATATCAAAATCTCTTGGGCGATTGCGTAAGGATCCTGTGAAAATCATATATATTATTAAGAAATATTTGTAATATGCAGAAACAGGATACATAAGGCCTCGGGCGGTTCACGTTGTTTGCGATTTTACGCATGTCATTCGTAGATATAAGTGTTATTAATGTGAGAAACGCTTTTCAGGAAAGAATCGGAAAACAGGAAACCCTTTGCCTGACTGAGTTTTTAGTGAGAAAATCGGAACGTCATAAAAAAACTCCGGTATTTAACCCGCGTTTTGCTTACATAAATTTGCGGCTGTAATAACTCGAATTTATAATCGTGTGGTAAAGTATTGTAGAGTTTGGTATCGTTCAACTAGGAGTATCTAGTATAACACAGCTGATCAATTATGTGGTAGGAAATTGATGGAAAGAAGAAAACCATCCAGCAAACTAAGTTTAACTAGTGTCCTATTGATTCTAATGGCAGCTAAATTATGTTTTATATTGCTTGTACCGAACGAGAATACGCACTACCTTTTATTTCTGTCCGTTTTATGTCCAACCAAAGAGTAAAATACAACAGCAACTCAAACTCGATGAAATGACATTCTACCTCATCGTCAACGAGAGAACGTAAAGAGAGAGGTAGAGACTCGTGTCTATTGCTCTGTGGTTGAACCCAGCTGATAACACAATTATTAGGGATAGCGGCGAAAGTAGAAGCACAAATGCAGCAGATTCTCATGTCATGAAAAACGGACAAGTAATGCATTCAATCAGGGGGTTGCCATGATACAGCTGATCGACTGTGTAGAAGGAAAATTATAGAAAACAGAGTGGACAGACGATAGAGCGCTAAACAATCAGAAGCAAACCATACAGAAAACTAAGTTTAACAAGTGTTTCGTTGATAGCAATGACAGCTAAGTTATGTTTTCTGTTGGTTGCATCGAACGAAAATACGCAGTCCCTTTCATATCTGTCCGTTTTATGTCCAATCAAAGAGAAGAATTCAACAACAACTCGAACTCGAGAACTGCTGAGACTCGAACTCTCTCGTCATCGAAAGAACGGAAAGAGAATGTTACGCGCCGCCAAGTTGCTGCTTGTTCCAAGCAGAAAGCAAAAGAAAAAATATCCGATAATAGTTGAGGAAAATCGAGGCAGTTTGGCATGGCAAGTTCCAGGTTGCTCCTGGCTAGCTCCTTCAGGTTGGTTAGTTCTGTCCCTGTTCCCTAGCGCGTTAACATATTTGATATTACTCCATGCCAAAAAAAAAATATCAAAAAAAAATGTTCCAGTTTTCACTTACCGATCAATTATATCATTGAAGTGTTACCAGCCGAATATGAGGAGTTGTACGAGTAGATGTGGTTCTCATATGACGGTACATTTTCCCCTCCCTTTGCCTGTGACAGATTGCGTACCTAAATATATATTAATCTGTCCCGGTGACACTTCGCCGCCCTAGGACCCCATGTCACTCAGTATCCCTCAATAAGAAAGCTTAAAACTTCATGTTCACGTTATAAAAGAAAAATTCAAAATATATTTGCGACGATAATATTAAGTGAAACAATCAAAGCTAAGTTCATGGGTGAAATATAAATGTAGTTTGGCAAAATGACTTAGATTCAAAAAAATATACATAAAAGTGATTAAATCTATGCGAATATCTTTGAATTATCCGGAGATAAGTATAAATATACTTAATTTTGCATTTATACGTGAAGATTAATAAATAACTAACTAATGAATTTAGTCAATCATAAATGTTCTTAGAACTACATAAATAAAAGTATATGATGGGTATGGATTTCAAAAAAAAATTGTAAGAAGAGACATGTATATATGTACGTATATATAAATGTACCTAATTTTACATTTATATAAATAGTTCCGATTCGGATTCGAATGAAATATATAAGTGTGCTTAAACTTACATTTATATAAAAGTTATATAGATGTGTTTAAATTTTAAACATCTATAAAGCTTTCGAATTTCATTTGAAAAGAAATATACTTATGTCTATATTGGACTTGAAGTCTAACGAAATATGAATGCACTTAATTTTACATTTATATAAATCTTCTGTATACAGCTATGGGGGGAGAGAAGAAATATAAATGTAGTTGATGTTACATTTATTTTATTATAATAATTAACGCTTTAAATTTAGGATAAATCTATTGTTTGCTTTAAATAGTATGTGAATTGATCGAAATACAGAAATATTGGCTATAAATGCAATCGATATACGTTTATATTTCTTCCAAATTTATAAAAGATCCCATTTTATGATCCAAAAGTAATAAATTTACTCCGTTTACTTAAGTTTTGAAACCACACAACATACCGTTTCGTGCCACTGTGCACTCAAAACCAACAGTCAAACCTGCCTAACCACGAGCTCGTTGTTTTGGTGGGGACAGTAATGTTTTTTTTTTTTTTTTTTTTTTTAACTGATCGACAATTTTGTTTTACGGTTTCATAATTACGATAGGGGTTTTTAAAATATTAGTACAGTTTAAACAAATTTTCTCTTCTTTCTCTTTCTTTCCCTGTTATAGTCAAAATGATATAAAAAGTTTCATAAGATCTGTGTATTCATTTATGTATGTTCTTATGAGGGACTACGCTGTAATGTCTTCATATCACGCTGCGCGTACGTATGAAAGTTTTGCAGTCAGTCGCCGTGTTAAATTTTTTTGCGCGGGAGTGCGTACAAATATACACACACCCACAGACATGAAATGTGTTCCAAGGGAAACTCACATATACACTTAACAATTTTAATTTCTTTCCACTTATCTTCTCTCCTCGCGTTTATGTTCTGAAAGATTTTACCGCTAGCCGCTTAACAAGTTCATATGCGACACTCCACTTGTAGCACCCCTGACGATGATGAAGGTGTACCAGTGCAAAATTTTAGTTGTCCCCACCTTCACAGTGCCGTCAATGTCAAATACGGAGTAATTTTCGTATTCAGTCCCTCAGAAATTAAATATCCCGGAGGCTGTACCTTTCGTCAATCTGCGATTTGCCTGGGGTGTAGGTACATACATATATATGTAGCTAGAAGGGTTTGAAAAAAAGAAAAAAAAAATGTTTTCTCTTTTCACTAGTAATTTCACTAAATTTGATTTGTCCGTTCAGCTATTCCAATCAAATTTCAACTTACCGTATCAAAACGTTCCGTGTTATGTATTGTCACAAAAAAAAAATAAATATCAAGGAGTATGCAACTCAAAATTTGGTCTGATTTTTCCCGCTCACAAAAAAAAATATGCAAAACTTGCACACTTCACTTCACTGTAACTATTCTCAATGGGAACTATTTTGCAAATGATCGTTGTTCTGCTTTTTCATTCCCCGCCATGCATCGAGCCAAAGAAATACGCAATGTACTAGCAAATGTCAAATTGCAGTGTTGGAATGTGACAAATTTTCCTCACGCAGGGTTAAATTTATCGCCCGTTTTGGCCTTGCCAGGGATGGCACTTTGGTTAGGTGTGCACAATCACGACATCACAACCATTTGAGTTATCGAAATGTAAGTGATCTTCGGCGCAATGAAATTAAATACGAGACAATCCGTAACAAACCTGCTTCATATTAAGGTTACCAAGTGAAAATATGAACAGGCAGGATTGATACTGTCACTCTCAGCATTGCCCACTAGAAAAGTTCACGTGTGGCACGACCCACGAAGCCGGGCTATTATCTAGGAATCTTAGTAGACGGAGTATGACTGCGCAATATTAAGTACAAGTTTACAGACTTCGATCGAACTTTCACACTCGCAAGTCTGACGCGTGGTATTTGCCGACATAATTTCCCTGTGCGTCCTCAATCTCATATAACGCATTCCCTATTTTTCTCCTAATTCTACATTTAACAAATCTTGGGTTGAACTTCGCGTTGATGCCCTTCGTAAAGTCACTCTGCGAATGGTTTTTGCGGAAGATTTCCTGGCCCTCGACGAAAGCAATCGGCTTGGACCGTGTATTGTATGTTCTGGTAGCTTTCTCATGTGCTATATCGAGTTTACGGCATATGTTTTCACGGACGCTTTGCAGTCGATCTGTATGATCTACCACTGTATCGTCAGCAACCATATTTAGCTTTTCCAAAATGGCATATGCAGATCCATGTAGAATCATGTTCTGGCCGAAAACAGCAAAATACGGGGATGTGCAAATTGACGAATGGTAATCGCTACGCAAGACAGTTAGAATTCTGGGAATATTTGCATCCCAGGTAGTGTGGTCGTTTTCGCCCTTGAGGAAATATCGAATCTTCGAAATTATCTCCCTATTAACTCTTTCCGAGGCATTTGCCTGCGGAGAATAAAATGCGGTCGTAATATGAGTAATTCCATGCATGGAGAAAAATTCCTTGAGCTCCTTCGAAACGAATTGCTTTGCATTATCGCTATGCACATACTGAGGTACACCAAAAGTGCAAAAAATATCGTTTTGGAAGAATTCAATAACGTTAATCGAAGTTGCCGAGCGCATTGGTTTAAGAAATACGTATTTTGTCAGATGGTCTACGACAATGAATAGTTGACAATTTTTCAGTTTGCTGCAAGGGTAAGGTCCTAAGAAGTCGCAATAGAGTCTTTGAAATGGTCGAAGGCTTATAAACTGGTTTCCCATAGGGGGCCGAGAAATATTATTGTTTGGCTTGATAACCTTGCAGTCGTCACAGCGCCTAACATATTCCTTCACGTCACGAGCCATCCCTGGCCAAAAGTATTTTTGCCGAATTCGATCCAGAGTTTTATGATACCCGCCGTGTAAGCCATTATCATGCGCAATTCTGACCGTGTCCGCTACTAAAGTTTGGGGCAACCACATTCTCCACAGTTCCTCTTCGCTGACACTTCCGTCGCGAAATTTGACTCGCTTGTAAACTATGTTATCCAATATCCGCAAATCAGGTAATATTTCAGAATTTTTCAGAACTTTGTCTCTCAAGGCATTATAATCGCAATCATTAAATGCGGGAGAACCTAGGTCAATATCTGGCATCACCAAACTAAGTTGTAGTTCATCAACATCGAATCTGGAGAGGGTGTCAGGTACAATATTCAAGGACCCCTTTCTATGCTCCATTTCGAAGTCAAAATTCTGTAACTGTAAGCTCCAGCGAGCCAACCTGCCCGATAAGTCCTTAAGACTCATGAGCCATCGAAGGCTAGAGTGGTCAGTAACGATTTTGAAAGGGAGTCCCTCAATGTATTGTCTGAAACGCTTTACGCACACAATGGCTGCGAGACACTCTAGTTCCGTAACTGTGTAGTTGCGTTGGGCCTTATTCAATTTCTGTGATACGTAAGCAATAGGATGCTCCCTTCCCTCATCGTCAAGTTGGTATAAAACCCCACCAACTCCCATGCGAGACGCATCACACTGAATCACGAATTCCCTATTAAAGTCAGGCTCGGCTAAAACGGGAGCCTCTGAGAGAGCCTGTTTTAACCTCGAAAATGATTCTATTGCATCAGTTGTAAGACGAAATGGATTATTTGATTTTTTCAGGCAATCGGTAAGGGGACCTGCTAGATCGGAAAAGTTCGTAATAAAAGAGCGATACCAATTCGCCATTCCAACGAAGCGTCTAATCTGTCGCGGAGTCCTGGGCAGCGGAAAATTAACGATGGCCTCTACTCTTTCAGGGTTCACTTTAAGCTTGCCTTCTCCTATCCGATAACCGAGATATTTTATCTCCCGTTGACAGAATTTGGTTTTGGAAACATTTATCGTAAGGCCGGCGGCTTTAAGACAGTGGGCTACCTCGTCAAGTAGTTTTACGTGGCTTTCGAAATCAGGGCTACAGACAAGGAGGTCATCTAAATATATGAAGACAGAATCACGCAGTTTTGATGGAATGGTCTTGTCCATAAGACGACTCATGCTCTGGGGACCGTTACAGACGCCAAAAGGCATGACCCTGTATTGGTATAGGGGTCTACCAGGTACGGCAAATGCTGTCTTTTCCCTTGAGTCCTTCGATAGCCTGATCTGGAAAAAGGCATCCTTTAAATCTATCCCCGTTATGAAATGGGTATCCTTTAAGCGACTTAACAGACCATTAATATGCGGTAGTGGGTATGAGTCCTTTTTCGTGAGTGAATTTAATTTACGACAGTCAAGACACAGTCTCACCTTTCCCGGCTTACGAACGGTAACGACCCGGCTACACCACGGTGAGTTTGATTCCTCAATTACACCAAGAGTCAAAAGCCTGTCCAGTTCCTCGTAGACCTCTGCCTGCCTAGGAGGAGAGAGAGGGTAGTGTTTAGACTTTACGGGTGCAGCGTCTCCCGTATCAATGTGATGTTCAAGGAGGTGCGTACATCCAAGTCCAATTTTCTCATACGAGGGAAATTTCAATACTACGCGATCAAGTTTCAACTTCTGCTCAGGGCTAAGATCGTGAAAGAGAGAATCATTCCGATCATCGTTCAGTGCATTGTGTTCTATACAAGCTATTTCTGGAATAATCTGCGGTGCGAGAGCAAAGACTCTCCAGAAATCCACACCCAGATATCCTTCTTGAGATAACGAAGGGACTACATAGAAAACTATCGATTCGGTAACGCCCCTGAATGTTATAGGCAACGAGCAGTATCCAACGACATCATTTTGCGCACCATTTGCGGTTGAAATCTTTGATTTGAAACTTTTCAATTGTACATTGTTATCCCTAATAAAGTCTAAACTGCCTTTCCCCAGCACAGAGACATTTGCGCCAGAGTCTAGAAGACAAGCTAACTCCTTATTAAAAATTTTCACTCTAGCAAAAGGTCTCCCATCATCCGCATTTGATAACCAGGTTGCCTCTACTGATTTCCTAAAATGCTTTCTCATCCTATACCGCTCTCTGCATTTTAAAATTTTCCGTGAAGGAGTGAAGTCATTAAACAGAAAACTATTACTACTATTAAAACTTTGGAATGATGGGTTTGGAAGAAAATTTGCCTGTGGGAGATTTTCCTCTTTGGCCGATACGAACTCGGGATTTATCTCGTAGAACGAGTGTCCCCGGTTAACGACTCGCTCTTGCGCTTGTTTTCCGAATGGCTATTATTACATTTGGGTGTAGTAACATCTCGCTGGCCGCATTTGTAACAGAAAATGTTTCTTGTCTCATCAGGACAGTAAATATAGCTGTGGCCCATTTTGAGGCAGTTCCAGCACTTAATTCTGGAATAATCGTTCTTGACATATGGACGTGCAATCTTTAGAGCCTCAATTTGGGGATCTGATTCTTCCTCAGATTCCATTTCGCTTTTGTCCACTGCAATTTCGTTAATCTGACGTGAACGACTAGTTTGGGATTTATTTTCCAGTATAACCCTTTCAAAACTGCGAGCCAAGTCTCGAAGTTCTCCTAAACTTCCAGGGTTAACAATGACGAGCATTACTCTAAGGTCCGCGTTGACATTCTTCTTAATAATTTCAATTAAGGAGTTATCATCCATCGGACTACGCAGCCGAAGATTCATCTGAACCACTGATGAATGATAATCCTCATAGGATTCCCTTGTATTTTGCCTCCTAGTAGAAATTCTCATTCGTATCTCGTTGTCACTTTCTAAATTCCCAAACTCTCCTGTCAGTGCCGCCTTCAACTGAATATATTTTGATCTTGGGCATTGCCTTATGTACATCCAGTACCAGGATTCAGCTTTACCAGTGAGAAAAATTTGGAAATTATTCATAAGGTAATCTTCTGAACACCGAGATCTTTGTGAGAGGGTGTCTATCTTGAACAGAAAATCTGATACACTTCCCTCACCACTAAAAACAACATTCCAGTCTTTTAATTTAATTTCAGTCGGTACCGAAGAATTTCGGCCTGAATTTGGTGGAATACTGGACCCGGTGCTATTAGGAGACGATTCGCTTGTCCCTACGTTGCGCGGAGCTTGACTAATAGAGTCCCTTAGAGACCGAATCTCACGAACGAATTCCGCTTGTGTGGTAGCCATTGACTGCTGAAGATATACTACCAGTGACTCTATAGTGTTAGGGTTCGTACTTGAAGTATGAGGATTTGAATTCAATTGTGGTGAATCACCGGAGTTATGATCATTTGAAGCCATTTGAACTGAGTGAGGTGTACCGTGATCTTGTGTACCAGAAACGCTTATGTCAATGCCCTCGTTGGACATTTGCCCCCGATGATCTAATTCCTCTCCACTTAATGGTTCCTCCTTGATTGAGGGTTCCTGTAATAAATCCGAAGCACTAACAAATATTTGACCGCTGGTCGATTGAATATTGATGGACGTGTCCCTTTCGGCAACAATCTCGCTTTCCCGAGCAGAATTTTCAAGAGTAAAATCAATAGAAGACCCTCTAAGCGCTTGGATTGATGTGCCAGCACTCCCGGGACTAACAGGGCTTATCCGGTGAGAAGTTTTGCCTCGACCTCTAGTACTAGTGACAGAAGTATTCAAAACAGAAATGGTTTTACCCTTACCACTTGAAGTAAGCGACGGGGAAACCGCTGAGATCTTCTTAGGAGTTTTGACCTTTGCGTATTGGAATGTCGGACCTGTATTCGGATTGGAACGTGTAGTTCTTTTGCTCATTTCCGAAGAAAAATCAAGAAATTTGTTTCTTTTTAAATCCCTAACCTTTTATTTTTGCTGTAAAAGAACAATAATTAATTAAAATATTAAACAAAGAGTAGAAAAACAAAATCTGAAAATAATATAAAATAAATGTTAAAGTTAAAGTATTCCGAAAAAGAGAGTAAAACAAATATAATTTGGAGGGATACTGAGTGATTAGGCACACATACTGAGAAATGCAATATTTCCCTGGAAAGTGCAAGATACCGTAGTATACTGACTCCCTTCCATTTTCACCTGGCCTTTCCATTTTCCACGTGGTTAGAAATTCTCCCTTATGGATGTCTCAAGTGAAAAACAAAAAAAAAAAAAAAAAAAACGTTAAATTTGAGATCCTCATGACATTAATGCAATCCTACGCATTATATTGCAATACAAAAAAAACAAAATTTCCGCAGTTGTCCGCAAGAAGACAGACTGAAAATGTTGCCTTTGAGTGCATAGTATTCATATTGACTCGAATATCTAGTGCTACAGCAACTGAACCACTCGTGGTCGTCAGTTCGGACTTCTAGATATTTGAATTCAATTAGTAAAATTGTCCTTTACTCTTTTCTTTTTTTCCCTGGGATCTCGCATTAACGGTTTAGCCGCCTGTTACTACTTACAATGCATAATCACAGTTAACATAACATTTGACATTAGGAATGTATGTTAAATCCCAATGACTCAAGACTTACATATATCTTTTGCGATTAAAATGCAAGTAGAAGCGGTGCCTCATATTCGGTGCTGGTATTATCCACATAATGATCCAAAATGTGACAGCAAGGATTTAAGTTTCGGTTCAATAGTGAAAACTAGAAATAAAGCGAGGTATTATATACCCTAGCTTTACGTTGGGCGCCATATATGTTACGCGCCGCCAAGTTGCTGCTTGTTCCAAGCAGAAAGCAAAAGAAAAAATATCCGATAATAGTTGAGGAAAATCGAGGCAGTTTGGCATGGCAAGTTCCAGGTTGCTCCTGGCTAGCTCCTTCAGGTTGGTTAGTTCTGTCCCTGTTCCCTAGCGCGTTAACATATTTGATATTACTCCATGCCAAAAAAAAAATATCAAAAAAAAATGTTCCAGTTTTCACTTACCGATCAATTATATCATTGAAGTGTTACCAGCCGAATATGAGGAGTTGTACGAGTAGATGTGGTTCTCATATGACGGTACATTTTCCCCTCCCTTTGCCTGTGACAGATTGCGTACCTAAATATATATTAATCTGTCCCGGTGACACTTCGCAGCCCTAGGACCCCATGTCACTCAGTATCCCTCAATAAGAAAGCTTAAAACTTCATGTTCACGTTATAAAAGAAAAATTCAAAATATATTTGCGACGATAATATTAAGTGAAACAATCAAAGCTAAGTTCATGGGTGAAATATAAATGTAGTTTGGCAAAATGACTTAGATTCAAAAAAATATACATAAAAGTGATTAAATCTATGCGAATATCTTTGAATTATCCGGAGATAAGTATAAATATACTTAATTTTGCATTTATACGTGAAGATTAATAAATAACTAACTAATGAATTTAGTCAATCATAAATGTTCTTAGAACTACATAAATAAAAGTATATGATGGGTATGGATTTCAAAAAAAAATTGTAAGAAGAGACATGTATATATGTACGTATATATAAATGTACCTAATTTTACATTTATATAAATAGTTCCGATTCGGATTCGAATGAAATATATAAGTGTGCTTAAACTTACATTTATATAAAAGTTATATAGATGTGTTTAAATTTTAAACATCTATAAAGCTTTCGAATTTCATTTGAAAAGAAATATACTTATGTCTATATTGGACTTGAAGTCTAACGAAATATGAATGCACTTAATTTTACATTTATATAAATCTTCTGTATACAGCTATGGGGGGAGAGAAGAAATATAAATGTAGTTGATGTTACATTTATTTTATTATAATAATTAACGCTTTAAATTTAGGATAAATCTATTGTTTGCTTTAAATAGTATGTGAATTGATCGAAATACAGAAATATTGGCTATAAATGCAATCGATATACGTTTATATTTCTTCCAAATTTATAAAAGATCCCATTTTATGATCCAAAAGTAATAAATTTACTCCGTTTACTTAACTTTTGAAACCACACAACATACCGTTTCGTGCCACTGTGCACTCAAAACCAACAGTCAAACCTGCCTAACCACGAGCTCGTTGTTTTGGTGGGGACAGTAATGTTTTTTTTTTTTTTTTTTTTTTTTTAAACTGATCGACAATTTTGTTTTACGGTTTCATAATTACGATAGGGGTTTTTAAAATATTAGTACAGTTTAAACAAATTTTCTCTTCTTTCTTTCTGTTTCTTTCCCTGTTATAGTCAAAATGATATAAAAAGTTTCATAAGATCTGTGTATTCATTTATGTATGTTCTTATGAGGGACTACGCTGTAATGTCTTCATATCACGCTGCGCGTACGTATGAAAGTTTTGCAGTCAGTCGCCGTGTTAAATTTTTTTGCGCGGGAGTGCGTACAAATATACACACACCCACAGACATGAAATGTGTTCCAAGGGAAACTCACATATACACTTAACAATTTTAATTTCTTTCCACTTATCTTCTCTCCTCGCGTTTATGTTCTGAAAGATTTTACCGCTAGCCGCTTAACAAGTTCATATGCGACACTCCACTTGTAGCACCCCTGACGATGATGAAGGTGTACCAGTGCAAAATTTTAGTTGTCCCCACCTTCACAGTGCCGTCAATGTCAAATACGGAGTAATTTTCGTATTCAGTCCCTCAGAAATTAAATATCCCGGAGGCTGTACCTTTCGTCAATCTGCGATTTGCCTGGGGTGTAGGTACATACATATATATGTAGCTAGAAGGGTTTGAAAAAAAGAAAAAAAAAATGTTTTCTCTTTTCACTAGTAATTTCACTAAATTTGATTTGTCCGTTCAGCTATTCCAATCAAATTTCAACTTACCGTATCAAAACGTTCCGTGTTATGTATTGTCACAAAAAAAAAATAAATATCAAGGAGTATGCAACTCAAAATTTGGTCTGATTTTTCCCGCTCACAAAAAAAAATATGCAAAACTTGCACACTTCACTTCACTGTAACTATTCTCAATGGGAACTATTTTGCAAATGATCGTTGTTCTGCTTTTTCATTCCCCGCCATGCATCGAGCCAAAGAAATACGCAATGTACTAGCAAATGTCAAATTGCAGTGTTGGAATGTGACAAATTTTCCTCACGCAGGGTTAAATTTATCGCCCGTTTTGGCCTTGCCAGGGATGGCACTTTGGTTAGGTGTGCACAATCACGACATCACAACCATTTGAGTTATCGAAATGTAAGTGATCTTCGGCGCAATGAAATTAAATACGAGACAATCCGTAACAAGAAGGATAGAAACTCTTCACTATTTCTCTATGATTCAATGTTAGAAAATATAGAAATGGCTGGACTAAATCTTTTCACTGTTTTAGTAATTGGTTAAGAATGTAGATTTATATCAATAAGTTCAAATAAATTAAAGTAAAAGAACGTTGCGGGATGGGGGCTAAATGAAACAATTTTAAACAACTTTTTTTTAACTACTTTATTACAACCCATTATTGTCAACTATATTGGGTGCTTCTGGTTTGGTTTGGTTTAAAGGGAACTTTTCTAGGTGGAGCCTGTGTATTACATATTGTAGTTTTGAACTCAATAAAACGTAAATTTAAAAAAGCCAAAGTGCAAGACTGGCAAATCCATGAAATACAACCCCGAACATGGAATTACATTTCGCAGCACACTTGCTCTTACACTCTTTCATTTTGTTTGGTTTGTGTCTAGACTAACATATCGGGGGCTATTTTTTGTTTAATGGGAAATTCTCTAGGTGGAGCCTGAACAAAATAAAAAATAAATTTAGAAAAGCCAAAATGAAAGAAGTTTAAAAAAATAAAATTTTCTTAAATAAGTGCGTTATATTAAAAAAAGTAAATCTTCTAATAAAAAAATATACTTATTTATATTCTTAAACAATCTACCTTTTCTTAAAAAAAACACCTTATCTTAATGAAGCACCTTTGCTTAAAAAATAAATTTTCGTACAAAAAGTACATTTTCTTAAAAAAGTAATTTTTTTAAATAAGTAAATTTTCTTAAAAAAGTACATTATCTTACAACATCTTGACTTTTCTTAAAAAACTAAATTTTTTTTAAAGAGTACCTTTTTCTTAAAACAAAATAACTTTTCTTGAGATAAGTACCCACTCTTAAAATTGTACATGTTCTTTCGCAAAAAAAGCTTTTCTTCAAAAAAAAAAATACCTTCCCTTAACAAAACTTTCTTTTCGTCCAAAAAAAGTAAATTTTCTTAAAAATAAAATAATACCTTCTCTTTTATTTTCTTGAGATGAGTAGCCTTTCTGAAAATAAGTATATTTTCTTAAAAAATAACCTTTTCCTAAAAAGAGTCCCACTTCTTTAAAAAGTACCTGTTCTCAAAAAAGTACTTCTTTGTAGCTTCGTAGCTTTCTTTAAAAAATCATTAGCTTGCCCTAAAAGAAGTACCTCTCATTAAAGAAAGAGCCTTTTCGGGAAAATGTAATACATATTCTTACAAAAGGGACCTAAAAATATACATTTTTAAAAAAATACATTAAATTTCTTAAACAAAGTTTATCATTTTACAAAAAGTATCTCTTCTTAAAAATTCACTTGAATTACAGTATTTATCAACAGGCGCCTTAGGCGTGTTGGAACTAACAAGTACATAATACATAGCGAAAGGAACTTCGTTCCAACCGGGTGTTCCCTGACACTTCGTGTGATTTTTAGCAACTGTTTTTATGTATAAATGCATATTTTTCGTTTAAATTATATTTTTTGTTGGATTACCTTTTTGAATTAAATTTAACATATCATTAGTTTAATTGTGTTTTGAATTTATTGCAAATTATATTGTTTGAAATTATATTACAAATAACCTTTTGAAATTATCCTTTGAATTAAATTATCAATATCTAATGAATTGCCTTAATACCAAAACCTACTATTGTGAAGCAAAATTCGAAGATACAAATATCTTTAGAAATAAGAAGTAAAGAACGAAAAGAAGTTATTGAATATGAAGTTTCCTCGCAACTTAGAGCACTGTAAAAAACTCACTTGCGTTTTACCAACCCTACTGTGAGCAACAGGCAATAAGTCTGTTCGCGTACTGGGTAATTTGTACAAATTTGTACAAATTATTACTATTTCTTACTTGATACTGTTCGTTTACACCAAAAAGCCAGTAACGAGAGAGCAAGAGAGAGATTACTTTGACAGTTCGATGATAGAGAACTTGCAAGTTTTTACTAGAGAAGTAAGTAAGAATTTGCAAGTAATAACATATGTTTTGAACAGCTGTTTTATGTAAACAAAAAAAAATTAGGCCGTAGAAAGAATACAAAATAATAAATTTATCATCGGAATTTTAGTTTTTAAGAGAAAATATGATTTTTGAATGTTTTGTTATAAATCTTTAAGTATGTCTGTTGAAAAAGAATACAGTTTTTGGTGATTTGTAATGTTTTGTTCGAATTGCGTTTGTTGGTTCTTCCAATGTTTACATTGCATATCAGCTGTTTACATACAAAGTTCTTATTTCTTGCAAGTTTTTACTGGATGTCGTTTGCGTACTTTTTGTTATATTTTTTACTCAGAGAGCAAAATCATTCTTACTCTCCGAAAACTAGTTACTTGATAAGTTTTACTGGAAAAGAACTCGAACACAGCTAATAACTAAACGCTCTTAAGTAACCCTCTAACTCTCTATTTTGTTTTTACTTATTTCTCTATTCGCTGTATCTAATTATAATTTCTAATGTCATGAGAAATTATAATATAAAATCAAAACCAATCACTTTAATTGTCTATCATACACAGCCGTATGTATGTTGGTTTTGGTATAACTCTCTAGCGATATTTATTTTACCTGTAAGTGTCTCACCAACAAGTCGCCCCCACCACTGCAAACAGTAGTATATCACCATCAACACTTCTCACTGCAGTGGATGCTCTAGCTGGCAATTGTGAAGTGCCACTGCCTGTTAATACAATAATAATAATAAAATTAAATTAATGAGTGTTCGAACTCACGGCCGATGTGTTAACACCTTTTTGTTACGCGGTACCTGTTCGATTTCTATGAACACATTAATAAATGTTACATTGGAAAATAAAAAAGAATAGTATTTGTTAGATTTAATATAATTAAAATAAATAAAGCCATATTTAACTTACTGAAATAATTGTTTTTGTTTTGTTATAAACAAAGCGACGACAAAACGTATTGAAGTATATAGAGAACTTATTGCACTCTCTTTCCGCTCTCATGTAGAGAGTCTGAGTAAAAGAGCATAAACGAGTCTTTTTCTCTTTATGGAATATTTCAATATAAATGCACCATTACGACAATGGTATTTTACATAAATCAATATAAATAACACCGTTTCTACTTGTTTTTGTATACACCGGGCAATGCTGAACATCAAATGACTCGCTTTGTTTGGCCATAGCAACAACAACGAAACAACGAAACACATAACATAACACATACTTTGTCCGAAGTAGCTGACATATACGTGTGTCACATAACCACATGTTTGCCATATCAACAGCAACGAAACAGCCAAACACACAACTTAACACATACTTCGTACGAAGTAGCTGACGTATTAGTGTGTCGCCATAACGTCGACTGCAAATGAAATTTTGCGTGGCAATGCTTTATATCTCCGTTGAACAACAGCAAGAGACACATGTATATACATACATTGTTATGGTAATACATACGCTATAGACACAATTTCGTTTGCCTCACCCCTGCCACACCACTCATTTTTGTTTAACACGTCATTATTCTCTTTCGCAGTCGCAGAAAATCTGGTTTTAGCAGCAGCATAAAATCTGGTTTTAGCAGCAGCATAAAATTGGTTTTGGTCACCTCGCATAGTGACGGCGACTCTATCGAGTATTTAGCCATGAAAATGCTTCTCAAATTACCGTTCGGAATCGGTGTAAAACTGTAGGTCCCAATCAGTGAGTGAAAACTGGAAAGCGCACAGCTCAGTGATTGTGAGAAGTTCTAACCAGTCCCTTCATGGGATGTAATGGGAAACCATTTATTTTTTGTTTTTATAAAATTGGTTTTAGCAGCAGCATAAAATCTGGTTTTAGCAGCAGCAGAAAACCTGTCTGAGTGTTGTTTGCATGTGTTGACTTTGATAAATTTAGTCCCTATACGCCGCTATAGATGTTAACACATCAATAATATTCTTCTATTATTATGATTGGGAGTAAACACACATGTATTTCCACGCAAGTAGCGGCGTGTGTGGGGAATTTGGGGTGAAACACATGAATCCTGCCACGTAAGTGTACGGATGATTGAGATGAAACACACATGCAGTTCCATTTAAAATCATGCATAAATAAAATTAAACATTAACATACGAGTATCTGTATGTTTTTTTGTTTTATTGTCCAAGATCAAGGCCATTCTAACCTCCATTAATAGAGATATAGTTTTTTAAAAAAAAATTTTGCAAAATCCATCCTCATTATTCCTTGTAATCCGTATTGCTATTTCAGATCTAGCCACATATTTTGAACAGCGGTTGGTTGGATTTAATTATAAGTGAGTTTTGGAACTATCAAATATATGATCAGTTGGAATGTCTTCCAAACATATACATGGTTTCTGCAGAATATGTTTGCGAATTTTCATACATTTTTCAATTTAGCAAAACCTTGTTCCAGTCTACTCAATACTTATATATTTGAATTGTGAGTTACGACGGCTTTTGTGTCAGAGTTCAATTTGCATGACAGATTTCAGACATTACACATAAATTAAGCACTTGTTCTGCGTAAACAAAAATTGTGCTTATTTTAGTTTCCCTTGTAAGTGGATACAGCTCGATTCAAAATATGTTCAATAATTACCCCAACCCTATTGTTAATATAATATAGTACAAAAATATCAATACATTAATGTCAATGCTAAATCGTACCTTGCTCGACCAATATGAAATGTAATGCTGGCTTTGTAAAAGAAAAATGTAAGCACTGCACATCCCCCACTTGTCACAGTTTGTCTGGAGCATGCCCCATTTAATACAATGATGACATAAAACAAATTTATCATCTTTGAAGGCATCATTGATCCAGGACATGTATAAAATTACACAGTTACAAATGATAGTTCCATCAAGACAATTCATTTCACTTTTCTTTCAATTGTCGCTAAAGACACAGACATTTTTAGGGAAGGCTAATATACATATGTACACATATAGCAGTATATAATAGCAGTATTCACGATCTGTTGTATGTGTAGTGAATTTGTACTATAAACATAATTCTTTTTTAAAATATACTGTGAGGGAACCTATACTAATTTTAACACAAAATTTATGGCTGTCTAACCATAAAAATTCGAAAATCTTTTTTGGACATGATATATTAGGTTTATCAGAAACCTATAAAATATTATAAACAAAATAAAATATAATAATATATAAATATAAAACATTTTACATATTAAACACTTCACACTAACAACACCTTGTCGTCGTCGCCCAAAAACGATATTTTCTTGCATCGACTATTGAAATTTGGCATTCCGGTAGTCGTTATCGATATCAATCGACAACTGTCGTCACAGATTTGCTATTCTGTACTTTAAATAGATTTTATGTCGTTCTTGAATTGAAACGACAATTCAATGTCGACACAGTTTTGGGTAATGATTTGGAGACAATTTGGAAGTAGAGGGCGGATCACATGGGATATGGGACTGTCCTTGGAAGTGGAAAGTTTTTGCTAGCCATTCACTTGGGAGTGGACAGAAATGATTTCTTCATTGGGCAGTGCAATCAGCTCACTACTTCCACGCAGTATGTCCTGGGCAATGGCTTTTCGGAAACCTCCGTTAGCTAGCTAAAGTGAGAAGGCGAAACGAATGAGCAGTGGTAAAGCGATCACTGATACGTTTCAGTATTATTAGGTGACCCTGTCACTGATGCTCTTCGAAGTAGTTGACATATTCTTCTGGCATTTGAAGGCGGATGAGCCAACAGCCATGGCCAACGGCGGATCAAAATTGAAGAAACCAAAATCCAGTTTCGGCGCACTGCATTCTGGTCAGCGTCTGATTCATAATGGGCGGCTGAAACATAATCATCCTGGCAGTAGGTTATATTGGCAATGAAAATACACGATGAGGATAGGGGCCAAAGAAACCCCCCAACTGTTGACGAACCTCACGAACGTCATGAGGAACATGATTTAGGGACATGTACCTGGAATGTGCGAACGCTATATAGGACTATTGCCACTTTCCAACTGACGGTCCTCGGAAAATATAAAGCTGACATCACAGCGATCCAGGAAATACGACGATGGTTGCACCAGAAGGAAAATCTGCGAAAGCGCAGTGCGCAGTGGAAGCACATCTCCCTTTCTTTGGAAACCGCTGCAAGGGCTTGGCTATCAAAAACCGCAGAAGGATAAGCCATGGTACGACGAAGAATGTCGCATTGCAACTGATGAAAAAGACGCTGCACGTATGGCAACGAAACACTCAGAATGGTGAATCCCGAAAGTTTTTCCAAACGGTAAGAAAATTGCATAACGGGCCTAATAATGGGCTGCCCTCCTGCAAGGATGAGAATGGGAAACTGGAGATTGAGAAGCAGAGTGCGCTCAAAATGTGGAGAAACCACTTTTCAGAACTACCCCACTCAGATTCTTCCACTGAAGATCTGGAAGTAATGATAGTGGAAAATATTGTAGATTGTACCCCCCAACCAATACGAGATTAGAACGGCGATCTCACATAACCTCAATTTGCTCAGACAGATGGCAGGTAACTTAGCCATACCTCTTACCTTTCCAAAATGACCTAAACGAAGCCCAGAGTTGTTATCGTTCCAAAGTTATGCCCATTTTACTGAAATGCAAAAATGTTTGTTTTTGGTTTTTTTCCGAAGGCTCTGTCTCTCCGCGATTCGACTTTTTGTACTTTTTTTATTGATTCTGAAAGGCCTCTTAAAGACCTTTCCAACAAGCTTAAAAACAAAAAAATACGCTGGAGAAATTTGTCCGGAACTTCCTGAATCACCCTGTAGAAAAGTAAAGAAAAACTAATCTTTATTTTGAAAGGTTTTTAATTTTTTTAGTCCTCGAAATTTCGATAACTCAGCAAGATATTAACAAAATTTTTTTTAAAATTTCTGTGGAATGTTCTACAATTATTGAGCGCGAAAAGAGTACTCTTGCCATACGATGTTTGGTTTTTTCTAAACCCGAATTGTTCCAAACTCTGTAAGCCTATTGGTACAATTTGCGATTATCCCTGTCAGAAAAAGGTAATAGAGCGGGAGGTTACAATAGTGGTTTCCTGTTGAATTTTATATTTATAATATATAATATTTTATATTTATATTTATAACATATAATATTATTTTTATAATATATATATATATATTTTTATAATATTATATATTTATTTATATTTAATATAAATGTGAAATTTAATGCATATATCGAATTTATCAAAAGTACAAAATGCAAGACCAAACACAACTGATTGTGAACACCGCTAATGTTTATATGTTAATAAAAAAATCAAAAAAAGCGTTAACGCATTTTTCTTCAGCTTAGCCATAAACAAAAAAAATCCACTGCTCATCGATTGTGAGACGTTTTTCGAGTTCCGTTGAATTAATAATTAATGAATCCGCAAACGTTTAAATGTTTTTGTGTAAATAATTATAATTCTAAAAGAAAATCATCAAATACGTTAGGTGGATTTTCTTAAAATTATCCATTAACAAAAATATACAGCTGACTGATTGTGAAATGGTTTTCCAGATCTCTTGAATTAAGATATATTGCCGAATTTGATAGAGGGATATATTTTTTTCGATATCTATTTATTCACGCAAAACGATTATGTTTTAACATTTAAAACAAATATAAGAACCGATATTATAATGATTTTTTATTTCATTTGATATCTCAAATGCATTTTTAGTACACTGTTTAGTACAATATACCCTACTTTCGCTTTCGACTAACTAACTCTTGAGCTCGAGAATATTAGTAAGCCCATAAGTGTTATATTTTTAAACCGCAAGGACTTCCAGTGTAATGTTTCAAATTTGTTGTTTTACTAAACTTAGAATAAGTGTGTTACCTTGCAATGAAGTCAAGTATTAACTGCAATGTAAACATTTTGGGAATATTTCTCGTTGCAGCAACAGAAATATCATCAACAATATAAATGACCTGTTCCACTTTTGACTAGGAGTGAAAATTCTAAAAATATGCATTATCACACTACATGGGTAAATATGAAAGGCTAAGCGATGTGCAAATATGAAAGGTTTTCATGAAACGTGCTACTTGTAGGAGAATCTAAAACTTGCAATAAAATGTGTATGCATTTGCACTTATATTATAGTCATTATTTAAGTTTGAATATGAAGAAATACATCATCAATATGGACTCTAATAAATTTGAAAAGCAAATTGAGAACAACAGTACTGAATGAAAAATATTGCATAACAAAATAAGGCCATCATGAGAAAGAGGAGTGACATTGGTGCTTCGGTACATGATCCATATCTCGGCATAAATAGCGAAGGAATTTCTTCACTGTCATCCAATCTATTCTCCTGAGATTTTTAAATCAGGGTATTGTACCATCGGTGTTATTTTCCCACAGGGAGGATTTCTCGAAAATGATGGGAATAATCCATCTGTTTCTAATCGGCTAGGCCGACCAGGATAAAATTGCACATGTGCATAGCAAACGTCTTATGTATATTGGAACGTTATAGACTCTAATGGAGCCGCATAGTGGTGCTCTAAAATCGACTACCTCGGCCATAAGAAACATGATTGATGTATTAAGGGTTAAAGCGAATCTGAGATGTAGTTGTATTTATTCATATAGAAGTATTTAGTACCGATGGATACGCTGTCATCTCTATTAAATAAAATATTATATTCAATAAAATAATAATGCAACACACTCACGAATCATAAATTAAAATTAAGCCAACAATTTTATAAAACGTTATCATTTTCAGAAATAGTTAAATTGTGAGTAACAGAGAAATTTAGAAAGAAATAAGATAACGAAATTTGGCAGTTTGCTTACTCATATCATGCAGATTCGACGACCGATAGTTTTTAAATATTCATCTTAACAGAATCCCAGAATCCCGAAAAAATCTGAAATCCCCAAAAATGGGATTTTTCAGAACAGTTTATGGATTTTCCATATTTGTTTCTAGGTAATTTATCTATTCAACGGGCTTTGTTGGGACACAGCTTAGTGAATACACAAAATTATCGAATTGGGGGATCAGAAAATCCTCATGCAATCCATGAGAAACAAATGCACCCACAAGGACCAACTGTCTGGCGCGTATTTTGGTCGGGCGGAGTGATTGGACCCTATTTTTTTGAAGATGAGGCCGAAAGTGGAGTGAGTAAGTACGGCATTCGTTACAGTTACATGATAACAGAGTTCTTGTGGCCTCAACTGGACGGCATGGATCCGGCGACAGGTGCTACACCGCGCATGCAACGATCGATTTCCAAAACAAATTATATCAAGTTGACATGGCCACCCAGATCATGCGGTTTAACCTCGTCCAATTTCGATCTTTGGTGTTTTGTGAAATCTCGGATCATGATTATAAAAAGAAACAACTCATAAACTCAAATCCAAGATCCAACGAGCCATGGGTGAGGTACAGCCACATCTCTGTGAAAAAGTCATGGAAAATTTCATGAAAAGAATAGTGGCCTGTCATTAGGACCCGTGGGGCTATTTGACGGATATTTTATTTCGTACTTAGTCTGAATATGTCATCTTTACAACTCAATAAAAAATCACAACTGTCTCAAAAAATACGTGTTTTTATTTTAAAATGAAAAAGTGCATTCTTACTGAGTCACCATTTATTACCAAGTGTTATTTTTCCAATCGTTTCTATTTTTAAACCGTAGAGTAATGTCATAACTATAAACCTGTCATTCATTGTCATATTTTATATTTCCTTTCACACTATTCGTGTAAATTGACTTATACCAGTTGGAGTTACAAAAATTGTTGACTTATATTTTTCATGTCGTTTTGATGAAAAACTCTGAAATTTAAACGTATTTTGGGCTTTGTTGTTATATTTCATTAGCAGTATTCTATGTTTTAAACGTAGTTCATTTTTCGGTTGTGCAACACTGCGATTATTAGAAATGCAATTTTAAACTACTTATGACTTATTTAGATACAAATTCGTGTCAGGCGAATACCTCTATTGAATATGAAATTAAAATGTTCTACATATGCCCATATTTTGCAGTAGTTCCCACTCAAATAATACTACAAAATTTAGTGCAATCGGATATACAAGATGGGGCAAAAGTAATCAACCAATTTTATTTGCTGTAATTTTTCGGAACGAAGGTCCTTATCGCAGGTTACGGGATGGGGGCTAAATGAAAAAAAAAATTAAACAAATTTTTTTCAGTACTATTATGCTACAACCCAGTATTATGAACTATATTGGATAATTTTGCTTTGGTTTGTGTCTAGACTTACATATGATGGGAAATTTCTCCTGTAATGGGAAGTTTCCTAGGTGGACCTGTAACCAATATATATTATATATTGTAGTTTGAACCAAATCCAAACTAACTTTAGAAAAGCCAAAGTGAAAGAAGTTTAAAAAAAGAAAATTTTCTTATATAAGTGACATTTAAAAAACTGTAAATTTTCTCAAAAAGAAATACCTATTTATATTCTTAAACATGGGACATGGGACTGTCCGTGGAGGTGGAAAGTTTCTGATTGCCATTCACTTGGGAGTGGCCAGAAATGATTCCTTCATTGGGCAGTCCAAGCAGCTCACTACTTCCACGCAGTATGTCCTGGGCAATGGCTTTTCGGAAACCTCCGTTAGCTAGCTAGAGTGAGAAGGCGAAACAAATGAGCATCAAATCAGGTATAGTAGGTGACTGATGTCACTGAAGCTCATCAAACAATCGGGCATATTCTTTTGTCCTTAGAAGGCGGATGAGCCAAACATACGGGTCAACGGCGGATAGAAACTAAAAGAAGAAAATCCAGGTTCAACATATCGCATCCTGGTCAGCGTCTGATCCATAATGGGCGGCTGCAATCAAATATCCTGGCAGTAGGTAAAATGCAAAAACCCGGTGGGCTGGGTTTGCCTCCCGCCACCGTTCATAATGGCAGTGAAAATACAAAAACGAAACAGAAAACATAAACAACCCCTATTTGTTGACGACCCCCGCAAACGTTATAAGGACCACGATTTACGGATATGCACTTGCAATGTAAGAACTCTATATAGATCCGGTGCAAGTATCCAACTGGCAGATGTCCTCGAAAGTTATAAGGCTGACATTACCGCTATCCAGGAAATGCGATGGACAGGACATGGCTGCACAAGAAAAAGAAACTGCGATATATACTACAGTTGCCATGAAAAAAAACATGAATTTGGTTGTGGATTTGTAGTTGGCAAAAGACTGCGACATCTAGTCTCTAGGTTGAATCCTGTGAGTGAACGAATAGCCACAATCCGCATAAAAGCGAAATATTTTTATATTTCGCTAATTTGTGTGCATGCCCCGACAGAAGAGAAAGATGATGATGCCAAAGACATATTCTATGAGCTCCTAGAGGAAACGTATGACCGCTGCCCTGGCCATGACATTAAGATTGTACTAGGAGATTTTAATGCCAAAGTAGGAAGGGAGAATGTGTTTAATCCAACTATTGGCAATTTCAGTCTTCATGCTGACAGTTCCGACAACGGTATGAGACTGATTGACTTTGCCGCGGCAAAAAACATGGTCATCAGTGGCACAAGATTCCAGCATAAAGACATCCACAAGGCTACTTGGGTATCCCCTGATCAAAGAACTAAGAACCAAATTGATCACGTGGTAATTGATGGAAGGCACTCATCCAGTGTAATGGACGTACGAGTGATCAGAGGAGCTAACATCGATTCTGATCACTACCTGGTAGCAGCAAAGGTTCGCACAAGATTAAGTAGAGCGAAAATCGTACGAAACCAGACGCAGAGGAAGCTGGACATCGGAAAGCTGCAATTACCAGAGGTAGCCACAGCCTACTCAAGGAAGCTCTCGCAACTTTTGGCACAGAACCCACCCCCTCCCGATGACGATCCTGATGCGCAGTGGAAACCCATTTCCGACTCTATAAAAACTGCCGCAACAACCGTACTTGGTTTCGAAAAACCGCTTCGCAATAAACCGTGGTACGATGAAGAGTGTCGCATAGCAAATGACGAAAAGAACGCTGCACGTATGGTAATGCTTCAGTCAATTGCAACGCGAGCTGCAACTGAGCGGTATAGGGAGAAGAGAAAGGAGGTAAACCGTCTCTTTAGGCGTAAGAAACGGCAGTGGAGAAAACGCGAGAGTGAGAAAATTGAGTCATACAGAAGGAAGAACGAAGCCCGAAAATTCTACCAAAAAGTTAAAAACGGAACTAATGGACATGGTTCAGGGCCCCCCTTCTGTAAAGACAAAGACGGAAATCTCGTCGCAGATGTGCAGAGCATGTTGGGAATATGGAGAGAGCATTTCTCCGCGCTACTAGTACCTGAGATATCCGATGACGATGGGACAATCGATCACAATATGGACGACGACGTCGATTGCCCCCCTCCTAACCAATACGAGGTCAGAACAGCTATTGCCCGGCTTAAGAACAACAAAGCCGCAGGAGCCGATGGATTACCGGCGGAGCTGTTTAAGGCTGGCGGCGATGAGCTGCATGCATCAGCTCATTAGCAAAATTTGGTTAGATGAATGCATGCCCGGCGATTGGAGTCTCAGTGTACTATGTCCCATATTTAAAAAAGGTGACCCGAGTATTTGTGCCAACTACCGTGGAATAAGCCTTTTATCCATAGCATATAAAGTTCTATCAAGTATAATGTGCGGAAGACTAAAACCAATTATCGCTGACCTGATTGGACCATACCAGTGTGGCTTTAGGCCTGGAAAATCGACAACTGACCAGATTTTCACGCTACGCCAAATCCTGGAGAAGACACACGAAAAACAAATCGACACCTATCATCTATTTATCGACTATAAAGCAGCCTTCGATAGTCCGATACGGGAGAAACTCTATGAAGCAATGTCTGAGCTTGGTATTCCTGCAAAACTCATACGCCTTTGCAGGATGACCTTGACGAACACCAAATCCGCAGTGAAAGTTGGTAAGGATCTTACCGAACCTTTCGAAACTAAGCGAGGCCTCTGGCGAGGCGACACCCTATCGTGCGATCTCTTTAACATCTTATTGGAGATCATTATGAGAAAAGCTGCAGTCAATATGAATAAAACCATCAGCAGCAAAAGTCACATGCTGCTCGCGTATGCTGATGATATAGATATCATTGGGCGCACAATTAGAGAAGTTACTGCGGCTTTTTCGAGAATTGAGAAGGAGTCAGCAAAAGTGGGTCTGACGGTGAATGAGGACAAGACAAAATTAATGGTTTCAACGAACAGGGCCTCCACGCGATTAGACCAAAGCGTGAACGTTGATAACCGTTATAACTTCGAGGTACTGGACGAATTTATATACCTCGGATCTGCCGTGAACAAAAACAACAACATCAGCCTTGAGATCAAACGGAGAATTGTGCTTGCGAATAGATGTTATTTTGGGCTAAGCAAGCACTTTAGAGATAAAGCCCTCTCTCGAGTAACAAAAGTCCAGCTGTACCAGACTCTCATTCAACCTGTCTTGCTTTATGGCGCAGAATCCTGGGTCCTATCGCAAGCAGACGAAAAATCTGTAGGAGTCTTCGAGAGAAAAATACTCCGAAAAATTTATGGCCCTATAGTGCACAACGGCGAGTATCGGCGACGCATGAATCATGAGCTGTATGAGCTTTATCCTGATATTGACATAGTTAAGCGGATCAAGATAACGCGATTGCGCTGGCTAGGCCATGTCAGTAGAATGGATGAAGATGAACCAGCGCGAAGGCTTTTCGAAACCGAACTCGAAGGAAGACGAAAAATAGGAAGACCAAGACTCCGCTGGAGGGATCAGGTTGACGAATCCCTGCGTACACTTGGTATTGCCAACTGGAGAGATAAAGCAAACGATCGAACTGGTTGGCGAAATATGTTATCTTCGTTTTGTAAGGTCCCTGACCCCCCGGGGTTGTCCGAGACCGGATAAGTAAGTAAGTATTCTTAAACAAAGTACCTTTACTTAAAAAAAATCCCTTGACATAAGAAGTACCTTGCTTAAAAAAAAAAGTACATTTGCTTACAAAAAGGACCTCTTCTTAAAAAATGAAATTTTTTTTACAATAAGTACCTTTTCTTTAAGAAATACATTTTCTTACAACAAATTGTATTTTCTTAAAAAACAACCTTACCATTAAAGAGTACCTTTTTTGTGAAACAAAAAACTTTTCTTGAGATAAGTACTTACTCTGAAAAATTTACCCATTCTTGAAAAAGGGAACAATCTAAAAAAATTCCCATTTCTTAAAAAAACCCCTTTTCTTCAAAAAATGCCTTCTCTCAAAAATACCGTTTCTTACAAAAATTTATTTTCATATAAGTAAAATAATACCTTTTCTTTTCTTGAGATAAGTAGCCTTTCTGAAAATATGTAAGTAAATTTTCTTAAAAAATAACTTTTTCCTAAAAAGAGTACCACTTCTTTAAAAAGTACCTGTTCTTAGCGAAAGTACTGCTTTGTAAAAACATTTAATACCCGTATGGCTCTTTCTTACAGAAAGTACTTCTTCTTAAACATACCACCTTTTCTTTAAAAAAATCCAATGAGTGTTCGAACTCAAGGGTGATGTGTTAACACCTTTTAGTTACACGGTACCTGTTCGATTTCTATGAACACATTAGTAAATGTTACATTGGAAAATAAAAAAAAATCCAATGAGTGTTCGAACTCACGGGCGATGTGTTAACACCTTTTTGCTACACGGTACCTGTTCGATTTCTATGAACACTTTCGTAAATGTTACATTGGAAAATAAAAAACAGCGTTCAATCATATGATGACGTTACAGTTAAATAATATTAATACTTAAAATTATTTAAAGACCCAGTGCAAGCACATGTGTCATTATTTTCTTGCTCAATACTTTTTGTTTTATTCCCACAAAAGTCAAAGAATGCAAAGCAACAGACACTTGTACATACATACATACATTGTTATATTCGTACGATATAACCGAAGATCAACATAAAATACTTTTTTAATATTACTCCAAATTAATACTCCAAATTAAAACACTTCAATCTCGGCTCGCCGATATCGGATCGCCTTAATTTTTGGCCTAAACTCTTCGTCGAAACCCGCACTAGCTTTTTAATCCAAAAATTAATAAAATCGGCTATGAATTTCCGGAGAAAATCGCGTGGGAAAATTATATGAAAATCGCCCAATAATCACTTTCAATACCGACTGCCAAGCAACGAACAAACAAACGATGATTTACTCTTACAAACCTAACACTTGTGTATGTATTAAATTTATAGTTTACTGCCCTAGAGGCGCGCGTATAGATGTTAACACATCAAAAACAGCGTTTACTTAAAATTATTTAATGACCAGTGCAAGCACGTGTCATTATTTTCTTGCTTAATACTTTTGGTTGTATTCCCACAAAAAACAAAGAGAATGCAAAGCAACAGACACATAAACATACATACATTGTTATACGCATAGAGTAAATAGGGGTAGAGAAAATCTTTCACTCACCAAATTTCTGACATTTGTCCTCGTGTGATGTATACGTTTGATGTTGAAAATAATTTCTTTACTAATACCAGATAGAGGCAATGGTTCAAAACAACGAACAAAATAACAACAACGGCATTTCGCTTTGTGTGTTAAAATTATTGTGTTAAATACAACACAAATGTATGCTAACAATAACAGTCAATAAAAAAGTGTAAGACGCATTTAAATTTCACAATTTTTCACCAAAACGACATGAAAAATTAAAGCAAGAAGTTATTGTAATTCCACCTGGTGTATATCACTTTTCGTCAAACAGACAAGTCAGATGAGACAAATGGCGGCTCTACTTCATATTTACTCTATGGTTATACGCTACCCAAGTTCACACAATTTTCGTTGCTCTCTTGCTATCTCATTGTTATATACGTATAACCATTTGCTCTGACAGTGCTCCGCACCCACGAAGTTCCTTATCGCACGATGCTGGATGGGGGCTAACTGAAAAAATTTTTGATGTGTTAACATCTATACGCGCGCCTCTAGGGCAGTAAACTATAAATTTAATACATACGCAAGTGTTAGGTTAGTAAGAGTAAATCATTGTTTGTTTGTTCGTTGCTTGGCAGTCGGTATTGAAAGTGATTATTGGGCGATTTTCATATAATTTTCCCACGCGATTTTCTCCGGAAATTCATAGCCGATTTTATTAATTTTTGGATTAAAAAGCTAGTGCGGGTTTCGACGAAGAGTTTAGGCCAAAAATTAAGGCGATCCGATATCGGCGAGCCGAGATTTAAGTGTTTTAATTTGGAGTAATATTAAAAAAGTGTTTTATGTTGATCTTCGGTTTTGTCTTATCATCGTTTGTTTGTTCGTTGCTTGGCAGTCGGTATTGAAAGTGATTATTGGGCGATTTTCATATAATTTTCCCACGCGATTTTCTCCGGAAATTCAAAGCCGATTTTATTAATTTTTGGATGAAAAAGCTAGTGCGGGTTTCGACGAAGAGTTTAGGCCAAAAATTAAGGTGATCCGATATCGGCGAGCCGAGATTGAAGTGTTTTAATTTGGAGTATTAATTTGGAGTAATATTAAAAAAGTATTTTATGTTGATCTTCGGTTATATCGTACGAATATAACAATGTATGTATGTATGTATGTACATATGTACCATAGAATAACACATACGTAGAAGGTTTTATTCGCTCAATAAATTAAACGTCATAGGTACGATGGAAATTACACAGTGGAGGGTGGAAAATATGGGTTCAATAATACCAGATGGTGGCAATAGTATACAGCGATCCGCAAAGGAACTACACCCGAATTTCGTGTTTTTGTGGCAAACTAGTTGTGTTAAATACAATACAAATGTATACCAACGATAAAAGTCAACAAAAAAGTGCAAAATACATTTAAATTTTTCAGTTCTACACCAAAACGACAGGAAATAGTTAAGTGAACATATTTTGTAACTCCACCTGGAGTATGTAAATTTTAAATTTAATTTGCTCTCATTTCCACAGACCTACCGAGAGAGTGTGAAATGAAACGTCAGATGAGAGAATAAGTTCTTCTATAGTATGTGTTATTCTATGATATGTACAAGTGTCTGTTACTTTGCATTCTTTGACTTTTGTGGGAATAAAACAAAAAGTATTGAGCAAGAAAATAATGACACATGTGCTTGCACTGGGTCTTTAAATAATTTTAAGTATTAATATTATTTAACTTTAACGTCATCATACGATTGAACGCTGTTTTTTATGTTCCAGTGTAACATTTACGAATGTGTTCACAGAAATCGAACAGGTACCGTGTAGCAAAAAGGTGTTAACACATCGCCCGTGAGTTCGAACACTCATTGGATTTTTTTTTTTTAACTTTTTTTTAACTACTTTATTACAACCCATTTTTATCAACTGTTTTGGGTACGTTTGGTTTGGTTTAAAGGGAAGTTTTCTAGGTAGAGCCTGTGTATTACATATTGCAGTTTTGAACCAAATAAAAAGTAAATTTAAAAGAAGCCAAAGACTGCCAAATACAACCCTCTGAGCATGGAATTAGATTTGACAGCACACTTACTCTTATAGCTTAGACAGACGACAGCGTTAATTTGCATTAGCAGTCTTAATTCAAATTAACTTGTGAAGTATTCCCGTCCCAATGTGTACTAGCTTTGGCGTAAATGCATGAAATCAGAGTGCATTTATACTGCATTTAGGTATTTCAATATGGCAAAACCGTCGACAATCAATCAGCTCAAGATGTATCTATACATAGAGGTGATAGCCGGAACACAGTGGAAGTGGAACTTTCTTGTGTTTGTTGTTTGCTTTGTTGATTTTATGTACTGATGCTTGACACCGCTGAAGTGGATGTTATTGCAAAAACACCATCTGCTATCACCGTGTATTTGATTCATCTTGAATCAGCTGTTGTCAAATTGTTTGATATCGTCAATTGAAAATGGATTCAAAGTCAGCAAAGGTGAGTTATTTTAATTGTTTTTTGCAAAAAAATGAGAAATATTTAAAATCGAAACGCATTTTTTCCATTTTAAGATTTCCAAGGGAAAGAAGCGAAGCGTGTGGTATGATGGAGTTGCGGCGGTTCTGCATCTGATGTAAAAGTCCAAAAAATTACTTGACAAACAAACAGTTGTTTACAAACAAACAGCTGTTTACTAAATGCAAAACCTGTCGTCTGTCAGGGCAAAATGTTAATTCACATTAGTGAGCTTTTAATGCAAATTAACGATGTCGTCTGTCTACGCTATTACACTCGTACTTTTGGATTGATGTGTGTCTAGAACAGTGGTCACCAAAAAGAGAATAATAATCAAATGTGAATGTATTGGTGTATTTGTACTGAATCCAGAACAAAGCGGCATGACCATTCTTCGTTGACAGCTAATGTGCTACTGAATGAAATTTTCTTCTCTCGTACGCTCTTTGATATGCTTTTTGTTGACGTTCGTGTTGTGTACGTGTAAAAAGCCGATCGTGTTCGGCCCCTGGGGGCTATGGACAGTGACCACTGGTCTAGAATAACATATGGCGTGATATTTCTTGTTTACTGGGAAATTTTCTAGGTGGAGCCTGTTTATTACATATTGTAGTTTTGAACCAAGTATAAAGTGAATTAAGAAAAGCTAAAGTGAAAGAAGTTTAAAAAAATAAAATTTTCTTAAGTAAGTACGTTTTCTTAAAAAAAGTAAATTTTCCCAAAAAAAATACCTATCGATATTCTGAAACAATATACTTTTTCTTAAAAAAATACCTTATCTTCAAGAAGTACCTTTGCTTAAAAAAAATACAATGAGTGTTCGAACTCACGGGCGATGTGTTAACACCTTTTTCATACACGGTACCTGTTCGATTTCTATGATCACATTAGTAAATATTAGAGTGAAAAATAAAAAACAGCGTTGGATCATATGATGACGTTACATTTAAATAATATTAATACTTACAATTATTTAAAGGCAAGTGCCATTATTTTCTTGCTTAATACTTTTTGTTTTATTCCCACAAAAAACAAAGAGAATGCTAAGCAACAGACACATGTACATACATACATTGTTAGGTTCGTACCATGGTTGAAAGACAAGGGTGTATCGTTAGAACACCTGATTTGATTTTTTTTCATTTGACGCACTTGGGAAATGTCAAATTTGTTTACATTTGTTGGTTGTAAGTTGTTTACAGACGCGGAATTAAACAAAACGCGAATACGAGTTAGAGTTTCACACCGGGAAAAACCAATTCAACTGCAGCATCAAACAATTTCAATTATTAATTTCAATCTTCATTAATTTGGCAAATATTTCTTTCCAATTATATCACAACTGATTCAAAAATGCACATTTTGTTTACATTTTTATCAGCGGAGTTTGACAGAAGCCAAGTGCGATTTTGCACATGATTACACACATATTTACTGCTACTACCGTGATTAGTGTGCCCTGGTTCGTACATACGCTACACAAGTTAGCAATTTTCGTTGCTCTCTTTCTATCATTCATACATATATACGTAAAACCAGAGTGCTCCGCGCCCACACAAGATAACTATTCGCTGCCGCTACATCAGTGTGTGCTTTTTTCGCAGTCTGACAAACTGTGTATCGCAGTCGGACAAATCTGTGTTCGATATAGGGGTGGGTCACCCTTATCATTTAGGGGTATGAAAAATGGATGTTGGCCGATTCTGAGACCTACCCAATATGCACACAAAATTTCATACAAATCGGTCCAGCCGTTTCGGAGGAGTTTAACGGGAAACAATGTGTGATCGCTGTCGGACAATCTGTGTGATCACAGCCGGAAAATCTGTGTGACCGCAGTCGGACAAATTGTGTTTGGATGGATTCACTTTGTGAATTTAGGCCGTACCCGAGCCTATAGATGTTGACACATCAAAAGTAAATATTCTTATAAAAAGTAAATTTTATTAAAAAAAATTATTTTTTTAAATAATTTTTTTTTATAAATTCAACAAAAAGCTTATCTTCAAAAAAAAAATACCTTCTCTTAAACAAATACCTTTTCTTATAAAAATTCCTTTTCTTAAAATTACCTTTTCTTAAAAATAAAATAATACCTTTTCTTTTCTTGAGATAAGTAGCATTACTGAAAAATTAAATTTTTCTTAAAAAAATAACCTTTTCCTAAAAAGAGTACCACTTCTTTAAAAAGTATCTGTTCTTAAAAAAAGTACTTCCTTGAATAAAAAATGGGTACTCTTACGCTCGTTCTTACAGAAAGCACTTCTTATTAAAAATAGTATCATTTCTTAAAAATAATAATTAGCGTTTAAAAAAAGAAGTACCTCACATTAAAGAAAGGACCGTTTCGGGAATATATAATACATATTCTTCCAAAGGGGACCTGAAAATATAAAAAAAATACATTCAATAAATAAAAAGTTCTTAAAAAATTTTTATCGTTTTACAAAGAATATCTTTCCTTAAAGATCCATTTAAATTACAGTATTTTTCAACAGGCTTTTTAGGCGTGTTGGGACTATCTAGTACATAATATATAGCGAAAGGAACTTCGTTCCAACCCGGTGTCTCCTGACACCTCATGTAAATTTTTTCGCAGTCTGACACTCTGTTTCGCAGTCGGACAAACCATACCTCGTTTCTGTAGTTCTCGAATCGAAAAAGTTTTCACATGAAATATGTGAATTGAAACAAAAACGCTACGAATCGGTACAAAAACTCGCTTATCACATGTGACTGTTTCTAATACATTTGTTTTGCGAGAACTTTTTGTGACGCACTGGTTTTTTCATGCTTATTGGAAAAATGTGAGAAAAACTGTTTCTAAAAGTTAGGGAGTCGAAAAATTTAAAATTTGAAACGTCAAAAATACTCACAAATTAAAACGGTGCGAGATTTTGTTATTGTTTCTACACAAAGGCTTTTTAAGAAATTAGGAATTTATATTTTAAGTGCAGAAGATAAGAATTATATCTTTTTTGTTATGTATTTCAACTAATTTTTCCACAATATTACAGAAAAATCAAAAACAACAAGAAAATATAGTTGAATACATATATGTAGGTCAACTTATGTGGAATTTGCAAGAGACATCAATTGTAAGGAGCAGTGAGAATCCCTTAAAAGAACTTCTGTTTGTTGTTAATTTTCGTACTAGCTTATTTTGTTTGTTCATATTTTTTTTATTACTTGACAGCTTTCTTGGAATATTCGAATAAAAACGTCATCAGTATTGCCACTTTTCGCATTGATATTCAGAAACACTTTTTACTCACAAATCAAGAAACGATGGAATTTTTTGTTTCATGTTTAGTGTGAAAATTTTTTAGATTCTAGAACTACAGAAACGAGGTACTTATTATTATTTAGGGATATGAAAAATAGATGTTGGGCGATTCTGATACCTACCCGATATGCACACAAAATTTCATACAAATTGGTCCAGCCGTTTCGGAGGAGTTTTACGCCAAACGATCTGTGTGATCGCAGTCGGACAATCTGTATGATCGCAGTCGAACAAGCTGTGGTTGGATGTATTCACTTTGTGAGTTAAGCCCCTATCCGCGCCTATAGATCTTAACACGTCAAAAATTCTTAAAAACTTTATCATTTTACAAAAAGCATATTTTCTTAAAGATCCGTTTAAATTATCGTATTTTCCAACGGGCGCCTTAGGCGGGTTAGAACTAACTAGTACATAATATATACCGAAAGGAACTTCGTTCTACCCGGGTGTCGCCTGACACCTCAACTGATTTTTTTCCTTGCGTGTTTATATGATTGGTTGGTTTGTTAAGGTTGTCGTATTTGAAATACTAAGATATAAGTTATTGTTTTACGAATCGCGCTATCTTATGACAACTTCCATTCGGAAGTCTCATCTGATGTCACATATGATCTGGCACATGGTAATATTATTTGTGATGGTTTATTGACAATACGAACTGGTGTTTGCTTTTTTGATTGGACTGTGTCGCAAGAGGAAATGAAATTGATTATTTCGGTAGATGATTGGGAATATAGCGTTTGGGAATATTGCAATCCCATCAACTCCCTTCTAAAATTCAATTAATTTATCAGAAGACATTGATTCTTATCCGGGCAATATCTGACCAAATATTTGGGCCAGTTATGTTTTTACCAACCAAATTAGATTTGGCGGTACACACTATGTATTATATGGTCAGTGCCTTTTGCTTTTGAGTTAAAATTAATTAAATAACTGTTTAAGAAATTTTCCCCTAAATTCTTCAGTTTTGTTTTAAACTGCATTCTACACATACTACATACATCTAGATTGAAATGGTTAATTTTTCCTTCTGTTTTTGTTTTCTCCCATTCATTGTTTCCCTTTGCAGCTGCTTTTTGTTAATGAGAAATTGTTTTACATAACATTTGATTTTTGCTTTGTTTAAGCAACCGAAAACATTTGTTGCTAACATCTTTTGTTTTACTCTTTAGCCAAGAGCTGCAGTTAACACACATAAAAATGCAATTACTTTAACCGCATTTAAGGTTCACTCTATTGCCGGTTTAATGCTGTCTTTATTTTGTTATTTCTTTTTGTCATTTATACTTGTGTCATTGTTCTTTGTTAACTTAATTTGATGATTTTTTGCGTTTCCAGTTTACATGTATTGTCGACGAAGTAAAAAAAATTTTCGCCCGTCTGTAAGCAACAATCTAAAGAGAACAACCAGCCGTAAGATGTAGGAATTACCACGAAGTGCATATCATGGGTAGGGTAGTCAGAATTGATATATTGGGGGAGTGAACAATTTCATCAAAAATGTATACTATTATTAGAAAGCATTTTAGCCTTAGTTTGAAGAAAAATTGTAATATGTATATTTGCTCCATCGGGCAATAAATATTAAAGTGATTTTACTCCGTATTCTTATTTAATAAATTTTTTCCCATGCCTCGTTTTCTCACCACCCACTGTGCAGCATGCAATATGTGCAAAATATTTACTTCTAGCAACAATATTGTGGAAAGCACATGCCCCGTCTGACTTTGCACAGAAAGAGAAAAGGCAGTATGAAAAATGAAAGAGCACCAGGAACATCCTTCGCAACTGTTATTAATTAAAGTTGTTAACAACTATGATGGATGTTGGTCAGGCATTTTCACAGCTTTCAGACCGCAGTTTATGATGCAAACATTCTGGCAGTGCGACTGCGACTTTCATGTAGCCACTTTCCCATCCGGAAACACAGAGAAAATTGTTAAAGTTTCATTTAATGATTTCCAAAGATAATTAATCTTTAAAATCGTTTCGCGCACTTTGTGGCGTTAATGTTAAATGGAAATTGAGTAAAAAATGAAACAAAAAAGTTGAATTAAGTCAAAAGATATAAAGTGATTTGGTGAATGTTTAAGATCAGACACGGGATTTACGCACATGTTGCACAATTTTAGATCAATATTTGAAAGGAAAGAGGAAAGAAATTTGTGTACATTAAATGAAAATATCACAGACATTTTGTAACTGCCTTTAAAGTTAGTGTAGTGAAATACTTACAAATCTTAGACAACTGATATGCTTATTATAACTGACCGAGGGCCTTGATTGTTATGTGGCTGTGAAATAAGGCATTTTCCCTTGTCCTAGTGGGCGTAATATCCTTCAGTCACTCAGCCACGTATTGAGAATTGTTCGGACCAACATCCAGTACTATTCCCCTCCCATTGTGACAGTTTCCTTAAACAAATAACAGACATATAAACTGCTTTCATATTATGCCCATCAGCAACAGATGTAACATTACAATCAGTCCATACCCGCACCCTAGATTCACAATGTCGCCATTCTTCGACCACAGTCAATACAACAGAAAATTAGACTTTCTCAAGCACTTGCAACCATACGATAACCCCACAGATCAGTCAGTGAATAATCGGTGGGTAATGTTCAGGCTTGTAGACTAGATTTATCCTACACGTGCACAGGGATATCGTCGCCTTTTTCGTCCTTTCAATTAAACTAGTATCTAACCTAAGGGGTGGCTCAGTAAGTTTGCACTTTTTAAATTTAGTGGATTTTTTTTTGCAAATGGCAACTCTGAAATTTGACAGGTGTAACATATGTTTATTCCGATTATTAAAAATGGAGCGCTTTATGACAGAGCAACGCGATATAACTGTAAAAACTTATTACAAACTTTTGGAAAATTATGCTGAGATCGTTCGCAAGCATGTGCCAACCAGTGGAAGAGTGGGCAAAAATATTGAAGAAACTGTGTCGATTATAGGCAGTAAGACTCCTGTGCATCAACGTACCGGTCAGCATCTTGAAAACGTTGCTGCTGTAAACGAGAGTTTCGCCGAAAGCCCGAAAAACGTCAAACGGCATTGTTCCCAGCAACTTCAAATTTAACGATTTTAACAAAACACCTCCATCTTCATGCACCCAAAATTCATCTTACTCAGGAGCTCAAACCAACAGACCACAGAAAGCGTCGGATATTCGTTCAATGGGTAATAGAGCAAAGTCAAATGTCAAATTTAAAAAAAAAAACATCTTCTCCGGTGAAGCGCATTTCCATCTGAATGGATTCGTGAACACACAAAATTGTCGAATTTAAGGTTCAGAAATTACTCATGCAATCAATGGCGAGAGTTTTGGGCAGGCGCACAGTGGGCTGGATTTCGGGAAATTGGGCAAAACTAGGGAAATGCGGGTACTTAAAATGTGGAAGGTGATTCTTTAGTTTTTGAACTCGCTGATTTCAAATCTGAAATAAAAATTTTAAAAAGCAAAATGGCGGACCGGAAGTGCCTATTTACGGTACTAAAAAGTATCCGATTTCAAAGAAAATCGCTAAATGTATGGTTTTAAACTCGCTGATTTGAAATCTGAAATGAAAATTTTAAAAAACAAAATGGCGGACCGGAAGTGCCTATTTACGGTACTAAAAAGTATCCGATTTCAAAGAAAATCGCTAAATGTATGGTTTTAAACTCGTTGATTTCAAATCTGAAATAAAAATTTTGAAAAAACAAAATGGCGGACCGGAAGTGCCTATTTACGGTACTAAAAAGTATCAGATTTCAAAGAAAATCGCTGAATGTATGGTTTTAAACTCGCTGATTTGAAATCTGAAATAAAAATTTTGAAAAACAAAATGGCGGACCGGAAGTGCCTATTTACGGTACTAAAAAGTATCCGATTTCAAAGAAAATCGCTAAATGTATGGTTTTAAACTCGCTGATTTCAAATCTGAAATAAAAATTTTGAAAAAACAAAATGGCGGACCGGAAGTGCCTATTTACGGTACTAAAAAGTATCCGATTTCAAAGAAAATCGCTAAATATATGGTTTTAAACTCGCTGATTTCAAATCTGAAATAAAAATTTTGAAAAAACAAAATGGCGGACCGGAAGTGCCTATTTACGGTACTAAAAAGTATCCGATTTCAAAGAAAATCGCTAAATGTATGGTTTTAAACTCGCTGATTTCAAATCTGAAATAAAAATTTTGAACAAAAAACTCACAAACAACTGTTATTATTGTTCTATGATTGATAAATTTTAAGGACAAAAAAAATTAATCGTCGTCGTCAGAAGAATTATTGGAAGAACCAGAAGATTCGTCAATCGAGTATTCAGTCGGCTCCTGTAATCCAAATTTATAGCGCGAACTATCAGTACCGAGTAAAAGTTTTAAAGCTTCTGGGACTAAGTTTTTCCCTCTCTTGGGATACCTTTTACCGATGCTTGACATGTACGGATCGGAAGTTAAGAGGAGTCGATTAAAAATGTCTTCCATGGTAGCTGTTCTCGAGATTTTTCTGGAATAACTTTCGCGATAATTTTTTATATCTTTGTTACGCGCTTCTTGCGCGTCTTCCGACATTTGTCCAATCGGAAGTGGGGACCACTGAACTATCATCGGACCATGAATTAAAACTTTGTGGACTGTTGTTGGCATACTGTACCAATGGTATAGATTAACGAACATTTCAGCGGTTTCAATACAATACTGTTGAAACGCAGAGACATTTACTGCAAACCCACTTGAAAGGACTTGTCAAATTACGTAGCATCGTTTCATAATCTGCTCGTCTACACCCAAAATATGTGCTGATAATTTTGTATTTTCGAAGAAACGTCTCGCAGTGTTCCGGTGTTGCTGCTACCAAATCCTTGTTTCGGTTGATCAATAATTAGATGCAACTGTTTTTTGAATACGACTTGAATATTTCGTTTTCTGTCAGCAATAACGTTCTTTTCATCAGCTTTGCGGGTTTGCCACTTATTAACGCCAATTTTGCAAGAAGCACTCAAAAAATCGGATCCAGGCATGTAACGTTGATAGTCCAAGGTCGAGTCGAGTTGTGCTTAACGCTGCCGCCTTCATCAGCTCTATGTTGTTGAATTTTGATGATGTGTGGCTGCATATGTAGCAACGCATTGATGACTTTGTATCTGTCACAGAGTTGCAAACTTTGCCGTCAATCATAGTAAAGAAGAGGTCATATTTTACGATAATGTCCTTCGCGTCAATTATAGTCGTAAAAGGGATCAGAGACTCGATCTGTTTTTCAATGTGCTGTCGTTCGAGGTTAGTTGATAACACAGTTTCTTTTAAAAATTGAACTCTTATAGGGCGACAATAGCGTGGTGATGAAGGCCTAGGATGTTTCCAAATAACTAATTCCTTGTGTTCATTATCTGAACCTATAATTTGCAATGGAACTATACATGTTAAAAATACACTCGCATCGGAATTGTCTTCGTTTGTAAACTTTTGCTTCTATTCACTGTGTCCGGAGCTTCCATCGCAACCCCATTTAAAAAGTAATCGTAGATTTTTCGTAACTTCAGGCTTCAAAGATGTAATCACGTCCGTTTGCAATTTCAAAATTGTTTGACAGGTATGATCCAGTAAAGACTGTAATTTTACTTCGGCTGAGGTTTCATTTACCGTGATATTTGAAGGGTAACACAGATTTTTAGCGGCAGCAACTTTTTCGAACGATGGATACACGACGTAATCCTTCTGCCTCAAAGATTTCCGAATGTCCTTATACTGCAGTTTTGTTAATTTGGCATCTATGAAATGCACACGGGCATCACCTCCGGACATCTCACTTTTCTGTAGTTTCAGGGACGCACTATAAGCAGCTCGATATTTTGTAGCTCTTTCAGGGGATTTAGTTGTTATATCTTTAACAACTTCAGCAGCATCGAGTTGTCCTGCAGAAATCAGTTTTATTCTGGTAGCTAATGCTAATTCATCCACGCTACGTAATTCGCTCGTGTCTAAGGCTATTCTATTTCTTGTTCGTCGACTTGATTCCTGAAAAGTCGATCGTGGTCGGCCATGTTTACCTGCAGCCATAGAAGTTGACGATGTCCCTACATGTGTAATAGAATTCTGAGAAAAAAACGAACATTAAATTGTCTGAATTAGCCCGCAAGTCGAGTTTTGTAGAAATTAATTAAATTACTTACGAAAATAGGTACTGAAGTTTTCAACCAAGTTTCATATTTCTTCTGAAAATGAATATTATTTCGATGGGCTTCTTGCTATTTCTTATATAAATTTCCAACCAGTTTTTATAGTGCTGCTTTGGAATCACTACAAATTGAAAAATGGATCGATAATTTCGACGCAACTTTCTCCTCGAAAATCGCAACTTGCTGAGTGAAACTTGTTCTCAAGTTATCTCTCAGTATTGCGAAAATTTCGTTGTAACTGCACCTGTAATGCGTAGTATCCGTGTCTGCATTCAAACAAAGATTATAAATGTTATTATAAATTAAGAATACATTTAACTTACTTTCATCTGTATCCACTCTGAACGGTCGTATTTTCACACTTTAACTTTCGTATATATGATCTGCTCTGTAATCCACGGAGGTTTCTTTACAACTGCACTTTCAATGTAAAATAATTCAAAATGACGAACTGACGAGAATGACAGAAAAATCAACGAGTATTCAAACGCCCACCCATGTATGACAGAAAAGTAAAGTAAAGTTAGAAATAAGTGTGGAGTACCTTCATATTTTGCTTCTCAACGCAAAACTACACCAAATTAGCAGCTGGAATCTTTACTATTCGAATCTTAATAATATTTTGTACCCCTTAAACAAAACCCAGCCTGGGGAACCCTGGGGAAAAAAATATTTTCCACTTTTTAGTTACGTTATTTTATTCACAGGCAGCCTTGAAATGCAGATATTCAGGGCCCATTTTAATATGTTACATACAACATTTACAATTATTGACTCATACGAAAAGAATGTGTGAACCTTCAACATTACCGTCCATTAATCCGTTTTCAAATCGGCCGCGTGGAATTGAAAATATTTTACTTCACACGAGTCGAATATTTCGAGCCAAGAAACAGCAAGCACAACGCTAGAAAATTCTCATATTCTAAATATCGTCACCTGCTGAATTCGAAAGCTAGTGTCGGTGATGGTCACCTTAAACTTGCCAAGGCTTGAGCAAATGTCAACCAGTGAAAATATCCCCAGCCAAGAAGGCATACACCATATTGTTAAATTTTGTTGTCATTTTTTGGTGTAAAGTTTAAACTGTTTTTTGGTATCATTGTATGTAGTTTAAACTGTTTGGTATTATCGGTGTGTAAAGTTTACACCGTTTCTTGACACTCATGTTAGTATGAGTTAGATTTTTTAGAACTTCTAGTTCATATAAATAGGCCCTTCAGGCAAATACTTACTGCCTTTTTGCTGTAACCAAAAAATAAAGAATAAACAAACGAAACACAAACAAATCAACATATTCAAACCAATAACCCAAAGCAAATAAACAACATAATCAAAGCAAACAATATCAAACACATCAGTGTTCTTATTTGGAAAGGCCCTTTGGGAAGACTTGGGAAGCCAGCCAGTTGATCAGTTTATTCTAAAAAGCAAAAGGGACAATTTTATTCTTTATTTGGCAAATTTGTGTTATATGTTGTAACTTTTTTCGTCAAATTTATGTCAAAGTTACTGTTTGTCGTCGGACGGACATTTATGTTGAAAATTTAATGCAATTTTTTTTTCTGCCACGAAATTTTTGCCAAATTTGCATTAAATATTGTGGATATTGTGTTGTCTACTTACCTGTTTTTTGTGATCCTGTCGGTTTTTTATGTCACAAAACCAAGATCAGCCGAGAAGAACAAGCAGCAGACGAACTCAAGGAATTCCACCAGCCCGTTTTGAAAGTTTTTTGACTGAAATGCCTACACAACATTCGCCATCAAAAGATACGCCAAATCGTGAGTACCAGATGCAGCCCGGGAGTAGTACGACTTCCGCCAAGATGACAGATCCGCCCGCTCCTCAGATACAGCCAGCTCCGAAAATGCCGCCCGCATCTCATATGCCGCCTACTGCAATGCCGCTTCCGAAGAATTCCGCCAATAATTCTCCAGCAACAACTACAAAAGCAGCAAATAAAATTGGTGAGTTTCGACGCCACATGGAACAGCTTCAACGGCAAATGCAAGCAATGCAGACGGAGTTCCTAACCTCAACGCGTGCCATGCAAGCCCAATTTCTGAACACGACGCAGCAGATACAAACACAGCTCGCCAATGCTCAGCCAGCGTTACCGTCGCAGCCACCACCAACGTCATTGCAACAGCCGCCGCCATTGTTTATACAACCAACGCCATCTTTACCACCGCCAACGCCATCTTGGCCACCGCCAACGCCATCTTTGCCACCGCCGACACCATCACAGCCATCGCCATTGTTGCATCCGCCAACATTTTCAAGGACAACGGAAGTTTCAGGACAAACACCATATTCTCAAAGCTCTTACATGAATCCGCACAAGAAAATTTATCCACTTCCTCTTTTTACAGGCCTTCCCGAAGAGTGGCAGACATTTTTTGAAGCCTTTGAAAGTACAACGTCGGAATTTGGATACTCCAACCTCCACAATATCATGCGCCTCATGGAATCGGTAAAGGGTAAAGCCCGTGAGACAGTTGAGTCACTGCTGTCCAGCTCTGCCAACGTCGCTGCCATATTGGAGATTCTACAAGAGACATTTGGCCGACCTGAACAGCTTATAAGAAGCCAAATCGAAAAGGTCCGAGCAATCCCACCGCTATGCAATGATAATTTGGAGGCCCTCGTCAAATTCGCCAACAAAATTTCAAATATGGCCACTTTTTTGAAAAACGTACGAGGTGAGCACCATTTGTCCAATCCGTCGCTACTGAGTGAGTTGGTCTCCAAATTACCGATAAACCGTCAAATGCAGTGGGCCGAAAAGTCGCTTCTGCTGGAGCGCCCTGCCACGGTCATCGACTTCAGCGATTGGCTAGCAGTTTTGCGCCGTCTTGCCAATATTGTCCACGATTCTCTCCCATCAACATCCACCGCATCCAGCCGCCGCCAGCATGTTCCCAATCCACACAACAGCCACAAGTTTGCCTGTGTAGGCGTCGCCGTCGACACCAGTTGTGATATCTGCCAAGGTGAGTGCACCAGTATAAAAAATTGCCCGAATTTTTTACAGATGACTGTGGACGATCGATGGAATAAGATAAAACAAGTCAAAGCTTGTTTCTGTTGCCTGAAAAGAGGCCACCAACTGAAAATGTGTTACTCCAAGAGCAACTGTGGCGTGAACGATTGCCCGAAACCGCACCACAAGTTGCTCCACAACACCATTATCACGACGTCATCCACAGAATCAAACGCACCAGCACGACAGTCGACCACAACACACACGCAACCCCAGACCACGAATATGCCAGAAATATGCCCGATTCTCAGTCACCACAATCCGAACGTCGAAATTGTCACGCAGCCGCCGGTACCGACAGTGTTTTATTTCAGATATTGCCCGTAACACTGTATGGAAAACACAAAACCATAAGAACGTACGCGTTTGTCGACGACGGAGCCAACGTGTCCATGTTGGACAGTAATATCGCACGCGAACTCGGAATACGCGGAGAACCCGAAAATTTGGAGCTGCAGTGGCTGAACGAACACACGATAACAACAAAAACGGAAAAAATTAATCTGACACTGAGTGGAAATGGTAAGAATGATAGAAAATTCACCATTGCCAATGTTTATTTATCAGCTGATCTGTCATTGCCTGTACAGAGTTGCCATATTTCAAATTTTTTGTCATCCCGTGATTGTGACAAAATTCCCAAAATATCCATGCGGGATTATACAAATGTGCAACCCAAATTAATTTTGAGTCTGAATCATTGCTTTTTAACAGTGCCATTGGATGTTCCCCGATTGTTGACAGATTCTGGTCCAATTTTTTCAAATACCAGATTGGGTGCAATTATTTATGGACCGATTCCTGGTGATAAATCTACATGTAAAAATCGTGTTTTACATATAAGAAGACATTTTGAGGAAGACCATCTGCTGGAAGAACTTAACCAAATGATACGGGGCTATTTTGACGTGGAAACCCTGGGGATAAAAGTCAATTTGAAACAGCTGATGTCAAAAGACGATAAAAGAGCCCTGGAAGTATTGAAAGAAAATATCAGGAGGATCGATGGCCGATATGAGTGCCCACTTCTGTGGAAAGAAAATGTGCCGCCAATTCCAGATTCCTACCAAATGGCTCTAAACAGGTTGAATTCAGTTGAGCGAAAAATGAAAAGAGACAGTGAGTACGCCATCCAATATTGTGCCAAAATTGAAGATTATTTGGATAAGGGCTACGCCACAAAGCTGACGCAGGCTGAAAAAGAACGGCAACCTGATCGTGTTTTTTATTTACCACATTTTGGCGTCAAAAACGTTAATAAAAAAGGAATACGCCTTGTTTTTGACGCAGCTGCAGAAGTTCAACAATTTTCTTTAAACAAAGCTCTTTTACCTGGCCCTGACATAAACAATTCATTAATTTCAATTCTTTTCAAATTTAGAGAAGCACCGATTGCCGTATGCGGAGATATCCAGGAAATGTTCCACCAAATTGCCATCGCCAAAGAAGACCAAGATAGCCAAAGATTCTTATGGAGGAATGGAGAAGAAAATCAGCCGGTGGAAACATTTAGAATGGAGCGCATGATTTTTGGGGCTACCTGTTCACCCACCATAGCGCAGTATGTGAAAAATTATAATGCCGAGAAGTTTTTAAAAGAATCGCCCAGGGCTGTCCACGGAATCATCGAGCGCCATTATGTGGATGACTACGTGGATTGTTTTCAGTCAGAGGAGGAAGCCATTAATGTTGTTCGGGACGTAATTAGGATTCACAAGGTCGGTGGGTTTAATCTCCGAAATATAATATCTAACTCTGAACGAGTAAGAAACATATACGGCAACCCTGTTTCTGATGATAACAACTGTGGTGAGTTTCTCATCCCTGATGATATCGAGAGGGTGTTAGGCATAAATTGGTTGTCAAAAACAGATGTTTTTTGTTATTTATTAAAATTGCACAAAGTGCGGAAATTTTAAAGGGCCGAAAAGTTCCAACCAAACGAGAGATGCTGTCGTTAAATATGTCCATTTACGACCCGTTTGGCTTCATTTCGGACTTCATGGTGACGTCAAAGGTGCTAATGCAAAAAGTGTGGAAAGCTGGTGTGGATTGGGACGAAAAATTGCCGGCAGAAATTTATGGACATTGGCAGACCTGGCTGGAGGAGCTGCCAAAATTATTAAAATTTTCTGTGCCCCGATGCTACAATCAACATTTCATGAGCCGTCGTGTTGATCTACACGTATTTGCAGACGCGAGTGAGGAGGCTATGGCAGTTGTGGCTTATTGGCGGGTGGTAAGTTGTGTTGGTGTCAAAATTGTCTTCGTTATGGGAAAGACGAGTTGTGCGCCTACTCGATATCACACGACGCCCAAACTCGAATTACAAGCGGCTGTAATGGGCGTCCGCTTAAAAGATCTTATTTTAAAAAATCATTTAAAACAAATAAATAATGTTTATTTTTGGACAGATTCCCATACAGTCATACAGTGGATACGATCGGATCACTGTATGTATAAACAATATGTGGCTAACCGGGTATCGGAAATATTGGAGACAAGCAAGGTGAATGAGTGGCGGTGGTGCCCTGGCCCGGAGAACCCAGCTGATGAAGCAACTAGAGCAAATTACAATAGGAATTACAATGCGGACGGGCGATGGAAAAATGGGCCTGCATTTCTGAGGAGGCAAGAGTCAGAGTGGCCGACAGAAGAACAAATGGGTCATGGTCAAGACAGCAGCCAATCTGAGCTCCGTTCAAAAAATCGAGTTCTCATTATGAGCCAGGTACGTAATTGTGTGCCAAATATTGATCGTTTTTCTAATTACTGCAGACTCAAGAGGACAATGGCAGGGGTATGGCGCTATGTAACAAATCTTAAGGGCAAGGTACATGGCAAGGCTCCAGTCAAGGGCGATTTGACTGTCGAGGAGGAAAACAGAGCGGAACTATATCTGTGCCATTATATACAAGATAAGGTGTATGCTGATGAGAAAACCGACTTGTGCAAAATTGGATTTGTTTCTGCTACCAGCGTTCTAAAAACTTTGAACCCTGCTATTGATGACGATGGTTTGCTGCGCGTATCTGGTCGCATTGAAAACGCTACATTTTTATCTATCGATGCAAGACGACCCATCATTTTGCCGAATAAGCATCGATTTACTCGACTATTAGTGGAGTCGTATCACCGAAAATTCTACCACATCAACACAGCCACAACAATCAACGAAATACGTCAACGCTTTTGGGTGCCATCGCTGCGTCAACTCCTAAATAGTGTGCAGTCACAGTGTCAAATCTGCCGCATCCGTAGAGCTAAACCTCGCCAGCCTCAAATGGCTCCTTTGCCCGTGGACCGTGTTACCCCATACGTACGAGCCTTTACGTATACTGGGTTGGATTATTTTGGCCCGGTGACTGTTTCAATTCGTCGTAGACGATAAAAGCGATGGGTAGCCCTGTTTACATGCCTTTCAGTCCGAGCCGTCCACCTGGAAATAGCTACTGACCTGTCGAGCGACGCGTGTCTACTTTGTATCAGGAATTTTATCAATCGAAGAGGTGTACCAGTTATGATACGAAGCGACAACGGCACCAATTTTGTCGGGATTGCCAAGGAGCTACAGGGTGTAAGTACCTTTATTGATCAAAATTCTATCGCTTCAGGTGTGACGGCATTGGGCATAAAATGGGTCTACAATACACCGGCCAATCCCAGTGAAGGTGGCGTTTGGGAACGCCTGGTACAGTCCATCAAAAAAGCACTGTACATCATGCTAAAAGAGCAGGCACCACGACTAGAGACGCTGCAGGCATTTTTAATTGAAGCCGAAAATATGGTAAACTCCAGACCATTGACTCATTTACCTGTCACCCCTGCAGATCCCGAACCATTGACTCCAAACCATTTTTTAATTGGTTGTACCAACTCTACTCAGACGCCAGCACCATATGAGCCCCGTTTAATGTGCCTGAGGAAGCAGTGGCGTGTGGTGCAAAATCTAAAAAATGGCATGTGGCACCAATGGATACGAGAGTATTTGCCGGAGCTAACTCGTCGTACCAAATGGTGTCAACCATCACAACCGCTGACAGTAGGGTGCCTTTGTTTTTATTTGTGACGTGGATGTGCCCAGATCTCAGTGGAAGCGTGGCCGTGTCATCGAACTTCATCCTGGCAAAGACGGCGTGTCGCGTTCAGCAGAGGTCAGAACCAGCACAGGGGTGTACCGAAGGCTCGTATCAAAGCTTGCCGTTTTGGATGTCACTTGCGATGAAGGTGAATCTTCCCCCACTGGGTCAGTTCACGGAGGCGGGGATGTCGGTGATGGTCACCTTAAACTTGCCAAGGCTTGAGCAAATGTCAACCAGTGAAAATATCCCCAGCCAAGAAGGCATACACCATATTGTTAAATTTTGTTGTCATTTTTTGGTGTAAAGTTTAAACTGTTTTTTGGTATCATTGTATGTAGTTTAAACTGTTTGTTATTATCGGTGTGTAAAGTTTACACCGTTTCTTGACACTCATGTTAGTATGAGTTAGATTTTTTAGAACTTCTAGTTCATATAAATAGGCCCTTCAGGCAAATACTTACTGCCTTTTTGCTGTAACCAAAAAATAAAGAATAAACAAACGAAACACAAACAAATCAACATATACAAACCAATAACCCAAAGCAAATAAACAACATAATCAAAGCAAACAATATCAAACACATCAGTGTTCTTATTTGGAAAGGCCCTTTGGGAAGACTTGGGAAGCCAGCCAGTTGATCAGTTTATTCTGGAACAGCAAAAGGGACAGCTAGAGATCTGTTATTTCGGCATCAAGTGTAGAAACATGTTTTCTAACGATTGCAAAAAACAAAATGAAAAAAATCGAAAGTTAATTTTTTGGATTTTGCCCATTTTTCTGAAATCCAGCCCTCTGTGAGGCGTCGTGATTGGGCCTCACTTTTTTGAAGATGAGGCCGAAATTGGAGCGACTGTGAACGGCATTCGTTACAGCAACATAATAACGGAGTTCTCGTGGGTTCAACTATATGGCATGAATCTGAACGACATGTGGTTTCAGCAAGACGGCGCCACCTAGCACACCGCACATGAAACAATTGATTTATTGCAGCAACGATTGCCAGAACAAATTATCATAAGAAATACTGATGTCAACTGGCCACCAAGATCATGCGATTTAACGCCGTGCGATTTCTTTCTTTGGGGTTTTGTGCAATCTTGGGTTTATGGTAATATACAGCCACACCTCTATGAAAAAGTTATAAAAAATTTCATGAAAAGGGTAATGGACTGTCTTCGTATCCGTGGACGCTATTTGACGGATATTTTATTCCATACTTAATCGGAACATGTCTGCTTTATAATCCAGTAAAAAAATCATCACTGTCTCCTAAAACACGTGTTTTTATTTTAAAATGAAAAAGTGCATTCATACTGAGACACCCTTTATAAGGCTTTAATTATGTTATAGAATAAACTCATGTCAATGTAAAGCAATTAAAAATCAAAAAATATGTATATTATGTAAACACTTATAAATCGAGTAACACAATCGGAGTTGCCAACTTGTGTTTTGATAAAAAGAAGAACATGAACAGCTTTTATCAACGAAGTGAATATTACATGAAAGTATAAGTATAGATTAGGCCAAAGTATAGTTATTGTCACAAAATACAATCCTTTAGCCTGGCATTTAACTAAACGGTCCTTGTTATCAAATATTTTCACATTTGAGTTGGTAACACTTGTACTGAAATGATGTACTCGTAACAGCTGATGGACCTCGCATTGCAATTTATGTTGACACGCTCAAGACTTTCCATTCGTGTTAAGGATGTGTGAGTGGGCGCCTCTTAACAACACAGTTGGGGATAACACGACTTAAAGCGTCTTAAGCGCATTCTGTTGGCTTTGTGATATACTTCCTGCAAAGGGAAAACGTATAGAGATCGTTTGCATCAAAAAAATTTCTCTGCTACCGTTTACTACTTAGAGCCTAATCACGTCAGCAACTTTAAAATATTATATTTATTGTTTTTGTTGTTCTTACCATACAAATTTGCGGAAACGTTACGGCAAGTATTTAAAAAATAAATGGTTTGCCATTACATCCCATGAAGGAATCGGGGAGAGCTTCTCACAACCAGTGAGCTGTGCGCTTTCTAGTTTATGCTTAGTATTTAGTTTGAATAGTTAGTGATGCCAAAAAAGGCAGGTGAAGTGAATGTGATTTGTGTAATAAGGCAGTTATAGTCTAATAGTTGACCGCAAAAGTTGATACTTTTCCGATTTTCTTCTGTACACGAATTTTCATTACCTCCAAAATTGTCATAATTTACATTTGGGGCACATGAAGAACCCATTTATTAGAACCGAAAAAGTGTTTACACATAAATTCAAATGTATTCACTCTGGTGAATCGCTTCACTCTTCTTTGGATGTAAACAAGTGTATACGAACATGCGCACACACACTACTCTGTCTCTTGAATTGATTCCGTCTGTCTTCAACAAAAAACAAGGGAGAAAATTTGGAAGTTACTGTTATACATAGTTGTATAATGTATACGAAGGTCCAGTATATAGACTCTCTCACGTTTCATGAAAGCCATAGGTGCGAGGTTGAATTTTATGTTTCGGGATTTGGCAACCCTAGTGTTGCAATCTGGCAACTGACAGCTCTATCGTAAAGTTGGACATTTTTGAGGTTATGAATTAGGGCGGGTCAAATTGTACGGAACGATTTTATTTGATGAAGCGTATAGCAAAAACGTAATCAATAGGTGATTCTGAGAAATTTTGCTCAAGAGACCATAGCTCTAAGTCGGATTTGGAGCCCCCCAAATTTTCAAAATAGATATTAGTGTTAATAGTGTTTTTTTGTTGAAACCTTGAAAATGTTGATTTTTTCAGATCGATTTTCCTACAAAAAGGAGTTCGAAAACAAAAAAATTTATCGTAATAGAAGTTGTTGGAAATTATCTGAACTTTCATAATCTGCAAAAAAAATCGAAGAATATTCAGAATTTATTAGTTAAAAGTTAATATTAGGCTATTTTTCGACAATTTCGAAATTCCTAATATCTCTACTAAAAATAAAAAAAATATTGGTATCAATACAGATTCTGAAAGGCGATAAAACTACATTTCAAACAAGCCCACATTGAGAAATCTACTATAATTCTATCCGATTTTATGACGAATTTAATTAAATTATTCTATGTATGTATGGAAAAATATCTATTTTGACATTTTGGGGGGCTCCAAATCCGACTTAGAGCTATGTTCTCTTGAGCAAAATTTCTCAAAATCACCTATGGATTACGTTTTTGCTATACGCTTTATCAAAAAAAAATTAACCCGCCCTATTATGCATACTCAGAACGTTTTGACATACGAGCACTATTTGTGTTGTTTACAGTAACTTAAAAGATTCATCTCGGCCCAAAAATGGAATTAAATCGTGAACATTTTAGTGCGATTATTTTTTACAACTTTCGACGTGGATTAACTCAGCAACAGTGAATGGATGAACTTAATTCAATTTTTGGCGATGAAGCTCCATCAAGGACCAGTGTTTATCGATGGTATGGTGAATTCAATCGTGGTCGTAGATCCGTGTAAGACGAATTTCGTGAAGATCGTCCAAAATCAGCTGTTGTTCCGAAAACCATTGATGCTGTGCGCGAATTGATTTTACAAGATCGTCATGCATTTTGCATATCATGAGATTCAATATTGTATAAACATTTGACTGTCAAAAAAATTTGTTCGCGTTGGATCCCACACAATTTGTCAATCGCTCAAGACAAGGCTCGTGTCGATTGGTCGAAAGAAATGCTCCAAAAATACGATCGCGGTGCTTCGAAACACGTCTATGACATCGTGACAGGTGATGAATTCTGGATTTACGCGTATGAGCCCGAAAGTAAACGGCAGTCAACTGTATGGGTGTTTCAAGATGAGCCAAATCCAACAAAAGTTGTTCGCGCCCGAAGCACTTCCAAGCAAATGGTCGCCTGTTTTTTCGGAAAAACCGGACATGTCGCAACCGTACCACTAGAACAACGCAGAATAGTGAATTCTGAGTGGTACACAACCATTTGTTTGCCAGTTGTCTTCCAAGAAATCAGGTAAACCTACCGCCGCAAAGGGATGACTCCTTACCACGACAATGCGAGCTCTCACACATCGGCTGAAACAACTGCATTTTTGAGCACCCAAAACATCGATTTGATGGGTCATCCGCTGTATAGTCCTGAATTGGCACCGAATGACTTTTTTTATTCTCTGAGAGGTCAACGTTTTTCGACACCTGAAGAAGTGGTTGCTGCCTTCAGAGTGCATGTTTTGGAGATACCTCAATCAGAGTGGCAAAAGTGTTTCGACAATTGGTTCAAACGCATGCAAAAATTTATATATCTTCATGGGGAATATTTTGAAAAACAATAAAGTGATTTTTGATGATTAATATTTGTTTTTGTTCTCTAATCCCAAAACATAAAATTCAACCTCGTACCAGAGTAATTTTGTCTATCAAAATTAATTAAACAAAAAAAAAACCCAATTAGATTTCGTAATTAGATTCCTCTATGAAGGCCACTAGCTTCCAAAATATGAATCAAACATCGTAACCAATGCCTTCAGAAGGAAATATGAGGCACTGATTGGTCTTTTGGAAGTCCTTTTGGACTAATATGAGCTGATTTCCCCGCTTTCTGAATGTATACCATCTTGGATTTTCTTCTTATAATTGGATTGATGCAACTTGGAAAAAGTTTCAGCAACCAGGAAGCAAAAATGTAGTCCAGTTTGAAACTACAGTGGTGCTATGCCATCAGGGCTAAGTGATTTGTAGGCCTTAAAACTACTAGCGTGGAGTTAGCCCACCTTCAAATTTTATTATATTTAAGTCAAACCAAACGTATAAATTTCATTGCACTGGCCATTAACAAAGTGTCATAATGGTCAAAATAAGAATTTAAGATATCGAAAGGATACAAGGTCCTTTAAATGCAATTATCCTGCCCTATATATGCCCTTAAAACCATTATCTATTAAATTGTATGATATTTTTAACGAACAGGTTCCTACTTTTATTTCCATGCACGTTTTTAGTATTAATGATATGACATATTTAGAAAAAATATCAAGGACATTTAAAAAGGGCTAGGTCCTTAAAACCACGAAATCCATTTCCAGCCATATATATGAGACCACTCAGAAAATTAAAAAAAAGTTTGGAAAACTTTCACACTTTAATATTCCCACACATTGTTGGATATACTAAGGAGATTTTAGAAATAATTTCAAAAACATTGATGCAGGACTAGGTCCTTAAAATCGACCAAACCCAATCTCCGCCATATATATGAAAATATCTCAGAAAATTAAAATAGTTCGAAATATTTTTGTCACTTTAATATTCACATATTTTGATGCAAATATGAAGCAGAAATTTCATAAAAGATGTCAAGGACATTGAAACAGGACTAGGTCCTTAAAATCGATGAAAACTAATATCCGCTATATACATATGTATATGAAAATTCTCGGAAAATTAAAAAAGGTTTGGAAAATTTTCACAATTTAATATTCACACACGTTGTTGAAAATACTAAGAATAAATGTTGTAAAAAATTCGAAGACCATTGGAGCAGGACTAGGTCCTTAAAATCGATCAAAACCAATATCCCCGATATATACGAAAATTTCTCAGAAAATTAAAAAAAAGTTTGGAAAATTTTTATATGTTAAATTCACATGTGTTAGTTGCAAATACGAAACAGAAATTTTATAAAAAATTTCAAGGATATTGAAACAGGACTACGTCCATAAAATCGAAGAAAAACAAAAAACGCCATATATATGAATTTTTTTATAAAATTTTTAAAATTTTCTATAAAATTTCTACTTAGTATTTGCAACAACGTGTGTGAATATTAAAGCAATGAAAGAGTGGTGTGGCAGAGGTGAGGCAAACGAAATTGTGTCTATAGCGTATGTATTAACATAATAATGTATGTATGTACATGTGTCTGTTGCTGTTGCTGAACGGAGATATAAAGCATAGCCACGCAAAATTTCATTTGCAAGCTTGCGCAGTCGACGTTATGGTGACACACTAATACGTCAGCTACTTCGTACAAAGAATATGTGATGTTGTGTGTTTGGCTGTTTCGTTGTTTTTGCTATGGCCAAACAATGCGAGTCATTTGATATTCAGCATTGCCCGGTGTATACAAAAAAATTATTATTTTTTATTTTCCAATGTAACATTTACTAATGTGTTCATAGAAATCAAACAGGTACCGTGTAGCAAAAAAGTGTTAACACATCATCCGTGAGTTCGAACACTCATTGATTTTTTTTTTAACAATTAATTCAAAGAAAATTTATATAAAAATTGAAACTTGTTTTTGAAATTTAAGAAATGCATTTATATTTGAGATTCAATAACTCGAAGACGGTAGGGGTTAGAACAGTAGTGCTAGAACAAAAAATATGCATATTGATCCAAGCTATCGCGCATTTAATTTTTTCGGAAAGTTTTTGGAACACCCTGTATATGGCGGATATTGGTTTTCATCGATTTTAAGGACCTAGTTCCGTTTCAATGTCCTTGACATTGGTTATTAAATTTCTGCTTCGTATTTGCAACAACATATATGAATGTGAAAGTGTGAAAATTTTTCAAACCTTTTTAATTTTCTGAGAAATTTTAATATATATGGCGGATATTGGTTTTCTTCGATTTTAATGAACTAGTCCTGTTGCAATGTCCTTGAAATTTTTTATTGAATTTCTCCTTATTATTTACAATAATATGGTCACCAGCCATGGTGAGCCAACTTCACTGCGTTCTTAAAACTTGCTTTTGCACAGTGTAATATTTCTTTTGCAACGATACAAGTCGTGGTTGTTAGATGAGTCCGTCCTGATCGGACAGAGGATATCAAAAGCGTTTGATCTGTACAAAAATAATAAATAAAGGTTCGAACGGTTAAATGGTGTGTTAAGTTGGTCTGGTTGCTACCAAAGTGGGAAACGATTTTAAGGGAAGAAACTGGAAAGAGCAACAACGTGAAGTCCTTTTTCTGCCCCATCCTTTACTGAGAAAATCGGAACGGCGGACCATTTGGAAATTATTATAAAAATTCACAAATATTTAATACACGCTTGACTTGCATGAACTAGATTTGTATATAAATATATGCATTGTTGAAGCCTTCTCGAAACAAACACGTGAGAGACAACCAAGAAAGGAGAAGCAAAAAAGCAGCAGGTTCTCATTTCATGAAAAATACACAAATAATGCATAAAATGCAAGTAACTATAAAAGGGGCCGTTTAAAATGCTTTAATTTTTTGTATGAATTATTTATTAATGAGGGTTTATATTAATAAAATTAATTATAATAAATAATACAAACATTTTGAATTCAAAGAATAATTCGTTTCTAAATATTATTATGTTTGGGAGGAAATACCCACATCTTTCCGCGTAAGTATATGTAGGCTTGGGGGAAACACGCGAATTCTTCTATGTTAGGGTGTTTGGGATAAAGAATGCATGTGTGCCCACGTAAAAGCCATGTTTGCCAGTAAACATGCTACTGTTTGCATTTAAATACAAGTGTGTTTGGGAATTGCAAACATATGAATGTTTAAATTGTGTTCAAACATAAACAAGTTTCCTGCAGAATATGTATGGGATAAAATGTTAGAGAGGCTGTTTTTTTTAAAGGAATACTACTACTAGTGCTCATCTTTTGAGACCCTCCCCGATAAATTTGGGTTTCAATACACCCTAATGTTGATAGAATAGCCTCGACATTCAAACACATGCCAGTTGTAGCTAATCTTCATAAGGTAAAATTGGTGACAGGATAAGAAAACACCCAAAGTCGTCATGGAAGACTATCTTGTTTGCCTACCAATCACTTGTGCTGCTCCATTAGTTAACCAAGTATTGTATTCCATAGCTAGAGGTCATAATATTCGCATTTTGGCATCAACAAAAAATGTTTATCTCTTTAAAAATCTGATTTTCAACTGATTCGAAACCACACACAAATACTGGTAAACGATGTGATATCATAGAGTAAAGATACCTAGAGGGACCATCCCTCTCAAAAAATTGATGACATTAGGCGTCGGTGCATATGGACGTTGAAAGTTGAAAAGAACTGATTTAATATCAGCAGATATAGGTATTGGAACAAAACACCAACAAGAAAACAACAACAGCATTTTACTTTTGTATTAACATAGCTGTCTTAAAAAGTTGAAACTATATTCCGTTTGCACAGTTCTCCAACAAAACGATATGCAGCATTTAAGTCAACAGTTCTTGTAGCTCCACCTTGTTTAAGTCGAACATCTCTCTATCACACTGACTTTACCACGAAGTGTGTGAAATGAAATGTCAGATGAGACGAAGGTTCGCTCTAGATAAATTTACTGTATGTGTGTTGGAATCCTCTCGTTCGATTGTTCTTCTGTCTGCAAGAAAATCCTTTATTATAGTACATTCCAGCGTGAAAATAATCACATAGTTATCATCATTTTGTTTTTTTTCTCTAAATCAGTAAAAAATTATTTACGTTCTTCACTGATTGACATCTGCTTTGGCATCTGATGACAGCTCAGCCCATATCCTTCAATGTTGACAAACACACATATATACACATGTATATACAATATACAATCTCTATGATTTTTCTGACATTGTGTGGGAAATTGGGGTGTGTGATGGCCCTGAAATATGGATGGATGCTCTTTTGAACGGAACGTCTGCTACCAGCATCATTAAGGATTTACGCTTTGATTGATATTACAATTTAACATTGTTTCGCCTGTCACCGTAATGAGTGAAAATAGATATGTGATAAAAAAAAATGAAATTGTGTTGAGTCTTTTTTGCAATATTTTTTCCCCATTGCGCATAATTTTTGACTTATCCTGCAAACGAATGGTGATTTGAAGTGAGTGATGGAATGAGATTACGTTAGTGTTTGCATCATCAGCGTTTGACATATCTAATACAAACAAACAGACGATTACATATTTGTTGTCTATATATTTGTATGTCTAGGCATACAAACGGGTGTTATATCCCTTCGATTAAATATCAAAAGGTAATGAAGGGGGTCGTCTGTATATTGATACCCACCCGGCCAAATTAATCTAACCGTGAATTCTCTTTAAAAATTACTAAATTTATGCTTTTTAAAATCGAGGTAAATACCGCAATTGTCTACAAAGAAAATTGTAGCTCAATTTCAGTAAAGCTTCCTAACCCTTGAGTAATATGTCTTCGGATACGTATCCAACACCAATGGGGGAGGTTTTGTCTATAGTTATATTACACATTTTGACATAAATAAAAAAATTTAAAGAAAATCGCTATGGGATTTCAGTACAGCCACGGATTTCAGTATATCCATTTCCACGATTGCGGATCTTAATCCATACGGCGCCGCGCTGCAAAAGTTTTCGAATCTACATACAAAAGTTAATTGCCAAGAGTTATTAGTACCAGGGTAAATCTACGACTATGAAGTAGGAATTTGGTAGAAAACCGACTAAGGAGGCAATAGAGCGATAAGTAACCAGAAGCAAATCATGCAGCAATCTAAGTTTAAATAGTGTTTGATTAATACTAATGATAGGTAAATTATGTTTTATGTTGTTACATCGAGAAAAAATTCGTATTCCCTTATATTTCTGTCGGTGTTTTGTCCACCAACCGAGTAACGTAGAACAGGAACTCGAACTCAATGCAATGACCTACCCAATGACCTTTGTAGCCAATACTTTCGAAGTCATTGTCATAAGTGTTCTACCTGTTCTAGCTTAGCCAGGAGAGATTATTCGATTTTTTGGATTGCATTGACCGTTTCTTTTTTAAATTTTTAAAGAAAATGTTTTCTTATATTTATTAATATTTTTGGTTATATTAGAAACAAAATGTTTTTAGTTTCTCGCACGCTGAGAAAATCTGTATTTGGTGTTGTATGGGTGCAAATACAGGGTGCCTGATGAAAGCCGCTACCAGAAAAAAATTTAATACATTTTTTCTATTTAATGGATCTGGTTAATTTTTTTGGAACGAAGTTCCTTATCGCACGTTGCGGGAAGGAGACTAAATGAAAAAATTTTAAACAACTTTTTTAACGGTATTATGCTATAACCTAGTATGCAACCCAGTATTATTCTGCATACTTTTAGGATTTCGTGATTTAGTGTTTGAAAATAGTACCAATTCGTTTTGTTATTTTATGAAAGTCAGCGACGTATATGAGGGTTGTTTTCTTTCATGTTGGCTTTGTAATAGTCATGCCCATTTGAAGTGTGCTGGTTTCAATGGAAGGCATAATGACATAATTACGGCTAATGAAAGCGGGCTTCACTGAACGTATTGGAAGTGTAGGGAAAGCTTATAGAATTATAAGCTATTTAAGGAGGCCAAGAACGGATTTCAATATTTAAATTCTGATTTTGTCTCTATTAGTTCGAAACTTAAATCGTTGGGGCATATGTTTATTACCTTAAATGGCCTAAGGACATCTCGTCCTCCCGAGATTGAATAAAAGTTTCTGGTGATCGTAATTTAATTGTACCAGTAACTCCTAACTTGTATATTTTGGACAGTCTTTCTTATCTCCGAAACAGTCGTCGTATGTTGTTCCTTCATCCACAGAAGTCAGGGACCGTAACCATTATGAATTTTATTATAAAAATGATATACTAATGATTATATTATTAGTTTTAAGGATTTTTTTCAATTGTAATGATTAAATTTGAGTAATTTAAAAAAAATCACCCCATAATCTTTATTTTTTAGCAAAAAAAAATCATAAATAATTATTTTTTATTCAGAACGTTTATTAAATTCAAGTAATTATAAAAAATGTAGTACCATAATAAACAATAGCAGTTTAATAATTTATATATTTTTTATATGCATTGCCCCCAGATCGGGCTCAGGAGTATATTTAATAAACATCTATCTTGCATTTGTACAGCTTTATAAATTCAATTTGTCGAAATCAATTTAACACTCATATAAGATATAAATGTACTGAAAAATTTAAAAAAAATGTTAGTATTGTGTCTAAAATCACCGACATTGTACATTGTACTTTTTGCTGCTTTAATATATGCCCGTCTCGTATCCGTCTTTGTATCTTCGATATATTTTTGTTTGCCAAGGTATATAACCGCCGCGGGTGGGACAAACCCTTTTTTGTAATGCTTCACTTAAATAATATGCATTTGTATAGTATGGAGCCATTATTAAATTGTTTTCGTAGTTTGTTGTAGAACGTAGTATACGGTTTCCTATTACATTTATGATGTAATTGTCTTAAATCGAATTCGAATTTGCCATATTATACTTATTAAATTTTTTGTTTGATATATACTTTGTGTACTGACTTTGTGCTGTTCTGTAAAGAAAAGTAGAGGCTCTTAAACATTTCCTTTCGAATATCCTTAATTTTTCCATGAACGCCGGCGATAAGTTTAACCAGACAGGACAACCATATGTTATAACAGAACGAATTAACGTTTGATACATACCATTTTTGAGTTGGGAATTTATGTTTAGGAATGAAAAAGACACCTGTATACTTTATAAAAAAGCTATCCTTGCCTTTGAGTCTATCTCCTTTATATGTTCTTAAAAGTATAAATATTTGTATTCAATGCTCGTATTCGAAAGGCTTGATTTGATTATTATATTTTCCTACTGGTGGCCGAAATACAATAGTCTCACACTTGTTGGTGTTTGTTTTTAAATGCCAACCTAGGGCATACTCCTCGACAATGTCGAATGAGTTTTGAAGTCCTTCATTAATATTGGATATTGTCTTATCAGCATGATAAATAACAATATCATCGCCGAATGACGGCTAGTTTGATTATTATTATTCTCATCGAAATCCTATAAACCTCCTATTGCATCATGCATTTCCTCTTGGTCATGTATTGCTAGGTTGTCTGTATTATCATCTTCTAGATCTTGCGTGTTTATTTCAGCTTTTCTTAGTACATTCCTTTTAGATTCGTGCACAACTAATTTAGTTAAATTGACTTAATGGCTCTTCTTTATCGCGCATGTCTCTAAAGCATGTAGCAAATAAAGGGTTTTTCAACACAGACGATACAAAAGTAAATCGATAGGGACAGCAAACAACGCCATATTTTTTCTCGCTCTTTTGACATTTCTCTTTAGTAAGGTTTGCCATTTCATCATGGAAAGATATACGAGCCAACAACGAATCGAAATTATTAAAATTTTCTACCGATATTTGGAGTCAGTGGCCTCAACTTTAAGAACGCTACGTCCAATTTATGGTCGTCATAATCGTCAATCGAATGGCTTCGTAATAAGCAAAATATGCGTTATTGGTCAGACAGCAATACACACGTAATCCATGAGTCATCATTGCATCCCGAAAAAATTACGGTTTAGTGCGGTTTATGAGCCGGCGGCGTCATTGGGCCGTACTTTTTCTGTGATGATCAAGACCATCACATTACTGTGAAAGAGAATCGCTACCATTAAATGGTATCCGAAAATTTTTGGTCCCAATTGGATAATATGGACTTGGAGGCCACATGTCCAACAGGACGGCGCCACAAGCCACACAGCGAATGCCACAATCAATTTATTGGAAACAAAGTTTGGTGAACGTGTTATCTCACGAAATGGACCACTCGATTGGCCGCCTTGGTCGCGCGATTTGACGCCGTTATTTCATGTGGGGCTGCGGCAAGTCTATGGTATATGCCAACAAGCCAGCGACGGTTGATGAACTTCGTACGAATATCGAACGTGAAATTGCAGCAGTATCGGCCGATTTATGCTCGAAAACCGTCGAAAATTGGGTTCAGGGTCTGGACTTCTGCAAGCGTGCCCGTGGTGGCCATGCAAAGGAAATCGAGTTCCATACATAATGGCATCGAACGTACTTTCACAGGAATAAAGAATTTCATTGGTATCTAAAACCGGTTTTGTTTTATTTAAAAAAAACTTTTGTACCGCTCTTATTGAAAAACCAGTTACTACACAAGAGCGAAATTCATACGCAGTTAGTTTTGTTGCGAGACGTTCAAGTTCTTTCCACTTTTAAGCATCATTTGAACGGATAGTTGCATGAAAATCTGTAAAAAATTTTAATGTATTTTAATAAATATATAAATGTGATTCCGTTTTTCGGTTTTTATATTTCATGTAAATAATAAACAAATAAATATTTTTATATTTGTAGTATTGAGTGGGCAAGAAAGTAACTTTGGTTTTCTCATATAGATGGTGCTTATGTTATTTCTAAAATGCTTGTGAATGACTCAGCTGACATTTTAAGCTTAATTTCGTGATATCTCACATTATATTCAGTGGTTAGCTTTCATTTAAATCGTCTTGTGATTAAGGATGATCAGAATGAGTATATTCGTCATATTTTGCTCTTTTATATCCGAAATATTTGTGATGTGCTTGGTTTGGATGTTACAAAAGAACGCACATGCCAAATCTGGTTCAAAAAATATGGTTCTGGAAATTTCTCGTTCCAATATGGCCAAAGGAGCGGTAGACCAAATGAGGTAGATGAAGACGAAATCGAAGCCGTTACGAAATATGACCGACACGTTTCTGTTCGAGATCTTTCGGTCAAGCCGAAGGTGTCGCACACGACCAGTGCGAACCATTTGAAACGGTTTGAACTTGCTAAAAAGCTTGATATATGGGTACCGCACGAGCTTAAAGAAAGCCACTTAACAAAGCGTATAAGCGTATGTTGAAATAAGTAAATTTTCTTAAAAATAACCTTTTCCTAAAAAGACCACGTGGCTTACAAAAGTACTTCTTTGTAAAAAAAAAAGTCGTACTCTTATGGCTTTTTCTTACAGAAAGTACTTCTTCTTAAAAGTAGTACCTTTTCTTAAAAAACATTATCTTTTAATAAAAGAAGTACGTCTCTTTAAAAAAGGACCTTTTCGGGAAAATATAATACATATTCTTACAAAATGGACCTAAAAATATAAATTTTTTTAAAAATACATTGTAGAAAAAAATTTTTTCTTAAAAAAAATTTTTCATTCTACAAAACGTACCTTTTCTTAAAGATCCCTTTAAATTATCGTATTTTTCAACGGGCGTCGTAGTCGTGTTGGAACTAACTAGTACATAATATATATAGCGAAAGGAACTGCGTTCGATACGGGTGATTTTTTTTATTTTGCAGATTGATTTTTAGATTTAACAACTGGGACACTGAAACAAAAATTAGGATTGTCCGCCGCTATCACGCGCTGGAGTCCGTAGTTTCGGTCAAAAAAGAGTATAGGCGCACGTTTGGCGGCAATCCTCCGAGCAGATGCATCATAATGAGACTTGTTAACAATTTAGCCGGGCATGGGACAGTCAACAGAAGACCTTAGCAGCGATACCCTTCAGTTCGGACGGAGGAAACAATCGCTGCTGCCATACAAAACAATCCAAGAGTTTCGACAAAAAGCTTATCAGCTCAAATGGGTATAAGCAGACAGTCATTACAGTCAATTATGCACAAAAATTTGGACTTATTCCTATATAAAATTCAAATGGCCAACAAACTGAATGCAGCAGAATTCCCGATTCGCTTGGAATTTTGCCAGAAGATGCTTCAAATGGTGGAAGAGGACGGAAGCATGTTGAACTGTCTTGTCATGTCTGACGAGGCCCATTTGATATAAACGGCAACAAAAACAAAAAAAATTGTCGCATACAGAGTGCTACGAACCAACAGATACTCCATGAGACAGAATTGCATCTCGTGTCACACTGTGGTGTGCAGTTTCATCACTCTGCATTGTCGCGCCTTACTTCTTCGAAGAAAACGGTCACGCCGTTACCGTTACTGGAGACCGTTACTTGAGCATGTTGACAGAGGTTTTCTATCCAGAATTAAGCCGAATGAGAATTTCTATCAACTCTGGTTGGTTTCAGCAAGATGATGCAACTGCTCACATAGCCCGGCCTGTTATGACAGAATGGCGACGAAAATTTCCCAATAGGCTGATATCCAGAAACTCCAAATTCCGTTGGACCCCCAGATGGCCTGACCTTACTGCATCTGACTTTTTCTTGTAGAGATATTGCAAAGAGGAAGTCTACAAAGCAAACCCAACAAATTAGAATGAACTAAAATAATCTATTCGAGGAAAAATTGCGGCTATTCCTGTCTCAACTCTCCAAGCAGTAATGATCATGCATCAACGAGCAGGGATGGCATTTAAATTCCATTATTTTTAAAAATAATTAACCTATATTTAATAAAATTGAATGAGCTTTAACATGAATAAAAGGAAAATGAATACCATTCACTGAAAAAATAGTTATTTGAATTTCTCACAGTCTATTTCTCGTGTTCTAGATGAAAGAAAGTTGATTTGGGTTTCAAAATCTTGCTGTTTCAAGTCGAACGAAAACATGTGTAAATCTATTCAGTACAAAGATTAATTTTTCTATTTCAAATGTGCAGTCACTTACGAAAATACATGGAGTCAGGCGACGAAAATTTCTACTTAGGTAAACCAAATTTGAATCGAATGTGAATGAATGATTTTGTTTCGTTCGAGATAGAGAAACAGGCTATTAATGTGGTAATATTCATCAGCCACCCTGTACAAAGTGATTGCAGTTTTTGCAAATATAGTATATTTGTGTCCAAACATATTGTGTTTGCTATTCAGTATTGCATGTTGGAGACACAATGATTAATACCTTATAATATATGTTTTTTTTTGATGTGTTAACATCTATAGCGGCGTATAGGGACTAAATCTATCAAAGTCAACACATGCAAACAACACACAGACAGGTTTTCTGCAGCTGCTAAAACCAGATTTTATGCTGCTGCTAAAACCAAATTTTATGCTGCTGCTAAAACCAGATTTTCTGCGACTGCGAAAGAGAATAATGACGTGTTAAACAAAAATGAGCGAGCAAGAGAGCAATGAAAGAGTGGTGTGGCAGGGGCGAGGCAAACGAAATTGTGTTTATAGCGTATGTATTAACATAATAATGTATGTATGTACATGTGTCTGTTGCTGTTGTTGAAAGGAGATATAAAGCATAGCCACGCACAATTTCATTTGCAAGCCCATGGGCTTGCGCAGTCGACGTTATGGTGACACACTAATACGTCAGCTACTTCGGACAAAGTATGTGTGATGTTGTGTGTTTGGTTGTTTCGTTGTTGTTGCTATGGCCAAACAAAGCGAGTCATTTGATGTTCAGCATTGCCCGGTGTATACAAAAACAAGTAGAAACGGTGTTAAGTTCGGCCGGGTCGAAGCTTATATACCCTCCACCATGACAATTTACCCTCGCACTCTCCACTCTTTTTGTGGGAATAAAACAAAAAGTATTAGGCAAGAAAATAATGTGCTTGCACTTGTCTTTAAATAATTGTAAAAATTAATATTATTTAAATGTAACGTCATCATTCGATTGAACGCAGTTTTTTAATTTCCAATGTAACATTTACTAATGTGTTCATAGAAATTGAACAGGTACCGTGTTGCAAAAAGGTGTTAACACATCGCCCGTGAGTTCGAACACTCATTGGATTTTTTTTGTAATTTCTAAACTAGATTTCGATTTAAATTTTTCATTGGCTGTTCTTAGTCAGGTTTGGTACGCTGATTACGAATCTGTTGTTCGATCACTAAAACTGTGCAACACCAATTTTGGGGGTGGATGATTCCTGCGCCAAATGATCAAACTAGGTGAGTATAGTCACACCCCAGAAATATAGACCCTGGTGTAACTACACTTTTCTTATGCGTGTGGCAAATTTGAATTTTCTTATCCGATACTGTCGGAAATAGATTTAAAAGTCAAGTATAAATATTGAATTGACCGAATTCTTGTGATAACATGTCTTCAGTGAAATTTTACAAGGATTAATTTCATAGAATATTTAAATGTTCTATTTCAAAGTTTAAAGGGTCCTTTTCGTCCTTTGTTCAAGAAGTGCTAACAATGTACACTAAAATTACCAGCTAGGGATACAGAATGTTTAAAGAATTTATTTCATATTAAATTCCATTATGGACCGTCATAGACCAAAAGTCTCTATCTTTCATTTCAGACGTCGTTTTTGTGCTTTTTTGAAACAACGTCAAGAAAACTGCACCAAAATAACCGGCAAAATATCCAAGCGTTCTAGCTATTTATTGTGGAATTTATTTTACTACAGGAGCTCGCAGACCAGAATTATTTCATCTTGAATCTTGTGAATCTTAAAATTTAAATCTATATATTGTCGAGTGATTTTTGAAAAGTTTTAGTTAATTGGTTCAGAATAGGAAAATAATAAAATAATTTGAAGGATTGTGCTAAATTGTGATTTTTGCAAAATATATGACTATTGACATTTTTTTGAGTTAATTACGAAAAAGTTGATTTCTGACCAATACTAATTCCGGTGTAGTATAGGCAACCCCGCGTTGAAGTTTGTTACATGAAAACTAAAATTGTTTTTAAGTAGTACAATTCTTACGCGAGCTAGTCGTACAAACTTAATATATATTCTATCGGTGTTAGACGATTATACAGAACGAAACATTCTTAACTCTCAATATCTGTATCTGTCTCTCAAATTGTATCCTCTCAATCAGTTACGGTAGCAGTACCACACGATAACAACATTGGGTTTATGTGTTTGTTGAAAAATATTCACTGGAAAATCGGTGTAACTTTTTACTGCATCCGACATAATTTTTTTTCAGATAATGAAAGGGGACAAAATAGGCCGCATTCCACATAACATTTTTTTTTGTAAATTTTGCTCGAGAACGATGTGGCATTTGAAATTGTTTTAAAGATTTTTCTGTTTAATATATATATATGCAATAATTTCGTAATATTTAAATTTTAATGTAAGTTCTACAAACGACATTAGTTTTAAGTGTATGTGTATGTCCTTCGATAGCCCGATACGGGGGAAACTCTACGAAGCAATGTTTGAGATTGGTATTCCTGCAAAACTCATACGCCTTTGCAGGATGACCCTAACGAACACCAAATCCGCAGTGAAAGTTGGTAAGGATCTTACCGAACCTTCCGAAATTAACGAGGCCTCGCACAAGGTGACACCCTATCGTACGATCTCTTTAACATATTAATAGAGATTATTCTGAGAAAAGCTGCTGTCAACATGAATAAAACCATAAGCAGCATAAGTCGCATGTTGCTCGCGTATGCCGATGATATCATAGATATCATTGGACACACAGTTAGAGAGTTTCGAGAATTGAGAAGGAGTCAGCTAAAGTGCGTCTGCCAGTAAATGAGGACAAGGCAAAATTAATGATTTCAACGAGCAGGGCCTCCACGCGATTAGGCCAAAGCGTGAACGTTGATAACCGTTATAATTTCGAGGTGGTGGACGAATTTATATACCTCGGATCTGCCGTAAACAAAACCAACAACGTCAGCCTTGAGATCAAGCGGAGAATTGTGCTTGCGAATAGATGTTATTTTGGGCTAAGCAATCACTTTAGAGATAAAGCCCTCTCTCGAGTAACAAAAGTCCAACTATACCAGGCTCTTATACAACCTGTCTTGCTTTATGGCGCAGAATCCTGGGTCTCATCGCAAGCAGACGAAACATCGGTAGGACTCTTCGAGAGAAAAATACTCCGAAAAATTTATGGCCCTATAGTACACAACGGCAAGTATCGGCGACGCATGAACCATGAGCTGTATGAGCTATATCCAGACATTGACATAGTTAAGCGGATCAAAATATCGCGATTGCGCTGGCTAGGCCGTGTCAGTAGAATGGATGAAGACGAACCAGCACGAAGGGTTTTCGACACCGAACTCGAAGGAAGATGAAAAATAGGAAGACCAAGACTCCGCTGGAGGGATCAAGTTGACGAATCCCTGCGTACACTTGGTATTGCCAACTGGAGAGATAAGGTAAAAGATGGAACTGGTAGGCGAAATATGTTGTTTTCGTTTTGTAAGGTCCCAGATCCCTCGGGGTTGTTCGTGACCGGATAAGTAAGTAAGTACGTATGTCCACTAGATCGTCAGAAAATCAACATTTTCGTAATTAACTCTGAACCAAATAAATAAAACATTTCAAAAATCGCTCGACCTTCGAAAAATCCTTGACACACTTGCTTCATTTCGACCCAATATATTAATTTTGGAAGAAAATTATTTTGAACTAACATAGCGTTTTTACTCAACAGCCTTCAATGAGTATAAAATATAATTAGAGAGGAGGGTATGTTTTATTTTCTCAGGGTAGGATTTGCGCCTGCTTAGCGTCAATTTAGTGAACAAATTCAAGTTGTTTAGCTTTAAATCGTGAAAAATTTAAGTACGCAGCTGCAAACATGAAACTAAAGCTAAATTTGCATTTATGTATGCTGTATACTGCTATAAATGAAAACATTTTTTTGCTTCATCAGGTCGAAGGTCATTATAGCTAATTTTATCGAAATTTAAAAAAAAAATTACAATGCACCTGCCCGATTTTAGTTTTCATTGAGGTGCAATTTCTTGATATTAAGATATAACAATATTAATAAAATGCGAATGTTTTCTCTTTAATGAATTTCAGTACTATAAATAAATGGTTTCCCATTACATCCCATGAAGGGACAGGGGAGAACTTCTCACAATCACTGAGCTGTGCGCTTTCCAGTTTTCACTCACTGATTGGGACCTACAGTTTTACTCCGATTCCGAACGGTAATTTGAGAAGCTTTTTCATGGCTAGATACTCGATAGTGTCGCCGTCACTATGCGAGGTGACATCCGCCGAAAGAAATTTTAAGGTGGTCAGAGGCGGGTTCGAACCCAGGATCTCATGTACAAGAGCCGCGTACACTAACCATTGCACCACCGATGGCCAGTACCATCCGCGTGCAATTCACCGACTGTAAGTCAAGTTATCTGCTGAATATTGTATTATCCAGGATTTTTGGGCACAACACCAACAAAGAAGCTCTTATTGGTGTGAGATATACCATTAGGAGAAAGAGAATTTCCTCACTTTTTCAGCCGCGAATCTAATAGTTATTAAAAAAATCCAATGAGTGTTCGAACTCACGGGCGATGTGTTAACACCTTTTTCCTACACGGTACCTGTTCGATTTCTATGAACACATTCGTAAATGTTACATTGGAAAATAAAAAACAGCGTTCAATCATATGATGACGTTACAGTTAAATAATATTAATACTTAAAATTATTTAAAGACCCAGTGCAAGCACATGTGTCATTATTTTCTTGCTCAATACTTTTTGTTTTATTCCCACAAAAGTCAAAGAATGCAAAGTAACAGACACTTGTACATACATACATACATTGTTATATTCGTACGATATAACCGAAGATCAACATAAAATACTTTTTTAATATTACTCCAAATTAATACTCCAAATTAAAACACTTCAATCTCGGCTCGCCGATATCGGATCGCCTTAATTTTTGGCCTAAACTCTTCGTCGAAACCCGTACTAGCTTTTTAATCCAAAAATTAATAAAATCGGCGATGAATTTCCGGAGAAAATCGCGTGGGAAAATTATATGAAAATCACCCAATAATCACTTTCAATACCGACTGCCAAGCAACGAACAAACAAACGATTTACTCTTACAAACCTAACACTTGCGTATGTATTAAATTTATAGTTTACTGCCCTAGAGGCGCGCGTATAGATGTTAACACATCAAAAAAATTTTTTTTACGATTTATAACTCAAAAATCTAATTCTTTTTGACTAAAGATTTCCTAACTTTGGAAGTTGCAACTTCGGCCGGCAAACCTTACGTTTTCTAAGTAAAGGGTGTTTTTTTTTTCGCATAGATATCGCTTACATAAAGGTTAGCTCTCAAACGAACTGTCATATTGTGCTTACTCTTTGACATTTATTATCAGTATATAGACACAGTGAATAGATTTACAGACTCACGCTAGAAAAACGCTATCACATTATCGAAATTTACATTGAAAAACAGTCATAGATTCCCGCAACTTATAGACGACTTCGTGATTTTTATGGCGCACATAATCGTCAAAAAAAACTATCTGAGCAAGCCACCCGTCGAACTGTGGATAGATTTCATTCCACATACTATCTCAATGATGCAATATCACCAACATGTCGAAGAACTGTGCGTACTGAAGTGAATATCGCCGCTGAAACCAAAGTGGGGAAGAAGATCCAAATTTACCGATTCGATGTCGGACAAAGGTATTGGGAATTTGTCCGTCCACTACACTACCCCTTTTGCCCATTATTATGATAAATCGGCATAGGAAACCATGTTATCCTTACAGTTTAGGTATAGGATGTGTTCAGCACTTGTATGTACTAATGAACGAGATACATTGTTGTGGAATACTTTAACCCTCTATCGACTCAATATATGGGTCATTTTTGTTCTTTTGTGGGAAAAGGTAAAAAATACCCCTAAACCTACACTCCTGTAATACAACAATTTTCCATAAAATTCTACTATAAGTTTTTTAACACACTAAAGCTCTAGACACAACTTGAATGCCAAAAATAAGTCAAAACTGAAACCCAATTAAAGGGGTAATTTCGTACTTATTCCGAGTTGCGGCTAAAATGTTACACAAAATTGCATTGTGTGGAGTTCGTGTGTATTGAAAAAATATTTTACTTAAAATTTAACTATAAGTCGACTATAGTTAACTATAATAAACCTGTACATATTATATCTATAAAGAAAAAATAAGAGAACATTTAATTTACTGACATTGCACCAATTAGGCGCTTCACAACTTCGCATCTGCACTTTGGTTGATAAGGTTCGTTTGCCTGAATTACCTGTTCGAATTGCATTACATTTGAGACATTTCACGTGAAGCACCCACCCAAAGCCCCGTCTACTTGAATCCTTTGTCAGAACCTTGATATTTTCGAAAGTAACAGTGTAAACAGTGTTCCACAGTGTAATGGGTGCATTGCGACAATCGTGTGATCCTACCTCTACCCGATGTTATATCGTAAAATTGTGTTCAGCGATAAGGCTCATTTTTGCCTTAACGGTTTTATTAATAAATAAAATTGCCGCATATGGAGTGAGACCAATCCACAACAGACCATACAGACTCCACTACATCCAGAAAAATGTGCCGTTTGTCGTGATGCAAGCTGGTGGCATCATCGGACTATATTGCTTCAAAAATTCAGCCGGAGATCACGTTACGGCCAATGGAGATCCTTAACTCACCATAATCAATGAGTTTTCGGAACGAAGTTCTTTATCGTTGGTTGCAAGATGGGAGATAAATGAAAAAACTAAACAACTTTTTTTGAACACTATTATGCTACAACCCAGTATTATTAACACTATTGGGTACTTTTGGTTTGGTTTGTGTCTAGACTAACACATGTTGGGAAATTTCTTGTTTAATGCATAGATAGTGGCCGTCGGTGGTGGAATGGTAGTGTGCGCGCCTCTTGTACATGAGATCCTGGGTTCGATCCCTGCTCAGACAACCGTAAAATTTCTTTCGGCGGCGATCACCTCGCATAGTGACGGCGACACTATCGAGTATTTAGCCATGAAAAAGCTTCTCAAAATACCGTTCGGAATCGGTGTAAAACTGTAGGTCCCAATCAGTGAGTGAAAACTGGAAAGCGCACAGCTCAGTGATTGTGAGAAGCTCTCCCCTGTCCTTTCAGGGGATGTAATGGGAAACCATTTATTTTTTTAATGCATAGATAAATAAAAAACAATTGATGCTGGAAGATAAGTGGTGGATTTGAAAGTAAATGGAAATTTTCTAGATGGAAGCGATATGCTTTTCCATTATTTATATTCTATTTTCAAATTTAAACACCAGAATCGAAATAAAAATGATGTTTGTGTGCCTCTGGTGAAAATGGTGATTAAGCAAATGAATCACCTATGGTTTTTATTTATCTATGGTAAATGGAAAATTTTCTAGCTGGAGCCTGTAACCAATATTTAGTATATATTGTAGTTATGAACCCAATAAAAAGTAAATTTAGAAAAGCCAAAGTGAAAGAAGTTTAATAAAAGAAAATTTTCATTTCATATTCTTAAATAAGAACCCTTTCATAAAAAAATACCTTATCGTAAAAAAGTACCTTTGGTTAAAAAAGTAAATTTCTTATAAAAACTACCTTTTGTTAAAAAACTAATTTTCTTTAACGAGTACGTGTTTTGCGCAACAAAATAACTTTTCTTGATAAAAATACATACTCTTAAAAATGTACATATTCTTGAAAAAAGGACCAATTCTCACAAAATTCCCATTTCTTAAAAAAAAAAACTTTTCTTCAAAAACATATCTTCTCTTAAAAAGATATATTTTGTTACAAAAATTCATTTTGTTAACAGTACATTTTCTTAAACTAAGTAATTTCAGTTTATTTTCTTGAGATAAATAGCCTTTCTGAAAATACGTAAGTACATTTTCTTAAAAAAATATCCTTTTGCTAAAAAGTACCTGTTCTTAAAAAAAGTACTTCTTTGTAAAAACTTCATACTCTTATGGCTTTTTCGTAACGAAAGTACCTTGGCTCAAAAAAAATCCAATGAGTGTTCGAACTCAAGGGTGATGTGTTAACACCTTTTTGTTACACGGTACCTGTTCCATTTCTATGAACACATTAGTAAATGTTACATTGGAAAATAAAAAAACAGCGTTCAATCACATGATGACGTTACATTTAAATAATATTAATACTTAAAATTATTTAATGACCAGTGCAGGCACATGTGTCTTTATTTTCTTGCTTAATACTTTTCGTTGCTCTCTTGCTATCTCATTTTTATGTACGTATAATACGCCATTATGCTCGTGCTCTGAGAGTGCTCTGCACCCACATTTTATTTATAATTTATAATAAAAAAAAACAACCCGTGAAAACATAGCTTTTGACAATAAATCCTTTATATAAAACCACGCTCTTTGTCCAATCCCACCCATATTTGCAGCAGATCTTAGAATATGTGCACTTAACCAACATTCCCAGTTTTGTTCAAATACCGTTAACAGTAGCAGTAATAATGGATTTTTAATTTGTGATTTTTATGGGAGGTACAACGTCCCTTTGTTCATTTTTATCGTCGCCATTAGTTTGCCTGCGAAGTTTCAGCTCGATTGGGTCACGGGAAAAGGGTTAAAAATCAATCAAAATTTTTTTCGGTATGCATACATGCATACAGACAGATGACGTTTCATTTAAATAATATTAATACTTAATAACACTTCAAAATATTTAACGACCAGTGACATTATTTTCTTGGTTAATACTTTTTATTTTATACCCATAAAAAACAAAAAGAATACAAAGCAACATACACATGTACATACATACATTGTCATGTTCGTACATACGCTACACAAGTTCACACAATTTTCGTTGCTCTCTTGCTATCTCATTTTTATATACGTGACGTGGTTTCATTATTCTATTTGCTCTGAGAGTGCTCCGCACCCACACAAGACAACTATTCGCTGCCGCTACAGCAGAGTGTGTTTTTTTTTTTCGTAGTCTGACAATCTGTGTTTCGAAGTCGGACACATCTGTCTCCTATATAGGGGTGGGTCACCTCTATTCGTTAACCTGATCCTTCCAGCGGATAGTTGGTCTTCCTATTTTTCGTCTTCCTTCGAGTTCGGTTTCGAAAACCCTTCGTGCTGGTTCGTCTTCGTCCATTCTACTGACGTGACTTAGCCAGCGCAATCGCTTTTTTTGATCCGCTTAACTATGTCAATGTCGGGATGTAGCTCATATATAGGTTCATGCGTCGACGATACTCGACGTTGTGCACTATAGGGCACCCAGCAAGACCCACGATTCTGCGCCATAAAGCAAGACAGGTTGTATAAGAGTCTGGTATAGTTGAACTTTTGTTACTCGAGAGAGGGCTTTATCTCTAAAGTGATTGCTTAGCCCAAAATAACATATATTCGCAAGCACAATTCTCCGCTTGATCTCAAGGCTGACGTTGTTGTTTTTGTTTACGGCAGATCCGAGGTATATAAATTCGTCCACCACCTTGAAATCATAACAGTTATCAACGTTCACGCTTTGGTCTAATCGCGTGGATGCGCTGCTCGTTGAAACCATTAAATTTTTCATGTCCTCATTTACCATCAGACCCGATTTCCTGACTCCTTCTCAATTCTGGAAAAGACCGCAGTTACTTCTCTAACTGTGCGTCCAATGATATCTCTATCATCAGCATACGCGAGCAGCAAGTGACTTTTCCTGCTGATGGTTTTGTTTATGTTGACAGCACCTTTTCTCAGAATAATCTCTACTAAGATGTTAAAGAGTTCGCACGATAGGGTGTCACCTTGTCTGAGGCCTCGCTTAGTTTCAAAAGGTTCGCTAAGATCCATACCAACTTTCACTGCGGATTTGTGTTTTGCAGGAACACCAAGCTCAAACATTGCTTCGTAGAGTTTCCTCCGTATCGGGCTATCGAAGGCCGCCTTATAATCGAGAAATATATGATAGGTGTCGATTGGTTTTTCGTGGGTCTTTTCTATCTGGTCGGTTGTCGATTTTCCAGGCCTAAAGCCACACTGGTATGGTCCAATCAGGTCAGCGATAATTGGTTTTAGTCTTTCGCACATTGTGCTTGATAGAACCTTATATGCTATGGATAAAAGGCTTATTCCACGGTAATTAGCACAGAGACTCGGGTCACCTTTTTTAGATATGGGACATAGTACACTGAGACTCCAATCGCCGGGCATGCATTCATCTAACCAAATTTTGCTAATGAGCTGATGCATGCACCTTATCAGAAGTTAACACATCAAAAAAAAAAAATTTATTAAAAAAGTTTACCATTTTACAGAAAGTATATTTTCTTAAAGATGCATTTAAATTATCGTATTTTTCAACAGGCGACTTAGGCGCGTGTTGGAACTAACTACTACCTAATATATAGCGAATGGAACTTCGTTCCAACCGGGTGTAACCTTGCACCTCATGTGATTTTTTTGTTTGAAAATGTGGAGTGATGTGGTTTCTACAGGGAGTTGTCACGTTTTTCACGGCGACCATCGATTTATTGAAATCAAGAGCTGATTTCGACAAATGGACTTGTCATTTGGCCTCTCGATTATTTGCTGTGGTGCTACTTGAAGTCACTAGATTATGCTGATAATCCAGCAATAATTTACGCTTTGGAGGCCACATATGGTCATCTTATTCGTGGAATACGACCAGCAGTGCTCAAAAAAAGTGACCCAAAATTTGACGTTGAAAATGCTCTTCGTCATGAACAGCAGCGGTGGCCATATGCACGAAATAATTTTCAAATGCTATTTCAAAATGATACTTCGAATAACAATTGTTGTCTGATTAAAATCAATTTCTATTGCGCTTAAAAATAAATACTTTTATGTGTTAAACTTCTGTTGCTTGTGCAGAGATCTTGAAAAGGAAATATCTTTTAAAATAAAGTGAGTTAATTCCTCGAACGTATTGTATTAATTTGTTGATGATTAATTATTTCCAAGTGACTGATTGATTCTATGCTGTCCATTTTTCTTTCTATCCGAAACCATTTCCAGCTTTTATACAGATAACAGATTGTTTAAAAGTTTATATAATCTAAAGGCGAATGCGGAGTTTGTTACATAGGCTTTTATGCGCTTGTTGATATGTAAATATTTTCCTGGCATAATGACTGTGACTCCTGGCAAACCGTTAGAGGATGCTTGAGTCGCCGGGCGGCAGCGGCAGCAGTTGGCTACTGCTTGCAAGTTGGGCTGCCAAGAAAGTTGAGCGCCAGTATTGAGTTTATGTTTATTTAAGTACTTTTTTCTAGTCCCCAGAAAACATAATTTTGTTGTCTGTAAAGTTTTTCGCGTAGCTGTTGAGACATATTTATGTTACAGTTGTTGGCTCCTTATTATGGAGAAATTTTGTTTTATTCTTTCCTGGTCAGGATTTTTTATATTTAGTTGTCTTTTTTGAATATCTTATATTATGTATTTTTATACTTTGTTTTTTTTTTCATGGTGCCCAGAAGGGTTTGTTGCAAAAACTTTATGCAATAAAATTGCATTTCCCAGGATAATAATGGGATAGACGTTAAGATGTTGTTCGTGAAACGGAAGTGATAAAAAGTTGGCTTTCAATATCCTGTTATATCGATAATACTTCGTCGACTGCAAATTGTGTTGGTTAGAGGGAAATTTACTTCTACAATGATTACAAAACTGAGTAAAGAATCGTTCGGTCTTTAAAGAATATTTGAAATAGTGACATCAATGTTTGGGCTAGGGCGCTGTGGAGAAATGAAATTGTAGTTAAACCAGACACGATGTTGACTAAAATATTTGAAATAAGTATGTTTACTGTAGTTAATATTACATTTTAATTTCTTTAAAATTGGTCGTTTATCAAAATCATCATATTCGCAATTATACTGAGGAATTAACTTAAATTGAATATGGATTTGTCATGGAAAATACCGTTTAATAAAATTACATATTTGTATATAAAATAAAACAAATATGGGAGATGGTAAAAGCTAACCTTTATTTTGATTTGAATTCTGTCAAACAATGAAAATAAGAACGTTTCCAATGTTTGTTAAACACTACAGCAAATATTCGATTGCAAAGAATAAGTTGTGGAACATACATACATACTTTAAGACAACCTTTCGTACTCAACGTTTTAACATCGGCTATATATTATTCGAGTTTTTGACTAAACCAAATAACTGGTTGTGTTACACAAAACAAGAACATATATCGCTTGGCACGATGGTAGCATGTCAGACTACAGAACGCGAGATAATGGGGGTTCGATTCCCAGCAGTGTTTTCAGAAATATTCCCCGATCAGAAATCGAACCGAGGCGCATTGATTTTTTCTGGAATGGAAGACATTGCGTTTGAACGAACCATTACAGCACTAGATACACATTTGTTCTGGCATGCAGCATATCAACTGTTGGTATTTTTCTAATAGACTTATTTTGTGTGTTATAGACAACCGTTTTATCAATTTTGCCTGCGTTAGCTTTTGAGATGATTGATGGAAAACTGGTCACTTTTCGGAGAAATATGACGCTTTACATTAATTCTAAACGGAACCAAACCATGAGTAGTAAGCTAAGGAAGAAATTATTATGAAATGCTTCAAAAATATATTCAAAGTGTGTGTGACAAGTTTGTGCCTTCAACTGTTAAATATATCATTTCATATTTAAATTCTATATCCAATATAAGCATATTCCTTGACTCATTTCATGAAATTATGTCCATTTACGACCATCCGTCCAACCGTCTTGTAGTCCACGAGCTGATGGGGTGCCTGCGATAGTACTCAGTGAATGTACAGATTTATTATACATACCGTTGACAGATGATATGTTTAATATATAATTGACCAAAGGTGATTTCCCAGAAATGTGGAAAAAAGTTTTATTGTCCCTTTATATATGAGCGGTAGTATATCTAGTGTTGAAAATTATAGAGGCATTTCTAAACACAGTGCTATTCCGAAACTGTTTGAACTTCCCATTAGGCGTAAACTTGTTGACGCTCTAAGGAGCATTGTCTCCCCTTGCCAGCATGGTTTTTGAAATGTAAATCTGCGGTTACCAATCGTCTTGAGTTTACTTCATTAGTTTTTTCTAATTTCTAAAATTAGAATGTAATTGGAATTTTAAAATTAAAGAATGTAACAATTCTTACTGTTTGCTCAAAGGAATCTTGCTCGGAATCCCGACATAAATCTACCACCCTACCTTCCCAGGCTTGCGCTTATTAATCTTCCTACGTTAAAACATCGCAGAACTATGCTTGATATCTGCTTCATGGTAAAATTAATAAATGGGGATATTAATTCACCTTATTTAATTTCAAATCTTAAATTTAATGTTCCACTTCGTGTTTCTAGAAATTTTGTCCCTTTAAATTGAACCGCCATTAAATGTAATTATGAGGAGCTTAATCCTATATTCAAACTCTGTGAAATTTTTATTCAATTCTTTAATTTGTTTTCTATCACTGATTCTATTGCCTCAACAAAACGTTCGATTCTTTACGATAATGGTTGTTAAGCTAAGATTTGCCAGATTACGTAACTTCTTTACAATGCATTCTATACATTGCAAACCACTGAGAACCATTATCATTAGAGGTTTGTTACGTGAAACACTGCAATTGGCTTAAATGCAACTGCTCCAGTTCGTGGCTCCATCATCAAGCTACCTCCACCTACCTTAGCTGCTGCTGAGCCATATAACATTCTACCACTCCTATTTAAATTTATGTTCCTGAATAAAATTTTCCATCCATGCCTTCGTCCAATTTCCTGTTTCGTATTAATTGGTTACACCTACTTTTTCCATCGTTACTGTCATTTATCGTTCCTGATTTCACTGGTATCATGTTTGTTGTGAAACTTTTCTGTTTGTATTATTCCTGCCCCTGATGTTCCGGTTGTTCCTACTCTCCCGTGTTCCGGTGTTCCAGTTCGTTCCTCTATCATCAAGCAACCTCAATCTACCTTACCTGCTGCTGAGCCGTATAACATTCTACCACTTCTATTTCAATTTTTGTTCCTGAATAAAATTTGCCATCCATGCATTCATCCAATTTGATGTTTGGTTACACCTACTTTTCCGTCGTTGCTGCCATTTGTCGTTCCTGATTCCACGGGTGTCATGCTTCTCGTTAAACTTTCCTGTTTGTATTATTCCTGTTCCTGTTGTTCCATTTTTTTCCTGCATTCCCGTGTTCCTGTAGTCACGCTAATTCTGTTGCTGCGTTCAAATATTTTCGCCTGTGTTTAATGCATTTATTTCCAATTTTCTTGTTATTGATTTTTTTGGTGTTTCCATTTGTTATTATTGTCAGCAGATGCTGAATTTATTAATTTTACAATTCTTTATTGTTCCGCTCTTTAACTATATTTTTGTTTTTTTAAAGTTATACATTTTTTTCACACGTTAATTTTGTGTTGCATGTAGATTATATAATATATTATTTTATGTCCCGGCTGCTTGTAGCTGACGAAATAAAAAAATAAATAAATCCCCGAAAATGCAAGGGGCGAAATGGCAGCGGTTTCACAATTTTCGGAGTGCTTAAAAATTCCTTTAGAAGACCTTTCAGTATCATTAAAAAAACTTAAAACAAGTGAAATCGCTGAGATACGGAGCTTACAAAAAAAAATTGGAAAAAAAATCATAAGAACGTGAACATAACCTCAATTTTCTCATCAAGATGGCAGATAACTTATGTTTTTTTTCTCTTGAAAAATAGCCCTACCTCTTACCTTTGCAAAATGCCCTAAACGAAGTCCAGAGGTCTTAGCGTTTCAAAGTTCAGCCAATTCTACAGCCCAAAATTTCAACAAAATAAAATCATAAACGTGTTAATTTAAAAAAAAAAAAACAAATGAATGTGTGTTGTTGTTTCGCTTCCAAAAACAAAAAAAATTAATGTGAGTCCGATCGCAGGGGAGATGTGTAAACATCTAGTAATGAAGTTGGAAGTACTTATGCTTTTAGTATATTTTTTTAATTAATCAATTAAAAGTATCAAAACTTTCAATATTGTAAATACATAGGAATTTGCTGGTTTTTGTTTGTTTTATTTAACTTATTTGGTTAGTAAATGGGCACACTGCAGTATATATGTACTGCATTAAGAATTACAGTAAGCAGTAAATTTACTGATTACTGAAAAAATTCAGTAAATTTTTACTGATAATAAAATTTAATTTGCATTACCAGTAAAATCATAGGGCCGTATTCATAATAATCAGTAATCGGGCATTACTGATTACTGAAAATTCAGTGCACCTCATCGTAATCATGTAGGCACTTTATAAAAATTGCTGAAAGAAATTTTTAGTAATCAGTAAAAATTTACTAATTAAAGAATTATTTTTACTGAAATTTTAGTAGTACTGCAAAGTGTCCATCTATGGTAAATGCCTTAAGTACAAATAGTTAATATTGGCTTATGGTAACTAAAATAAGATATATAAATTTTTGACTCGATTGTATTTAAAAATCTATGGAAAACTGCATCTATAGTAGTGGAATTGTAAGTTGAGGGGGTTTGTGGAGGATTGCTCATATGCAAGTGGAAAACGTCAAACAAAAATTTTGATAAAAATTGCGACTGTGGGTTTGCACAATTTGTCTTAATATCTCCACCCATAATAATTGGCATGAGATGGAGATTGTTACCCAATTGTCGTGCACCAGCTTCAGTGTAAGGCAACAGTGCGTAATGAAAATATGTTATAATCTTAATTTATATTGGAATCTAATGGAATTTTTATAAGAATTAACATTACCTCCATTCAGCTTTGATACACTTTTTGTTGTTTTATGTTCTGAGTTATAATTTATTTGGTCTTTTGTAAAATATTTTATTATTTTGTATTTGTTGCGGTTGGCAAGTTATTAATCAGCTGTTTACTGAAATGTAATGCAGTTATTTTACAGCAATGGTTTTCGAAAATTAGTAGCTACTATTGCACACTAGATGGTGCTTATATGCAGCTGTTAAGTAGGAATGACAATCTCAAAGACGAAGAAGACTTTTAGTTTTTAGTTTTCCTTATTTTGCTTTGTTTTAGTAAATTTTTTATTAAAAGTGCAAAAAATCTTTTTATAAGTTATTAAAATTAAATGTTTTTGTATTCATTTTATTTATTTGTTTTCATTTGCCTACGATAACATAATGTACGACAATTAGTGAAAATTAGTAGCTACTATTGCACACTAGATGGTGTTGAGTATATTGTATGCAGCATATGATTACACTAATATACTCATACATAGCTCACACCGATTTGATAACGCTTTACGATTGGTTAAAGATTACATCGCACATCTTACTCTAAATTTGTGATTGTATTGTGAAAAAGATTTTTACCCCCAGCGTATAGATGTTTACACATCAAAAAATATTTTGCATTTCAGTCAAATGGTCATAACTTTGGGCAAGTTCTTATGTCATAACTTTGTGAACGTTCTTATGTCTTTTTTTCCAAATTTTTTTTTTAAAGCTCTGTATCTCGGCGATTTCACTTTTTTTAATAATTCTGAAAGGTCTCTTAAAGGCCTTTCCAACAATCCCAAAAGCCCAAACTCCGGCCACTGGTTCAAAACTTAGCAAATTTACCCTGGTACCCACCGACCGCCAATCCGAATATTTTCAAACCGCTGCCATTTCACCCCCTTGCATTTTTGTGGATGGTCGCAGATGGACATATTTTCATGAAATGAGCCAGGGAATACGCTGGTGCAATTTCTCCAGTCGTGACTGAACCACCCTGTAAAACTAATAGTTTGTTCTCAGGCCACCATTACTTTCTTCATTGTAATATAAGCCAGTGCTTTAGAATGTAAATTAATATCAAAATCGTTCGTATGTTAGTTTGGTAAAATTGCCACATAGCCTTATGTAACATGAATGTATGTAAACTTTTTCGCCACACTCTAAACAAGTGTTGTAGTCAGTTCATTGCAAACTACATACTTATACACTTGCTTGCATTTTCGCTTATTTGCTAATTACTAACGTCAACAATAATTGTTTGTATTCATTATAAGTTCAAGCTGGCTGTAATAAACCGCATAATTGCATTGTTGACATCATGGCCAATAATAATTAATTAATGGTTGCTCCGGTCACGCAGAGATTTTTTTATTGTACTAATTATATTAGATGTAGTTATTAAAACGATTTGTAGAGTCCCACGAAGTTAATATGTATTTTTTTTAGGCGATCAAAATCCCACCACATGGAATACTGCAGTGCTGGATATGAAATGTCACTGAGTATGTAAAAGTTAAAATCCCTGTTTAAGATATTTCGACAAATATAGTGAACTATGTGTAAATCGATTGATTACTCATGAAAGAGTTTCGTAAACACAGTTCGGGATCTATTGCTCCTCGTCAGTGAACTTACAATCTTAAGAGCGCACAGCCCACTGATTAAGAAACACCCTCTCACAATCCTTCGTCAAATGTAATGATCCATCCTGGAGGATAGAAAGAAGAGTAAAGAGATCCATTCACTTTCGATTCACTCGAAAAATTTAAATCAGTAAGAGAGTTTAATTTTTAATTCCTAGAAGATTTAAATGTTTTCAACTCCCGAGTTTTATCTCTTTTTTTAAATTTTAATTTTTTAAATTTAAAAAATTTTAAATTTTTTAAAAATTAAATGTATAGGAAAGATGCACAAAGGTACTTATGTGTAAAATAATTGATAAGCGGGCAACAAATTGTAAAATTTCATGATACGGGGAAAATTGTTTGTAAGGTTTGGAAGGTGTTTTTACAAAGGGGATAAGTGGGGTATGACTATACAATGCGAGAATAGTCGTGTCGAATGCTTATGAACGCAAATTTTCAGAATGCGGTAAAAACGGTGGTGAAAAGGTAAATGTTCAAAATGCGAGAAAAACCGTTTGAAAAGGTTCGCAATGTGGGAAAAATTCTGAATGTGGAAAATGGGGGTAAAAATTGGGGCGAAAAGTGTTAAATTTCAAACTGCGAGAAAAATTGTTTGAAAGGGTAACAATGTGGCAAAACACTTGAATGTGGAAAGGGGTAAAAAGGAAGGCAAAAGGGTAAAACTTTAAAGCGCTTGAAAAATCGTTTGAAACAGTTAGGAATGTGTCAAAAATTTTATTTTTATTATTTATTTTTCTAAACCATTCCAAACTGATTTTCTGTCTTTTTAAAGTTAACCCCTTTTGTCTTTTTTCAATAATCCAAAACAAACGTTATATGAAGCTTTGCAATTTTAGCGCCATTTTATTAACATACATTATTAGTATTAACACATTCCCCATTGTTCCAATCGAGTTTCTTGCATTTTGAAATGTTACGCCTTTTTCACTTTTTTATCCTTTTGGAACGAAGTTCCTTATCGCACGTTGCGGGATGAGAGCTGAATGAAAAAAAATTAAACAATTTTTTTTAACACTATTATAATAGTGTATAGTGTAGTGTATAGTATCATAATTATGATACAACCCACTATTATCACCTATATTGTTTACTTTTGCTTTGGTTTGTGTCTAGACTAACTAGATATCTTACACATGTTGGGAAATTTCTTCTTTAATGGGAAGTTTTCTAGTGTGGAGCCTGTAATCAATATTTAGTATATATTGTAGTTTTTAACCCAATAAAAAGTAACAGCCAAAGTCACGATGTCGAAAGAAAGCCTAAGCGAACGACAACAATGCACTCACTTTCGCTTCAAATTGGTAGTCACTATCTTTCGACTTGTCGTTCGCATGGCCTTACGTGTTGTAAACAAAAGCATTAAACCATTGTCAAATGACAAAGCTACCAGATCAAAAATTCCAAAAAAAAAAGGTTAATATCAAAAAAAATCGCTATATTCGTGAAAAACCGCTACAATTTTTTAAATAGTTACAAAAAAGTACATCTCTGTACCACTCAGCTGGAAAAACTGACAGCAAAGCAAACAAAAGAATCATATGCAAACAGACCAAATATTTTGTAATTAAGGGTGGGTTTTTGATATAAGTTTGCAAAAAATGTGAATTTATTTGCTTGTTTTTATTGTTATTTGTTTATTATTGTTTTTTATTTATTTGACATGAACTTCTTAATAAAATACTGCCATTATTTTTAAATGCTCCTCTGTGGACAGTTTTGAGACTCCAAAGAATGGCGTTCCACTAACGAACTCGGGATTCTCCTCCATATATCTCACAAATGTTTTCAGCTGCAGCAACGTTGACTTTTTTATGCTGAAATAGATAAACATATGTACAAACAATAATTACTCTAATAAAACAAAAATGATTAACCGTTTACTTACCATTTATTTTCCATTTTGTTGAATATTTTATAAGAATTTTAAATTCAATTGTGTTTTTTTTTGGCACTACACGAAAACAAAAAAAAAAATTAGTGTTTAAGCTGTTTGTCGCTTAGAAAGCATGCGAACGTTAACGTTCGACATCGTGACTTTGGCTGTAAATTTAGAAAAGAAAGTGACATAAGTTTATAAAAAGAAAATTTTCTTAAATAAATGCTTTTTCTTAAATAAAACACTTTTTCTTAAAATAGTACCTTTCCTTTCTCAAGATAAGTAGCCCTTCGGGAAATAAGCATATTTTCTTAAAAAATAAGCTTTTCCTAAAAATAGTACCACTTCTTTAAAAAGTGTCTGTTCTTAAATAAAGTACTTCGTTGTAAAAATATGCATACTCTTGTGGCTTTTTCTTACAAAAAGTACTTCTTCTTAAAAATAGCACCTTTTCTTAAAAAAAAACATTAGCATTTAATAAACGAGGTACCTCTCTTTAAAAAAGGATCTTTTCGGCAAAATATAATACATATTCGTACAAAGAGGACCTAAATATATACTTTTTTTACAAAAATGCATTCTATAACAAAACAAATGTTTCTTAAAAAAGTTTATCATATTACAAAATGTATTTTTTTAGCCAAGTGTCCACTATACACTTTTTTCGGTAGAGTGTAGAGCGTAGACTGAACAGACTCTACCTGTTGTGTGCACACTGCAGCGTAACTCTGCTGCTCTATGTAGAGCCGCTATAGAGAAGTTTTGAGTAGAGCTCTACAGACTGTCTACACTACCAACACATTTTTCTCTACTGTGCAGTCGCATGATAGAGCGCAGTTTTTGCAATGGCCGCCATCGATCTTGACATTTTGGGTTTATTTATTTCTCTCTCGGAGAGACAGAAGTCGAGAAATATATACACCAACATATTGGCAAAGTGGAATTAAATTTGCGGCGTGATTTCTTCGCTGCGATTTAAATTTCAGAATATTGAAGCTCAGCAAAATTTCATTTGCACAATATACTTCAAAGTGTAATTCAGTTGAAACTATACCAAATTTGAATGTAAATGTGTTCGAATATACAAAGAGCTGAACTGTGAAGAGAAAAAACTATCAAATACGAGTGGTTTTGATAGAGCTTAGAGCATATACAGAGCTCTACTACATACACTAAAATAGTGTATACACTGTAGAGTTTTTGGGCGAGAAAACTCTCGCGTATAGTTGGTAGCATGGTACAATAAGATGTTCATGGTAAAGTCGTAAGAACAGCTGTGTTCATTTTTTTCATGAGGTTCTTCGCTTCGGCTGTCACACTCACATGTATTTTGTTTTTGTACTCTTTAGCATTCTTGTGTTGTTGGTATGAATTCGTGTAGTTTGACAACTGAAGCGAATAAAACAAAAACAAAATGCCTGTTGTTGTTGCAGCAACAACGCGTGCTGCTATTACCATGTATATATTCTTGTACCATGGTTGGTAGTGAGTTCATGTAGAGCACTCTACATGGTGTATACACTTCTCGACACGTCCCTACGTGAGATTTTTCTCTAGCTCTATGCAAAAATCTCTATAGTCGTCACTTGGCTTTAAAGATCCATTTAAATTATCGTATTTTTCAACGGGCGCCTTAGGCGTGTTGGAACTATCTAGTACGTAATATATAACGAAAGGAACTTCGCACCAACCGGGTATCACACCTCTTGTATTTTTTTTACTGCTGCCCTAAAGTAAGATTGGCGAATAGAATTTCATTTACATTAATTGAAAACATAAGTTTAGCCAAAATATTCTTGGAAAGATTAGTTAACCCCATACCGGAACCATAACCCGAATCATACCGAAAACTCTCCGTAGTTTCAAAATTTGAAAACACTTTTGTGTAAATGTTCGCTAGATGTTGTCTCCACCTAAGCAGGCCTCGGTTTACTCTGCTTTTGAAGTACCGTTATAGCAGCATTGAATTATTGTGCAATTTTGAAGTGTCTGCTCATTAGTTTGTTGTGCGTAGAGGAAACAGTGTGTTTTTCTGACCTTAAAATTTAATTAATTTCAACAAGTTTATTAAACAGTTGTGACTTTTACATAAGTTACAATTTTTTTATTAAAATCTAATAGTGTTTATTGTTTTTTTGTGGTAAGTCCTTTGCTGTGTATAAAAAACGGTTTGAAGCAAATGTGCATCACTGCGCATTTAAGTGATAGTAAACAAAATTTTTCGTATGTAACGAATTTTTAGGATATATCAAGAAAACAACTTTTAGAGGAGGATATTCTCCGTATTTTGTTTGATCCTGCTGCAAGTGAAGAAGAATTAGACGACTCCGATGATGAAGATGAAATTATGGAAGGTAAGCTTCTAAATAATGAAGATCTAGAGCACCTTCTGGGTGATGAAAATATTGTGGATCTCATAAACGACTTGAATAGTGAAGATTAAATTATAACTGAAAATAAAGCTCCAGAAATTCCGGGAAATCTACTTGGTGCCACAAATTTCTTAACACGAAAGGCTCGCAGACTTGTTGTCTGGAAAAAAACTAAATTTTCTGCCAGTGAAGACGAAATAAAATTTGGAGGAAAAACCGATTTGCCGGAACTTTCCGACTCCAGTCCAATTTTTCAACTACTTCTTTGATGAAGACATTTTACAACATATAGTTGAGGAATCTACTTTGTATGCGAAGCAAAAAAATATTGAAGAGAGCTTTATTTGGGGGAAACTGATATTTACCAATTTATGTGCATCCTAACTTTGTCATCAATAGTGAATTACTCCAATATTCGTCTTCTTTGGGACAGCCAAATTGGTTTGGACTGTGTAAAGGAATGCATGCCTCAAAAAAAAAATTTGAAAAGATACGATCAATATCCTTGTTACTCTTATCTGTTGATGAACAAATGTGCGCAAGTAAAGCCTCGTATCATTTGAAACAATATATGCCTGCAAAGCCACACAAGGGGGGCTACAAATTATTTGTACTTTCCGGAGTATCAAGTTTTGCATATAATTTTGAAATATATACGGGCCAAGACAATTTGCCGCATAAACGTTTGCCAAGTGAGCCTGATCTAGGAGCTTCTGCCAACGTTGTTGTACGACTATTACGAAATGATCCAAATGGATGTAACTATAAAGTTTACTTCGACAATTATTACACTGCCATCCCGTTGCTTGTTTATTTAGGAAAAAAGGGCATACATACAGTTGGAACCGTCAGACGAAATAGGATACAAAATTGTAAATTACCAACTGATCAAGAAATAAAAAAATGTCCTAGGGGGACGTCATTTCAATTCGTGGCTGACTTTGAAGGTTTAGAGCTCGCAAACGTCTTGTGGAAAGATAATAAGTACGTAACTCATTCGTTGACGTGGAACCAGAAAATGATATTAGCGGATTCGACGGTCGGGAACGCAAGTCGATCATGGTTAAGTGCCCAGCAATTGTCAAAGAGTACAACTGTCATATGGGCGGTGTTGATCTCTTAGACAGCATGATGGGACAGAACCGAATCAAAATTAAAACCAGAAAATGGAATATGCGTTTAGTTTACCATCTACTGGACCTAGCAGTTACAAATGCTTGGCTTTTATATAAGCGAGCAACAGGCAATACGACTCTTACACTATTAAAATTTCGTTAAGATCTGGTAAAAATAAACACACAACAGAAACGTCCAAGAACCAACGATTCACCTTCTGTCGAAAGATTGCATGTGCAACAGAAAAAACGAGGTCCAGCAACAGCTATACCATCCGTAGATATCAGGCACGATCATGTGGACCACTTACCGGAATTCCCAGAAAATAGGGTAAGATGCAAGCTGCCGGGTTGTAAGGGCCAAAGTCAACATAGCTTTATGTCTAACAAAAACCAAAAACTGCTTTGTAAAATTTCATAAAAAATTAACAAATTTAAAATGTTATCTTTTTTTTATATGTAAAATTTCATAAAAAATAAATAAATAATACGTTTGTTTTTAAAAAGAAACAGAAACATTGTCCATTTAAATCACTATTGAAGTATAAAAATTTTTGATTTTGAATTTACAGCTAAATGCGCAATGATGCAAATTTGCATCAAAGGATCTTTCGCCTCTTGCGCCCTTATAAACGAAAATTGTACAAACTGCTAGAACAAAATTTGTTTTTTAACCATTTCCTTTCGTTTAAGTAGTATTTTATTTAATTTGGTTTTCTTGCGCACTAGAGGGTTAAATCTTCCAACTGAACTGATTGAATTGACTGTGCTATGACTTCTTAAAAAAGTAAACATATTTCAAATCTTTTAAAACTATATACTTATTTACAAAACTCAACACGGAAACAAGTAATATGTTTCGAAATTAATGTACAATTAAATGAAAAATTTACAGTGCAGACATTTGAAGTTTTCGTATCCTTACAGACATGAAGGCAAACTTACTAACTCCACTTAAACTAAATGGAAACTAGTGTACCCAGTACATTTTAAATTTAGCTGTCAACTTTAGTAAACTAACATATAGATAATAATTTGCATTAGATTTTAACTTGCTTTACTTTATGTAATGCAAATGCAAAAAAATTACCATTGTTCGTAATGGCAATTAAAACCTTTGAATTTCAATTTGCTCTGGAAAATTCAGGTTGTGGAATCGGATTCCACTTGTAATGGAACATAGCAACGCTTTTTTTAATTTTGGATTTGGTTGATTGTTGGCAATTCTATTACCGATGTTTTTAATATGTAGAGGTTTGTGGCTTCGCTCGGTGTTGCCTCGTAGTACTTTTAAATTCACAAACTTGTACATATAAAATATTTGAAAGTAAAACTACCAAATTAGGAAATTCTTTAAAAATTAGATGAAGTTGTATTTGTAGGGGTAATTCAAACTGAATAGTCGTGTAACTTATTTGCCCCATGTATGGAATATGTGTACAATGAATGTGGAATATTAAAACACAAGGGAAGGTTCAGTTTTCACAGGGCCCTAATTGCGTATGACGATAATCGTCCGAACGATACTGATGTATCGATAATGAGAGTTCGTCTACCATATAAAATGCAAGGGCTCATAAAACTTCAGTATCGACAAAACGAGAATGAATTCAACATCGGTTCTTACCAATTTAGCCGTCAGGTTTTGGTCATGGAGTTAATCGTTTTGGCAAGTCACACATGCATATATGAATTTGTACTATAATTGTTTGGAATTAAATGCAAATAGTTTGCTAAAGCAATTAAATATTATTCTTTTGAAACTATTTTTGTGCAAAGATATTAAATGGAATCAGTTTCATGCCAGTAGAACTCATGTAATTTGTTATTTCTAGAATCCAATTTAAATAAATAAACTTTCAAGAATAGAAAAGAGAATTGAAAGATTTCTGGCAGTTGACGCATTACAGTGTGGCGAGGACGAATGATGAACATTTCGTTATTTAACATTGTCAAACATACGTAGACATGAAATTCAATTGACTTGTTTTGAGTGAATAGTCCTTCGATTGAAGAAAACTTAGTAATGTTGTCAACCCGAGATAAACCAGTTTTTGTTTAGTAAATCGTACTGTGGTGCGATTATGGTTGCGGAGATATTTTTCGAATTCTTAAATTAAGTTTATATTGCACAATGGCCTTCAGTGTTCTGTTTTAACTAAAGAAAAACTCATTTAAACGAATATTTTTTGGTACATAGGCCTACAATTAAAAGTTTAAGGTTAAGAGAGAAAGAAACGTTATGCCTTTGCTATATATCAGTTTAGAGAATTGTGACAGGATGTGGTAACCCCAAACGTTCCATTCTAGCGAATCTTGCAATGATTTAACTTTTTTGGATAATCACCTGAAGCGGTGCCACAGTTTCCTTTTTCGCAAGTGGCCAAGAAAGAAAATTTGCTAGTTTGGGCATATAGAGGAACATTAAATTAGCGCCTCTTAGCTAAATCTGCTCCACAACAATTACATGCACATTTGAACAATCTATGTGGTTGTAACAACAAGTAAAGTGTGAACCACTGACCCTGTACTTCTGATGGTTGCAATCTCAGTGCCGAATAATTACCCCAAAATGAAGACGGAGACAGCATCTAAAATTTACCCGAATATACTGTTGAGGCTTCTCAGTTAATGCGGCGATTTCCAAGCCGAAATAATTTTCGCCGTAAGTAAAACCACTTTTGAGATATGGGAAAACATTCTCATTCGTTCTACCTTTAACTCGTATACGGGCAGCGTCGCAGAACTTTGAATCCTAAGGTCGAACTCGACAGGATTCCAGAGGGCTGTGATCTTTTTGAAAAGAAGCCAAAATAGAAGCATCAATGTTTTGAAATATTTGTTTTTTTGCCAGGTTTTCTGCCAAAAATTAACGCTAACGCTAAGGCGCTGACGAAAAGAGTCACAAACTTTGACGAGAGTTCAAACGCAGGTTCCACGGAAATCGACAAATATTCTTCTAAGAAATAGTTTTAGACCGAAGCATATATAATAAAATTACAATTTTTAAATCTTTTCGAACCTCTTTTCAACTCAATCTTCTACGCAAGAAAAATGTAAATTTTGTTAAGAAAACTTCACCCTTTAGTTACTTTAGTCAGTAATAAAATTTCTTTTTACAAAATACATATATTTATAAATATATATTTTAATGTTAACCTTTAATATCTCTTGCCGTTAAAGGGTAAATGAATTATGGATAATTTTTTTGTTTATTCGTCGTTTTTATTGGTACTTTTTATTTCGTTATTCAAGCTCAAGATCATCTATATCTCTATAAATAGAGATACAGTTTTTTAAAAAAGAAGATGTTTTTCAAATGCATCCTCATGATTCCTGCCAAACCGTATAGCTATTTCAGATCTAGCCACAGATCTTCATCAGCGGTTGCGGAAAGAAAACATTTGCAAACAACTTTTTACCAGCTTTAGAGAAGGTTTGAGATATTGCTTTGGGTTTTTGTCACGTCATTGCTAAATATGTGTGTTATCAAAATGTGAAAAAACTTTAAGGAAATAAACTAAAAAGAGGAACGACGTGAAGAATTTTCATAAAGCCATTTCAAATAATGCCTTCTATGCAAGTAAATGTAGAAACGGTCGGTCCATATATTTTTATTTTTTTTATTCATTTGTTGTAAATGTAGATTATTATTGGTAAAATGATTTATAATAAATAATATATACATATATATATATATTAAAGCCAATAAATAATTTATTTCTAAATATTATGTTTGAGAGGAAACAAGCATATGCTTCCCGGTAAGTAAACGCTTTTTTATACGGAAATATGAACAGGCTTCGGCGTAAGTATATGGAAGTTTGGGAGGAAACAAACGAATGCTTCCATGTTAGAATATGAATGTTTGGATAAAGTACGCATAACGTTTCCACGTAAAAGCACATATATTTGCCAGTATATATGCTAATGTTTGCATGTAAATACGAATGTGTTTAAGACTTTCCAATATATGAATGCTTGGAGTGTGTTCCACAAATATACGTGGTTCCTCTAAAATATATTTGGGAGAATATCTAACAGAGGCCATTTTTTCAGCATGTATTTCTGCATATCGGCACCTAAAATGCCCAGAGACGTAACCCTCATTTTCAAAATTTTACAGGATAAGCAAAAAACATTATAAAATCCAAAGTATTTCAGTTTGAAACGCGTGCATTCCACAGCTTACCTTAGGAACTTGGAAGTCTACTATTTGGCACATATACATTTTAGCGTGGAGTATTATATTCAATCAAAAAAACTGATTTTATTTTTTGAGGGTTACGCCTTTGGGCATTTCAGGTGACGATATATGTTTATATCATTTTCCTAGCAGTAACCGATAACCAACTATCTCATTTTAAAGGCAATTGTTACTTTGATCTCTTGGAGGCAGGATCATATGTAAAATTTAAGAACATATTTTAGTGATAAAGATCAAAACCAAAAAAACCATATGGGGAGCACCCTAGCACAGGCATAGACTCAAAACTAATCGCTCTGAATTGTTGTTTGCTGTTGAGAGATCTGAGAAAGATACGGAACGTATATATATTATTCTAAAGAGCTTTTGTTCGACTTTGCGCAAGGCATGCGATAGCTTGGTGGATAGACATGCGGACTTGCAATCATGGTACCTGGGTTCAACTCCATTTCAGGGAAAGATTAAATACTAAAATCAAAATACATTTATAATTAAATCAAGAACTTATACTTCCATTATTTGAGTACACTTTTTTCAAAAGATAGTCCCATTAGAGAATTTTTAAAATACAACACACAATGTATGTAAGCCCGAAAAATTTATATTTCAGAATTTTTATAAAGAATCCTGCTTTGTGCAACCACTTTAGTTGTGGTGGTAACAAAAAAAAATTGTTACTCCCAAATAATAAAAAAACAATATCAATAAAAAATTTCAATATCAAAAAAAGCAATCTGTGGGTCAATTAGAATACACGACTAACACTTAAGAAAAATAAAGTAGGTTCACTTGTGTGAGTTTCTCATTAACACGGTCTCTATTAATATAACTGATAATTCTTATTTATTCAAGCTCAAAACCTCACTCACCTCTATTGAATAGAGATGGTGTAGTTTGCAAAATTCCTATGATTCCTGGCAAAACTCATTGCAACGAGTTTTCGTTTGCAGTCCAAACAACCGCTGATGAGGATCGGTGACTTAACCCAAAATAGTTATACAGTTTGCCAGGAATCATGGAAATGCATTTTTCCAAACTTCTTTTCAAGAATTATACCTCTTCTAATAGAGCTATAGAATGACCTTCAGCTTGATTAAATAAAATAATATCGTTCTAATAAAAAGGCCGAATAAATAAATATCATTCCTTGCGAAATTTAACGTGGAGCACGACGAATGCGTAGTCAATTAAGTTTGCTTGTATGAATTGTGTAATCTTACAGGCAAGAACAAAAATCATATGGAAATCATCATGGGAACCGATGCTTCGCTGGAGATGAAAAAAAAAATTTCCGAACGTTTTCTTTTGTGTTTTGCTTGCGCTATTTTTATGGAATTCTCAATTCGAATGAGTTTTGGTTTGAATTAAGTTTGATGAACTTGTCAAAAGCATAATTCCAAATAACTGCTGACGAAACTCTGTGGCTAGGTCTGAAACACCCATACGGTTTAGAATGGTCGTGCGCTTGAATAAATTAAATAAAATAGTTGGAATAAAAACATCGAATAACTAAAAGCAGTTTATTTTAATTTTTGCTGTTATTGCGCTTTAACACAATTTTGGGCAGCTAGTGGGTTACCCAGGGTACCCCATCCCCAGTTTTGATTGAAAATATGAAAAAATTGCTAAATCTCAGAAACGGAGCGTCCAATCGAAAAAAAAAACAATTTTTCCCGGTATCAGAGGGATTTCCATTAAGGGATTTCTATTTTTTTTTCAAAAATTCTCCAAAAAAAATCGCTAAAATAAAAACGTTGCTATAACTCGGATGCCGTGCGTCCAATCGAAAAATAAAAACATCTTCAATATAGCATCAGCTTTTTTTAATCGCTAAAGTAACATTTTTCATATAAAAATCTCTTAAACTCCTTCATGTCTATATCTCGGAAGCGGAGCGTTCAATCGAAAAAATAACCAACTTTCCCGGGTTTCTAAGAGTTGTACATAAACTGGTACAATTCGTATGGAAGATTTTGTGGAACGAAGTTTTTTATCGCACGTTGCAGGATGGGGTCAAAATGAAAAAAATTAAACAACTTTTTTTAACACTATTATGCTACAAACCAGTATTATCAAATATTTTGTTTACTTTTGCTTTGGTTTTTGTCTAGACTAACATATGTTGGGAAATTTCTTGTTTAACCAATATTTAGTATATATTATAGTTTTAACCCAATAAAAGTGATTTTTCTTAAAAAAGTAAATTTTCTAAAAAAAAAAATACTATATTCTTATATTCATACCATATATTCTTAAACAAAGTACCTTTCTTAAAAAGCAAATACTTTGTCACAAAGAAGAACCGAAGATTAAAAAAATTAAAGCTTCTTACAAAAATTGGATCTTCTTAAAAAAAGTTATTTTTTTAAATAAATACCTTTTCTTATGGCCAGTTTCACAGTTAAAAACTCTCCATTTACATGTAGTTTAAATGCCGGATGCTTGTCATTTAAATGTCATTTAATATGAATAATATGAAAAATGTCTGTGAGCTTATAATTGACGAGTGTGAAACTCGCCCTTAAAAAAGTTAATTTTCTTACAACAAATTGACTTTTCTTGAAAAACTACATTTTCTTGCAAGAGTACCTTTTTTTTTTAAACAAAATTACTTTTCTCGAAATAAGTACCTACTCTTAAAAATATATATATTCTTGAAAATTTCCCATTTCTTTAAAAAAACCATTTCTTCAAAACAAATATCTTGTCTTAAAAAATACATTTTCTTAAAAAAATTCCTGTTCTTAAAAGTACCTCTTCTTAAAAATAAAATAACACCATTTCTTTTCTTGAGATAAGTAGCCTGTCTAACAATAAGTAGATTCTCTTAAAAAAGTAACCTTTTCTTAAAAGAGTACCATTTCTGTAAAAAGTAGCTCTTCTTAAAAAAGTACGTCTTTGTAAAAAAGTTCATATTCTTACAGAAAGTACTTTTTTTAAAAATTATTTGCCTAAAAAAATATTAACTTTTACTAAAAGAAGTACCGCTCTTTAAAAAACGACCTTTTCGGGAAAATATAATACATATTCTTACAAAAGGAACCTGAAAATATACTTGTTTTAAAAAATAAATTCTATAGAAAAAAATTTTCTTAAAAACAGTGTATCATTTTACAAAAAGTATCTTTTCTTAAAGATCCATTTAAATTATCCCATTTTTCAACGGATATCTTAGGCGTGTTGGAACTAACTAGTACATAACACGGTGCGACAAAAAAAATCCCGGGAAGTGATACTATTTTTCTGATAGGTATTGTCGAGTACAACAAGAATATGTATTTGAAATTTGCGATTCACATCAGAATTTTGAGATACGGGTAAAAAACCAGTTGTTCGTACCTCTATGCACTTATAAGCGAGTAACTTACTTGATTATTAACTGATTTTTAACAAAATAGTACCTTTAAAATGGTATGTATATGTATATTGTTATGGTTGGCTTAAAAGCTCTCTGTGTATTTCTCCACCCAACACATTTTTTCCACAATTTTTTCGACATTTTTGAACTTTGTCGATATTTTTATTTTTTATTTTATAAAGGAACAGTAAAATTTTTTAATTTATTCAAAAAATATATTTATTTGTGAGTAAAACGCAACTTTGTTTAAAAAATTCCGCTAAAAACTGACTGGGTTTTTCAACAATTTAAGAAACCTAAATTTTTGCATATTACTTTTCTTTTGCTTCCTGTTTAGTGAAGCTGTGGAAGGAGTTTGCGATAAAATGTTGTAAATGCAATTCGGATTATAATAGAAAATTGAGACAACAGAGTTCGCCAAACTTTTTTACTTGGGGTCAGGGTTCTTATTTATAAAAACTTTACATTCCGTAAAATGAAAATGTGTCTTTAAATATATTTTGCTGGAAATATCCTACACAAAAAAATGTGAATGTTGTGAATGGAATAGTCGTGTACCGAATCGGTATGACCGTAAAGTATGGCCATCTCGTGTGGCGCATCAAATGGGCAGGAGGAATATTATAAAAGTCCCATTAGTTTCAGCTAAGGATGTTATTCTGCACCACTGCATCTGAAGCTGGGATATAGGAAGCAATTCGTTAAAAAAACTTCATGTAAACAGCGCCGCTTTTTGCTATCTTAAAGAAATGTAGTGTGCGCAGGTCTTGTACATGAGAACGTGGGTTCGATCGCTGCCCAGACCACCTTCCATTTCTTTAGACGACGGTCACCTCGCTTAGTGATGGCGACACTATCGAGTACTTAGCTATGAAAAAGCTCTCGAAATACCGTTCGGATTCGGTGAAAAACTGTAGGTCCCAATCAGTGAGTGTAAAAACTAGAAAGCGCACATCTCCTGGTTGTGAGAAGCTCTTCTTAATCCCTTCATGGGATGTTATGGAACACTATTTAAAAATAAAAGGAGGTATTAAAGTATTTGTTTCCAATTCTAGTACTTTTTTTCAATCGTTTTAATTTGTTTCGATCAATTTTAGGTATTTTCATTGGACCTCAAATTCGTAAAATTTTGAGAGATGAAAATTTTATTAACAAGTTAAATTCAGTCGAAAAGCGTGCATGGAATAGTTTTGTTGCACTCTGTGATAATTACAGAAGCGACGACTATGTCGCTGTGCTTAATGAATTTTTAGCTGCGTATGGTGCAATATGTCCATAAAAATGCATTTCCTGCATTCGCACTTACATTTCTTCCCAGACAATCTGGGTCAGTTCAGAGATGAACAAGGTGAACATTTTCACCAAGAGATGACTACAATTGAAAAACGATTTGAAGGAAACAATAAAATAAAACTGCTTTCAGAATATTGCTAGTCAGTTCAGAGAGAAACCGACGATGCTGAATTGAAAAGAATACGGTCAAGCAAACATTTTTGACTGAAATAGCTAAAAGTTTTAGTTTTGCAAAAATTTAGGTTTGATAAATAGTTGAATAACTCAGTCAATTTTTAACGGATTTTTTAAACAAAGTTGCGTTTTACTTACAAATAAATATAGTTTTTGAATAAATTAAAAAATTTTACAGCTCCTTTATAAAATAATGCGTAAAAATATCGCCAAAGTTGAAAAATGTCGAGAAATACACAAAGAGCTTTAAACCCACCCAAAACAATATAACTATATACCATTTTAAAGGCACTAGTTTCTTCTTTCCAAATCCGAAATCGGTTAATAATCAAGTAAGTTACGCGCTTATAAGTGCATAGAGGTACCAAAAACCGGGTTTTTACCCGTATCTCAAAATTCTGATGCGACTGGCAAATTTCAAATACGGATTCTTGTTGTACTCGACAATACCTATCAGAAAAATAGTATCACTTCTACTTCATTCTTTTTTGTATCAATGTGTAATATATAGCAAAAGGAACTTCGATCCAACCGGGTGTCCCCTGACACCTCATGTTATTTTTTTTTTAAATCGCAGAAATAACGAAATCGTTAAATTAAATCCAATACGAATTGAACCAATACGAAAACCCCCTAGAAACCCTCAAAAGTTGGTTTTTGTCCGATTGGACGTTCCTTTTCAGAGATATGGAGTTTTTTCTATCAAAAATTGGGATGGGTTACCCTGGGTAACCCAATACCCATCGCTGTGGGTAACTGCCCATAATTTTCGCTATTACCCTGACGGTAATGTGTAATCGTGATGGGAAATTCCCCATCTTGGTGGGTAGGTACCCATTATTTCCCCCATTAATAATAAAATTTTTCGATTAACGATTAGCTCGAATAAATCAGTGCGATTAATCGATTAATAAAATGTAAGCACGTGTCTATGGCAAGCAGTCCGTCTTGAAACACTCCTACAATGTGGCAGCTCATATAACAACGATTTGGGTACAAATTTCATAACTTTACACACACTTCGAACAGATTTTATAGTTTGCTGGGAGGAAGCGTCGCACAGTGCCTTTACCTCATAGATATAACTAAAAAAAAATTGTCCCAAAATTGGTTAATTACATTGGGTGTAATAGTCTGATGACATTTCAAGACCCACTGGTGACTTTGAATGGGGGTATTAAAATGCCTGGTCCGATTCTTCTCAAACTGCATACAATAAAATAATAGGATAATAGTCACAAAATTACCTTTTGCAAAATTGTTGTAAAAACTAATCAATCCCATAGGGTGTTATAGTGCGATACAATTTCAGAGCGATCCTATCCTTTGTGTGGGATGTACCCGAAAGCGTGGCACTTTTGGGTACAAACTTTGAGATTTTTTTAATTTTGGCTTGGTACCATAAACCACTAATTTTCGTGTTGCTGCAACAACGATTTGTGAATTGTACGTTTATAATGAAGTTGCTTTTGTTACGGTTTATTTTAATAAATGTGCCTAGTACAATGGTTGAACACTGTGTTCAATTTTTTGTTTCATTTTATTCGATTAATCGAATAACTTGATTGCGTTTTGTTCGGTTAATTGTCACATTGAAATTTACGATTAACGATTAACCGATTAATCAAAAAAATCGACCAAATGGATACCCTACACAGCGGTCCTCAACTGGTTTGAGGTTTACCTAAAATGACGACAAAAACGGCGAATGAGGTTTCAGTCCTTATAACCTCCTCAATTAGAATCCGCGATTATTAAAATCGTATCAGATTTTTTTTTGAAGTAATGACAAAGAACATGTATAAAATCGGTGGGTTTATAAAATTCTGGATTTTTTTTAAATCTAACCTCACTTCACAGCTGTTCTCATTTGGTTTGTGGTTTACCTAACATGACAACAAAAACGGCGAATGAGCTTTCACTCCTTGTAACAACCCCCCTCCCAACCAAAAAGTTCATTTTGTATTTAAGCCAAACGCCCAATCCATTCTGTTGTCCTAGAAACTTTAACCATTTTTTAATGTGGTCTAAGAGAATATGAAATTTTTGAGTTTTACTTATTTCCATGCTTTTGAAAACTATTCCTAATTCTTTGATTTTGGAGTCCAAACTTGGTCCAACTGTTTTGGCTTGGAAACAACAGTGAACTATGTTGTCCAATCCATTGAGAGCTCTCACAAAAGGTAAAAGTTAAGCAATTTAACAGCCTCCTTTAAGAGCTTCCTGCAACCATTTATAGTTTTTTGGAATGAGCATTAATGTTGTGGGCCATTAAAGTGCTCTCTCTCGACCAAGAGTCAATAGTGATATGGTGCTGTTACAGTCTGCAGACCATTTACAACCATTATCTTCGAAAGTCTGCTGACTAATATCAAAAGGACCTAAAAATCGGACACAAACTTGAAAGGTATATTATTAATTTTAGTTAGTCTGAAAATCACTTCAATATTATGATATGTTTCCAGTATATCAGGTATAACACACAACATAATTAGACGATTCACACTTCTTACTTTTGCCTTTTGTCCTATATTTCCGCCGTTTGAATCGACTTTTCTCCTCATCGTTGGGAAAGGGGAATCCAAATCCTCTTCTGCGGCGATATAAGTTTCTGGAAGAATGGTCATGCAAATCTTAAAAGTACCTTGGCCACCATCTGCCATGAATTTGGTTTGATAATTGTCGACAAAGTTACGTTTCTTCAATATGGTATCTAGTAACTGCTCAGCATCTGCCCCGACTATAGGTCTCTCCACATTGATACAAATTTTCAAGATGTTTTGACTTCTCAGAATCATGTTCACGGTAATTCGATGGTACAGATCTTTTACCAGCATTGCACGTAATGAAATTTGTCAACTTTCGCATATGACGTGATGATGATCCCGTATTGTGCAAAAAATTATCGAGATTTTCTGCTGAAACATCCTTGTTGGTGTTTCGACTTTCGAAAATAATGGTTTTATGCACTGCCATTGACACTTGACACTTCTGCATGTAGGAGAATCTAAAGCATCATATTTCGGCGTTAAGACCGAATGTACAAGTTGCATTTGGTGTTTTTCCGGCAGCTTTTCAACAAGGTCGGAAATGTTCTGTGACGCTAAAATATCAATTGCCTTTTTTTCTGAATGCATACATATATGTTGTTTTCCCTTAGACACTTCGCGATAACAACTTTCGACAACTTTAATTGAGATGTCGATTTTAATTTAAGCAGCTTTACTCGTGAGGTGAGGTCCATTAATTTGATCAGCTCCATACATGCCATTCAATGGATCTATTATATTCTGACGTACGTGACATTTACTTCTGTCGACTTTAAAATGACCCTTAGATCTTTCTATTAAATAAAATATAAATATAGCAGCAACAATACTGTTCTTTAGTGTTTAATCCTCTAGTTCCTTTCAACAATAGGAGATTTTCATAATTCGGCATCACTGGCAAAACTGTTTAAAAACATTTCGATTATAGTCCGTTAGAGCTAATCTACAAGTAACGCAGATACTTAGTGGGAATTTGTCAGCTTTGCAGTCGGAGAAAAACATCGAGTTTCTTCTTACCAAACACAATTTTTTTTTCTACAAGGAACACAAATTTTCTTTCGAGTTTCTTCACGACGATTTTCAATTGTAATACATTTTGGTACATCAAGCAATCCCCAACTGAAATATGGTTTTAAGGTCTGAAGCCTAATACGCCGTGTTTGTCCTCATTTTAGGTAAACCTCAAACCAGTTGAGAATCGCTGCGAAGTGAGGTTAGATTTAAAAAATTCAGTACTTTTTCGACCTACCGATTTGATATATGTTTTTCGTCATTACTTCAAAAAATCTGATTCGATTTTAATAATCACGGATTCTTATTGGGGGGGTTATAGGGACTGAAACCTCGTTAACAGTTTTCGTCGTCATTTTACGTAAACCTCAAACCAGTTGAGGACGGCTGTGCCCAGTAGCTGGCCATTATTTTCCCCATTAGCTTGAATTAATCGTAATGGGTAAATCCCCATTGTCGTGGGTAGGTACCCACTATTTTCTCCATTACCCCGTTAGTAATAGGTAATCGTGATGGGTAATTCCTCATTGTCGTGGGTAGCTACCCATTATTTTCCCCGTAGCCTGGGGGGGGGGGGGGGGGGCTGTAAACACGAGGTTTGCTTGAAAGTCAAGAAGTACAGTATATTCAAACTTTGTGTGGACTTCCAGTAATAGCCTCCTATAAGTTTGAAGCCGTCGGTGGTGCAATGGTAGTCTGCGCGGCTCTTGTGCATGAGAACGTGGGTTCGATCCCTGCTCTGACCACCTCAGATGTCTTCCGACGACGGTCACCTCGCTTAGTGACTGCGACACTATCGAGTATTTAGCCATGTAGAAGCATCTCAAAATTCCGCTCGGCACCTGTGTAAAACTGTAGGTCCCAACCAGTGAGCGTAAAACAAGAACGCGCACAGCTCACTGGTTTCTCAGAAGCTCTCCCTGATCCCTTCATAGGATGTAATGGGAAACCATCTTTTTTATAAGTTACAAGCAACAAGTTTCAAAAAAACCACAATAAAAAGCGTGTTTCCTCTGCACTTTAATGTACAAATGGTTGAACTAGTGCCCAAGAAATGATCAGTACAATCTAAAATAATCTGACCATTAAGTTAGAACTTCTTGTAAAGGACTTGACTACTTTTTTTTTTAATTAAACGCAAACCATTTGAGATATTTACAAAACTTTATGATCGACTTGAAATACAATCAAAACATTTATGCATGGAGCTCGACTACGTTCATATGGCCACCGCGGGCACGTCGGCAGCGATTCATTCGCTGGACCCAATTTTCGATGTCTCGGTCACACATTTCGGCCGTAACGGCCGCTATTTCGCGTTCAATGCTGGCTCTGAGTTCGGCTTGTTGGCGTAGATCAATGATTTGACGTAGCCCCAAAGAAAAAAGTCTAGAGGCATTAAATCGCACGAACGAGGCGGCTAATTGACTGGTCCATTTCTCGAGATAACACGCTCACCAAACTTACTCTTCAATAAATCGATTGTAAGGTGTGCTGTGTGGCTTGTGGCACCGTCCTGTTGAAACCACATGTTGTCCAAGTCCATGTTTTCCGATTTGGGCCAAAAATAATCGGTAATCATTGCGGGATAACGATCGCCATTCACAGTAATGTGACGATCGTTATTGTTGAGAAAAAAATATGGCCCAATGACGCTGCCGGCATGTAAACCGCACTAAACAGTTATTATTTGCGGATGAAGTGGTGATTCATGAAGCACATGTGGATTTTCACCAAATCAATAGGACATATTTTGCTTATTGACGAACCCATTGAGCAAAAATGAGCATTGTCACTGAAGATGATTTTGCGATGAAATTCATCATCTTAGCGCATCTTCTCCAGAGTCCAATCGGAGAACGTACGTCGCATCAAATAGTCCATCGGCTTCAATTCTTGAGTCCGCTTGATCCTGTATGGGTGTAAACCAAGATCTTTATGCAAAATTCGCCATAAAGTGGTCTTGGCAATGCCCAGTTCTTGAGAACGCCGCGGAATCGACTGATTTGGATCGTTTGCTCCGGACGCCTGAACAGCAGCGATATTTTTGTCACATCGACCAACCCGTTGTCCCACTGGCACGGCAGCATCACACAATGAATATGTAGACTCAAATTTTTGCACTAAATTTGTTATTGCTTGTCTACTAGGGCGAGAATAGCGACCGAAAATTGGAGTTAACGCTCTTAAAGTTGCGGTCACCGACTCCGAATTTCGGTAGTACATTTTGTTTTTGTTTGTGTTGAGTTTACTGAAAAAAAAGGAAAGTAACAGTTAGATGATCAGTGAAATAGTTCTTCAAATTTGTCAAGTACTTCAAATTAACTTCAAATTTGTCAAGTACCTATTGGAAACCCCATTATTATTTAAATATTTTTGTGTAGATTAGTATGTGTATATTAGGATGGGTCAATTTGTATGGGACCAAAAACACTTGCCAAAGAGTATAGCAGAATCGTCATCTACGGCAAATTCTATGAAAATGTTCCCAAGAAACCATGGTTCTAAAATCAAAATAGAACCCGCGATATTTCACTTGAAAATTTGTATATTAGAGTAAACAATCGACCCAAACGCCATACTTTTGAAACTTGATACTCTTCGGTTGCGATGAAATATCACACATTTTTCACATTTCAGTCCTTGCTGCCTTTCCACGAACGTTTATTTTAGGTCGAAACTCCCAACCGTTTATGTTTTATAGCAGTGTACCATTTTTCATCTTCACCATTTTTGTGTAATGTTAGAATAACTTTTGAATTCCATAGCAGATTGTAACGATCAATGTTTCGCCTTGTGAATTTTTTAACCTTATATTTAGGAATAAAAATACAAATGGCAAATCTAACATCGCATTCGAAAGTTAGTCTAACACTAACACAGGTATCTCTTCACAAATATGCTGCAGATGAGCAAATTTACACAACCATAAAACATGAACCGTGCGGAATATACGAATAATATTTCAATATAGAATAATATTTCATCGAAATCGAACAGTATCAATACTCAAAAAAAACATGTCCTGAATTTGAGTTCAAAGTGAACTAAAATTTAGTTCACATTATTTACTCAACTTTTTTTCAAAAGAATGGCTTTGGATTTTCAAGTGAAAAATTGCGGGCTCGATTTTGATTTTAGAACCATAGTTTCTTGGGAACATTTTCATAAAATTTCCCGCAGATTACGTTTACTCTTGGGCGGAAAAAAATTGACCTCTGCAACTCTGCAGAAAATACGAAAAATTCAATAATTCCACATCACTTGTGTATAGTGGTATCTTCGACTAAATTTTTATAGACTACGATACCTACAATGGAATAACTACAAAATTTAGGTGGCTTAGCAAATTAAACCGAAAACTCTCACTTTTGTTGCAGTAGAGAAACAAACTTTTTGTGAGTCTTTAAAACAAATTGTAGTCGATGAACATTTTCACAGTTTTGTAAACTTTTTTCGTTAAATATTAGTCAGTTTTCGATCCCAAAGCATTAAGCACTCAATTTCACAAAATCTTCTCAACTACGAATCGATATAGCTGAGAACGGACTTTATCCGCAAGGTTCATTTGTAAAACTAACACAATCGGCTAGAGCAACTAAAGCGCTACAACAACAACAAAAACAACAACTCTTGCGATTCCAAGCTTATGCATTTCGATGTCAATTGCCCGAAGGCTTTTAATAGCGGGCAAACCGACCAAAGCACTTAAGTGACATCACTCAACTGTCAGATGGACAATCACACAATTCTCCAACACAACTCTCTTCAGCGCCCATCTCCCTACAAACATGGTTATTTACAGCAGCAACAGCTTCCCACGACTGGATGGCTGGTTGCGCGTACATTGCAATGATATCGTGGCTACAATGCTCGCACTAACATCAAATGTTGCCTGCAACTGACTTGCCTTGACTCGACTTAACAAATGTTCGAGAATTTTGCAAATGAAATGTTTGCAATTTTTTTAGAAGACTCGTTTACACATTTATCTTCTTCATCGCTCCTACTGTTGGCCGTGCAGCTGATGGCGGCGCATCAGCAGTTGGAGCAACAAATGAGAATAAAAATACCACACCTGTTAATTGCTATGGATTTCGAAGTGCAATGTAGGTTGAAGGTGAATATGTGGGTGCAAGTGTAAATGCGTTGGTAGTAATAAAGTTGTATGTGTGAAAAGGAGGTCAGTTGCAAGCATGTTTATGTTACAGGTGACAGGAAAATGCAATTACTGTCAAACACCAATACCGATACACATGTTACGCAAAGTACACATCGTCGTTGTATGCATTGAAAGGTGAACTACACTCGTAAAAATGTTTAAAGGAAAATAACTAAAATTATTGAAAATTTTATTCTACTCTACATGCCAATTTACTTGGAAATTCATTCAATGTATTGGGAAATACAGTATATTTATGTGTAAACAAATTTCGAAAATTTTGTGTTCAGTCAATAGCAATGTATTGTGGAACTGCAACACGTACTACATTTGCCCAATATTATCATTGTGCCTGTAGTTTAGCATCAGCTATAGTTTTCATCGGTTTTCCAATTTGCAAAGCTAACTACCATAAAGAATTTCTTTCTCGCCCCCCTCTCGGTGTTTATTCGATTAAAACTGTTCTATAGTTATGACAATGTTTGTCATCAGGTTGTTATGCTTACGAGTTGTTTTTTGCAATAGTACATGAAACTGTTGCCCCCTACAAAAATATTGTTACAACTAATATGAGAATAACAAAAGAGAATAGAAACATCAGCACTACCAGCACCAGCAATAAAAGTGTTCAATAACTGTAGTAAAATTGAATTTCAAATGATTTTTTTCTCAACTCCCAATTTAGTGTGGACATTTTTTGAAGTTACTGCAATGACAGTTTGTGTTTCCCTTTGGGTAGATTAAAGCCCAGGGCATAATTTCAGAACATAACGAAAAACTAGAAAAATTAAAAAATGTGGACTGTACTGATTCCTGTTGAACCATTTACTCCTGTCAAAGAGTTTAAATAATACAGTCAACGAAGTTAACAAAATTAAAGGATCCTATAAATAAAATTAAGTTTGTATGGGTAAAGCGCCTACGGTGGTAATGTATGTGTTATAAGCAGGGTTCGTACTTCGTGGGTAATGAGTAACCCTGAGTTACGCAGGGTAACCCATTATTATTGACGTGGGGAATGGGTAGCGATCGTTTACCCATTACCCACAGGGTATGGGGACAATAATGGGTAGCTACCCACGAAAATTGGGAACTACCCTGTGGGTAATGGGGACAATAATGGGCAGATACCCACGACAATGGGGAATTACTCATCACGATTACCCATTACCCTCAGGGAAATGGGGAAAATAATGGGTAGCTACCCACGACGATGGGTAATGTTACCCAGGGTAACCCATCTCCATTTTTGATCGAAAAATTCTTCCCTACGAATTGGACCACTTTATTAAACCTCCTTAGAAACCAGCAAAAAAAATTAACATCAAGCCGATCAGAAAAGTCTGAAAAAATTATATCAAACGTGGGGAAGAGTTAAAATTTAGTGTTAATCAATCAAGGGAGATTGAATGAAAACAATTCCAACTTATTGTCTTAAGAAAATTATTCGTTTGAATTTAGTCAACTTGTTTTCATCCACTTAACATGAGTATGTTTGAGTCCTTCTGTTTCCGAATTAGTTAGAAGGATTATGGTATTTTATATCTTGCTTTACAGTTGTTTAACATATTTTAAGGCTACCGCTAGTTATATTTGTTTTGCTGTGACGGTTGAGAAAAATTGTCCACACACTTTATTTAAACATTTTTCAAAATTTTGGCTAATATCTATTCCCTATATCCCTACAAAACCGATTTGAAATAGGAATATGTAACGCGGGGTCGAAATCTGTTCGTACATAACCCTAGTTTACAGTCATTTTGCTGCAGTCATAAACAAAATTTTCTTTCGATTTAGGCCTCCTAAACACGTAAATGTGTTTTAAATATTTTTCGTTTGATTAGATTGAAGATATGCATTGTGGAATTCTTTTTCGAACTTTTTATGGGATGCCTCAGCTTATTGAAGCATAACACCTAAACTGGGTTACTGATTTGCACAAGTGTGGGTCCAAATTAACGGAAATATTCTCCCCTAAAGCCTTTCTGTACAAGGTTTTAAAATCAGCTAGACAAATTTTATGGTAGGGGCATTTTATGTTAGAGGCATAATAGTCGCAAACCCCAATTACCATCTGGTAACAGATTTCTATACTCTGGCAATGGACATCAATAAATGACGGGGATGTGTAATTCCAGACGAAATTGAGTTAATTAAATAACGTAGAAGAATATTTCGATGTACAAAAACATATTATCTGTATATAGATGGCCGTCTGACTTAAATAATATTAAAATGCTTTCGGTGATTTGTACTTTTTGGAACATTACATGTATTTCTTTTTTGTATTTGTATTAATGCATCTATGTAATGTATTTGTTATTGTTGTAATGTACTTCACACTAAGGTTCCCCACATTACATTGTTGCTTCTTTTTATTTTCGTTGGTAATAACCAACAATTTTTGTGCTTTTTACAAAACTTTTCATTTCACTTTGAATACATTTTACTACGAAATGTTTATTTTTTCATATACAACATTTGTATATTAGTATTACGAGGGCGGATCAGTAAGTCCGTGTCTTTTTGCATGAAACACAGTTTTTTTTTATTTTCCAACATAATCTCCTTTTAGCTCAATGCACTTAGTCCAACATTTCTTCAATTTTTGTATGCCTTCCAAAAAATAGGATTTATCGAGGTCCATAAAATAGGCATTTGTTTGATCAATAATTTCATCGTTGGAGCTAAATCTCTTTCCACCGAGACATTTCTTTAGGTTTGGAAATAGGAAATAGTCAATGGGGGCTAAATTCTGAGAATATGGTGGATGAGGTACCAATTCTTAGTCCAATTAAACAACTCCAAACAATCCTTTGAAGTTGTAACACGATTCCGTTTATGGTCAATTGAGAGCAAACGCGGCACCCATCTTTCAGACAGCTTTCTTAAACCCAACTGATCATTTAAAATAGAAACCATACTGCCATATGAAATGCATATGGCGTCAACAATCTCACGCAGTTTTACACTTCGATCGGCTGACACCATATTGTGGATTTTTTCGACATTTTCGAGTGTATTGACCTCAATTGGCCGTCCAGAACGTTCAGCGTCATTTGTACTTGTGCGACCCCAACCAAAGTCAGTAAACCACTTTTTTACCATTGAAATGGATGGTGGGGAGTCCCCATGTTATTTGTAAAGCTTTTCCTTGATTTGATTGACGGCTTTTTTTTCCCAAAGAATAATGTTTAATGAGCACTCGAAAATCAATATTTTCCATTTTTAAAAAAATGCACGAGGTTGTGTGTTTTGAAAAGCTGTTAAACGCAAAGTAAATGACGGAAATTGCTCAGAATTTGACAGTAAGCTACTAACAGGTGGTACTTGTGGCATTTCATACAAGTCACAAGTCACGGACTTATTGATCCGCCCTCGTAGAAGTAAGTTTTAGTACAATACTTGCTGTTTTCAACAAATTTTGTGTACCCTCTTTATTATACCAGTCTTTAGCCTTAACACAGCTTTTGATACATTTTAATTTATTGCGAAATAGATTTGACCTGGAATGAAGAAAGGGACCTGATGAATGGTGATGAAGAAACTACGCCACTCTCTTCATTCCAGGCATACATGGTTTTTTTTTTTAATTTGCATTACTTTATCTAATGCAAATGCAAAAGAATTACCATTGTTCGCAATGGCAATTAAAATATTTTGAATTTGCATTTGCTCAGGCAATGCAAATGCAGGTTGTGGAATCTGATGGCAATTGTAATAAAATATGGGAACGCTTTTAATTATTTTGAATTTTTTTTTGACTGCTGGCAATTCTGTTTGTATAGTATTTTATGTGTAGAGGTTTGTGGTTTCGATAGGTATTGCCTCGTAGTACTTTCAGATTCATAAACCTGTACTGTATTAAATATTTAAAAACCAAAATTGCCAGATATGAAGGAAATGCTTTGAAAATAAGTACAATTGCCAATGGTACTGAAAGTTTTTTGAATTTGCGTTTGGACAGGAAATTGGAATTAAACAACAAATTATTATTGTCATATAATTAATTTGCCCCATGAATGATTCCAGGTCACATGTACATTATTTTGCATAGACAGAAGTTAAACTAGATAAAGTCTAAGCAAATATTGTCAATCATTTTCGCAACTTTTAAACTGCAAAAAGCAACACCCTTCTATTACATTCTACATATATCCGCACATAAAATTATGTGTTATCATTGCACATATTGTATGCACCAGAGATTTTGAATTTGAGTGTTGTAAAATACAATAGTTAAGAACTACAGGAAACAGGATCGCCCAACTGTCAGATTATATTAAAGGTTTATTAGTGTTGAACATCCTATGCACACCAACTACGTCTCTGTAAATGCATAAATGTTATCTGTTTGCACTACACATTTTGGGGGAAAAACAAAAGGTTTATAGTATTAAGTTTTGTTATGAGCATCACATCGTCAAGCGTTATAGTCATTTGTGACACAATGAATACCTAAATATTTGAATCTACACAGCTGCACTAACTATTTAGTAGAAAGAATTTTCCTGTTATTATGCGCTCATGCAATTTCCTTCTCATTTTATGTGCAAAATAATTTTGTGGTGAAAGGTATTATGATGAGAATGTATTTAAGTACTATATAGGAATTGTTTCGACATTATGTTAAAAACTTCACATCGTGGTTTAGTTTATGCGAAATAGTGCTGATAATGTTTGAATTGGGTCGACCTCCAAAACACAGGGGCTAGAAGATAATCAGTTTGTGAGTGTTGTTTTTGTTACAATTCATTTAACATCCAAACGTCATTGTAATTCTTTATGGTAAAAAATAACATAAACCAATCCAAGAAATTATGGTGTTGAATTTTAAAATATTATATATTTAAAGTTTTATTACCATATAAATATTCCAAAAATGTTTCACAAATAACTATGGACCTCCTGCATTTTCTGTTGTTTACGAGCAGAGTAAGTAAAATTTCCGCGAGCCGAAAAATTTAGATCCTCCTCAATATAAAACTCTCAATCCAAATTCAAACAAATTAAAATCTCGATCGAATTTAATTTTTAAAAATTTTGATTATTTAAAACGCTATAAAACATAAAAATTCTCTTCGGAGTTTAATTTTTGTTATACTAGGAGTGAGAGCTTTATAGCGAAGGGGAGCCGAATTTTTCGACTCACGAGTGGAATATTTTCGACTTTGGATATATGTACATATGTACATAAGAGTCATTTGCGACAAAAATCGATTGGAGTGTTGTGGAAAGTATAGAAAATAATTAACTTCTATCGGAAAGGCCAGATTTATAAAAAGCGAAGCAAATTGTATGGAGAAAATGGAACAAATTGGAACAACAAAGGGATACCTATATTAAGCAAATAGTATATGTGGTGAACAAATAGCGAGAACATTAGTTTAAAATGGTTGGGTCTAGAGTTCGATCAATAATTGGAATACAAGTAAAAATAAGGTTACCAAAAAAAGACCCAAATTTGGTTTGGACAATGATTGGGGATATATTAAATATAGTGTATGTGGTTCCAATTTTCGAGAAAGGGTTAGACATCAAGTTGAAATAAAAATCGTTTGGAATGATTGCAGATATGGTAAAAATAATGTCTGTGACAAAAAAGGGGAGTAGTTGTTCAAAAGTACATGGGACTGTTCGTGGAGGTGGAAAGTTTCTGATAGCCATTCACTTGGGAGTGGTCAGAAATGATTCCTTCATTGGGCAGTCCAAGCAGCTAACTACTTCCACGGAGTATGTCCTGGGCGATGGCTTTCTGATGGCAGCCTGATTGCTTATGCTATCACTGATAAATCTCAGGTTTAGTAGGTGACTGCGCTCACTGAAGCTCATCAAACTATCGGGCATATTCTTCTATCCTTAGAAGGCGGATGAGCCCAGCATATGGCCCAAACAAAAAGAAGAAAATCCAGGTTCGAGATATTGCATCCAGGTGAGCATCTGATCCATAATGGGCAGCAACAGTCAAATATCCTGGCAGTAGGTAAAATCAAAAAAAAAATCCGTTGAACTGGGTTTGCCTCCCGCAACCGTTCATAATGGGAGTGAATATACAACAACGAAAAAGAAAACATAAACAACCCCTATTTTTTGACGATCCCGCCAACGTTAGAAGGACCACGATTTACGGCTATGTACTTGGGACGTAAGAACTCTATATAGATCCGGTGCAAGTATCCAATTGGTAGATGTCCTCAAAAGTTATAAGGCTGTCATTACCGCTATCCAGCAAATGCGATGGACAGAACATGGCTGCACAAGAAAAAGAAACTGCGACATATACTACAGTTGTCATGAGAAAAAACATGAATTTGGTTGCGGCTTTATAGTTGGCAAATGACTGCGACATCTAGTCTCTAGGTTCAACCTTGTAAGTGAACATATGGCCACAATCCGCATAAAAGAGAAACATTTTTATATTTCCACCGTGATGAAAATGTACCTCGTCAGAAAATATGATTTTTGGGCAAATTCGATAATCGATAATATTTGTAATTTTTCCCAAAGTTGCTCAAGCGTCAGCCGACTCAATTTTGCCCGCGGTGGTATGATACTGACTGATAGTTTATATTTCGGACAAAAAACTGTATCAGTGTCAAAATAATATGTGATTTAAAAAGATAATTGCCTCTGGAGCACCTGTTATAAAAACTCTTATACGAAATATGGTATCGATCGAAGATGCCTAAGTAGTAACTCACAGACAGACAGTCAATTAAAAGTTATCACGAGTAAAATAACTGACCCTGGGAAATATATATAACGGGTTTTTCAATAAGAGCGCTACAAAAGTTTTTTAAATAAAACAACCCCGGTTTTAGATACCAATGAAATTCTTTATTACTGTGAAAAGTACGTTCGATGCCATTATGTATGGAACTCGATTTCTTTTGCATGGCCACCACGGGCACGCTTGCAGAAGTCCAGACGCTGAACCCAATTTTCGACGGTTTTCAAGCGTAGATCGGCCGATACTGCTGCAATTTCACGTTCGATATTCGTAGGAAGTTCATCAATCGTCGCTGGCTTGTTGGCATAGACCATAGATTTGCCGTAGCACCACAGGAAACAATCTAACGGCGTCAAATCGCACGACCGAGGCGGCCAATTGACTGGGCCATTTCGTGAGGTAACACGTTCACCAAACTTGCTTTCCAATAAATTCATTTGTGGCATTAGCTGTGTGGCTTGTGGCGCCGTCCTGTTGGAACCACATGTCGTCCAAGTCCATATTATCCAATTGGGGCCAAAAATATTCGGTTATCATTGAACGGTAGCGATTCGCATTCACAGTAATGTGCCGGTCTTGATCATCACGGAAGAACTACGGCCTAATGACGCCGCCGGCCAATAAACCGCACCAAACCCCAATTTTTTCGGGATTCAATGATGACTCATGGCATGATGACGGAGCCATTCAGCCAGAATTGGGCCTCATCCCTGAAGATGATTTTCCGATGAAAATCCGAATTATTTTCAAGTTGTTGCTCAGCCCAATTCACGAACAGACGTCGCTTATGCTGTTCAAGCGGCTTCAGTTCTTGCGTCAATTTGATCTTGTAAGGATGTAGGCCAAGATCTTTTCGAAAAATTCGCCACAACGACGTCACAGAGATGCCCAACGCTTGAGAACGACGTGTGAGAGACACATTTGGGCTTTCTTGAACTGAAGCCTCAGCGGTAGCAATATTGTCGGCACTACTGGCACTTCTGTGTCTCACTGGAACGGGAACATTTTGTACTGTGCCTGTGGATTCAAATTTTTCCACTAGACGCTCAATTGTTGATCTGGTAGAACGATTATGACGACCATAAATTGGACGTAGCGCTCTTAAAGTTGAGGCCACTGACTCCAAATTTCGGTAGTAAATTTTAATAATTTCGACTCGTTGTTGGCTCGTATATCTTTCCATGATGAAATGGCAAACTTTCCTGAAGAGAAATGTCAAAAGAGCGGGAAAAAATATGGCGTCGTTTGCTGTCCCTTGGATTTACTTTTGTAGCGTCTCTGTTGAAAAACCCGTTACAATAAAAACTTGTATTGGCATAATTAATGTAAATATGCATATATTTCTGCATTAGTTTCAGGACTGTATTTTATTTTTTTGAATGTTAAATTACTGAATAAATAATAAGTATTTTTGTGTCATTTATTTAATTAATTCTTCTTTTAACAATAGGTGGTGCATGAGAAGGTTCGATCCCTTCTCTGACCATCTTACATTTCCTTCGACGACGGCCACCTCGCGTAGTGATGGCGATACAATCCAGATCTTAGCCATGAAAAAGCTTCTCAAAATTTCGCTCGAAATCGGTGTAAAAACTGTAGGTCCCAATCAGTCAGTATAAAAGTAAAATGCGCAGACCTCACTGGTTGTTGGAAGCTCTCTACAATTCCTTCATGAGAAATCTAAAGGGAAACGGTTTTTTTTCTCTTGTAATTGATACAAAGAATTTACAAAGATATTCCGCTATAAACATAGCTTATTTCACGTAAGAATCCAAGAAACCCACGACAAATCGATTTAGATCTACACCAACCTGATTTTATCTAAAAAATCGGATATCCCTTCTCTGACCATCTTGCAACTCCGGTTCCGACTAAAGGCAAACATCCCAGACGCCGACTCCAAGAATCGGAATCGAAAGCACTGCGATAAATTAAGTGTACTTTTATTGAAATCGATTGGAATATGGAAACCATCTCGATAATATCCCAGGTAAAGAAGTTGTTCGCAAATGTTTTTTTTATGTGTTTTGCTTGCGATATTTTTCGAACACTTGCATATTGCAAAATGCGCAATACAGAAGAGTTTTCGTTTGCATCTAGTTTGATGAGTTTTTCAAAAGCAGCATTCTAAAAAACCGCTGATGATTATCTGTGGCGAGATCTGAAATAGCTATACGGTTTGCCAGGAATCATGAGGATGCATTTGCAAAACATTTTCTTTTTTAAACAACTACATCTCTATTTATAGAGATATAGAAAATGGTCTTGAGCTTGAACAATAAAATAAAAAGGTACCAATAAAAGGGCCGAATAAATATAAAAAAAAATCATCCGTAATAAATATTCAGAATAACTTCAAACTGGAAAATCTAACTCCAGATTCGTGATCAGCCACTTAGTTCTGTTTATACTGAAACTAATAAATTTGGCTATGTATCAAATAATATCGTTCCTAATTAAAGCTAAACGTTTAATAACTGTTACACACAATGCTGTGGAGTTGGGGTCTGGGATATTTGGCTGGAGCCTGAGTCGTGCTCTTGTGGACAGACTCCACAACCCTGGGTTAATATGCCAAATTCTGACTACAATATTTTGATTTATATTGATCTTTTAGATGCTATTATAACTTTCTTTAAGTTGAATTAGATTCAAGCTGAACATATACAGATTACGGAGCGCTGTCAAACAAGTGGAAATTAAGTAGTAGCATTCAACCGATGCACACTGCTTCCAGTTGGATTTTTTTTGGAATTAATTCTGTAAATTTTGAACGGAATAAGAAATCGTGATAAATTTTCACATGTTTAGAGCAGAGGTCTTTTCCAGATGGCTTCAAAAAAATACCTCTACTTGGATGCCTAGTGAGTATGAAGTCTACTGGGCAACCTTCTAAAGTTTGTCACTTCGGCCATGCGGAATTTTTAATTGAGGGCCAACAGTACAATTATAAGCTGATTGCAAATATATTTTGCATGCTATCAATATCTTAAATAGTTTTTGGGATATTTAAGTTATAAGTAAAAAGGTTGGTTGCGTGTTTTAAATGAGCAGTGCCATTGTTAGCCTGATTTACAAACGATATATACTGTTGGATTGCCTATAAGATTCTCAATAAATGAGTGCAAATATTGATGCAAATATATTATTTCGAACAAAAGTTAGACACTTTTAATAACAAAACTTCCAAAAAAAAAATTTTTTTACGTTTCAAAAGTAAGGCATAGTATAGATGCGTCTGGTGCTCTCTTTGACATATTCTGGTCAACGTGTCTTTTCCAAAATTGACTATTTTCAATACAAAAAAAAAAAATTATTTACAAAAATTCTCAAATAACAAAGCACCGATTACTAAATATATACCACATTTTATTAATCCCATTTGATGACTTCGTAACCAATAATATTATTACAGCCCTGCGGTAAATAGAGTCCTGGCGACGACTTTACTAAAAAGTCCCCACTTTTGGAACATATTTTCCCCGCTTTGGGAATTTGGCTATTTTTTTGGAGAAACAGCAAACACCTGTCAGCTATTAATATAGGAGGCATTTTTTCTACATGTATCCAAAATTTCATTATAATTCTAAATTACTTTTCAATTTTCTAAAAGATTTTTTCCCTCTAAAAACTTTTCTTTTATTAAAATTTGTAATTTCACGTGCAATGAAGCACAAAATCCTGGTTTTGTATTTATTTTCTTTTACATATTCTTAAACTCCGCTTTCTGCGGTTTCCAAAATGGTATGACTTTTGTAAACGAAGTGAATGTTTCTGCTTCATAATTATAATAAGATTTACCTCCCCCGGTGAAAACGCCGTATACCATGGGAGATACAAATATACGAGTATAAGGGTTATATCAAAATCTATACCGATATGCCCATTTTTTGCCAAATAAGTTAGAGTGCAAAAAGAGTGACATGTGCCATATGTTATTGAAATCGTTTGTAAAATATGGGTGGTTGAATAAATTAAAAATAAATGGTTTCACATCCCATGAAGGAATTGGGGACAGCTTCTCACAACCAGTGAGCTGTGCACTTTCTAGTTTTATACTCAGTGACTGGGTCCTATAGTCTTACATCTGTTCCGAACGGTATTTTGAGATGATTTTTCATGGCTAAGTACTGTATGGCGTCGCCGTCACTATGCGAGTTGACCGCCGCCGAAAGAAATTTAAGGTGGTCAGACCAGGGATGAGCAGATCTCATGTGCAAAATGCGCGCAAACTAGCCATTGCACCACCGGCGGGCACAAGGTTGAATAAGTTATGCCAATAATGTATTTATTTCATCGCTAAGATTTTCTTATTTTTCCTTATACTTCAACAGTCTTTGTTACGAGGAATTAGTCGTCTTTGTAGTCGTTGTTTCAAAATTGTTGGAAAGGTCAAATAAATAAATAAATAAAATAAAATAAACCATTTAAGAATAATGCTGGAGCAGTTTATTCTACGCAATTTGAAGAACTATATGAATGAATTATTTGTATTATATTTTTTCCCCAAATTTTCATTTTACGAGGCACACTAATATAAATATATTACATGTAGCACAATGTACATTTCACCGGGATTGCATTTAACTATTACTTCCAAGTTCGTCACCATTGGTGTTAACAGCAGATAGAAACGATAACATCTCATCTTTTCTTAGATTCTTACCTTTATACTGTTATTGGCCATTCACAACCTGTCTCGGTCAAGGTCTTTACCTTATAAAATTAATTTATAAAATTAATTTCTGCACGATGTCGTGTCATGAACTGTTCTCTATTATTTATTTATCTATTTAATTTCACCTAATTCCCTTGAACACGTGTGAGTTGACATTATTTCTTACATGTGGCAATGATGACGATGATGATGAAGCAAAACAAAAAATCTAAACTAATCGTAATGTGTTTTATTCAATAACCACATTAGGCTAAAGTGGCATTTGAATGGGAATTACACACGGAAATGAAATTTTCAATTCAATGTGAATGACGGCGATAACGCGAGCGCCCTTAACATGGTGTACGTATGTGCAACTTAAAATTATGGCAATATTAATCAATCATACGCTCTAGGGAATGGATAGAAATTTTGTGTATTGCAGTAGTACTGGGCTTCCCACGTCTCTGAGGCCTACGCCTCCCCTAGCAAGTACAAATTTCCAAACGCCCCCCCCCCCCCACAAAAGGTGAAATATTTTTTATAAATTTTTATTTATACATATAATCTATAGGTACATTTTTAGGTACATGAGGTCAAAAACTTAAATGAATTCAATTCAGTAGTAAGATAACATATTAATGTTATGATTAACATTAAAAAAATATAGTAAAAATAGCTTCAATTAAAAAAACATCAAATTATACACAAAAACAACTTAAATGAATTTAATTCAATAGTGAGATGACATGTTAATCTTCTGATTATCATTAAAATATAATATAAACTAAAAAAAATGTATACAGTAAAAAAATTAATACATTTTGTGACTATTTTTTATGTTGCTCAACTAGCTTTTTGATATTTGGCGATATTTTTGATAGTGCACATCTGAGATCATTGTCAACATCTAGGCAAGATCGATATGTCGTTTTTATATTTAAAAGCGAAGAAAAACTCTTTTCGCATAGATATGTGGATGAAAATTGAATTAGAAGCTTTAAGGCACAAGTTGCTACATTCGGATATATATCCAAGTATTTTAACCAAAAATTTTGAAGATGGTACGATTCGAAATCATTTTTTGCACAGGAGTCACACTTCAACTCGGTTGCTTCTTCCTGGATTGTTTCAGGCAATGACATCACATCCATTACAAATGGGTTACTTGTCAGTTTACATTGCCAAGAATCGGTGTTAGTGTCCGGAAAATACTTTTTGAATTCTTTAGCCAAAGCGTCTAAGTGTGTAACAATTAATTTTTCAAAATGTTTAGTTGAAATGTCTCCGGAGTCCAAAATTTCATTAAGACGTGGAAAGGATACAAAATTTGGAGGTTTTTGAAGAATACGCTGCTTCCACAGAAATATTTTAGAAACAAATCCATTTATCGAATCTAAAGCTGTTAAAATAGTACTATTTTCACCCTGCAGCTTAAGGTTCAGACTATTCAAATGCTCAAAGAAGTCAGTTAAATATGCCAACAAAACAAACGATTTGGTTTTTGTGAATTTATCATAAAGTGCCTGGTTTGAACTGCTTAATAAATATATTTCTACCTCTGTCTTTAATTCGTACAACCTTCTTAACATATTCCCCTTTGAAAGCCAACGAACATCTGTATGGAAAAGCAACGTTTTATGATCCGCGTTAAGCTCAATACAAAGGTTTTCAAATAGACGTGTGCGTAAGGCACTCTTTTTGATTGTATTAACGACGTCTATGGCACATTGTAATACATCTTTTATTTCATCGTCCAATGTCCTTGCTGCAAGAGCTTGTCTGTGTATAACACAATGCGTAAAAACTGTACTAGGGTTTTTCTGTTTTACAAGCTCTTTAAACCCGATACGGCTACCTGTCATTGAAGGTGCTCCATCCGTACAAATACCAACGATTTTCGTCCATGGAATTTCATTCGCCTCTAAAAATTCCGATAAAGCCATGAAAATGTTTTGCCCTCTTGAGTTAGATGTAAGGGATTTGGAAAACAAAAGTTCCTCGCAGATTTCATTGTTTGTAATATATCTGCAGTAAAATAAAAGTTGGCAAGCACTTGACACATCTGTCGTCTCATCGCACTGCAAGGCTATGAATGGTGACTGTTTTACGTGAAGAATCAACTGATCCTTAATGTCCTCTGCCATATCATTTATTCGCCTTTTGATAGTATTGTTTGAAAAAGGAATTTTGGACATTTTTTTAGCAGCACTCTCATCCAGCATTTTACGAGTAGCAGCTAAAAGGCACGGCTTAATAACAGTCTCTCCAAGTGTGTGTGCCTTTTTATTTTTAGCAATAATTAATGCTATTTCATATGAAGCCTCCATTGCTCTCTGAGTCTCCACATTAAATAAAGCAGTTGAGTCCAGCCTCATATTTTTTAAGGCAGCAGTTTTGTTAAGGAAAAAATCACGACTTTTGTTTTTTAATTCGGGGTGCATTACTGCTAATCCTCTGCAATTTTTAAGGCAGCAGTTTTGTTAAGGAAAAAATCACGACTTTTGTTTTTTAATTCGGGGTGCATTACTGCTAATCCTCTGCAATCTACTGGGTCTCATTGAATCGTTCGCAAGAACTTTGTGGCAAATAACACACTGTGGCACTTGTTCTCCATCTTTGTATAAAAAGGTAAATCCAAATTTAACATACTCCTCATTAAATAGTCTCTTTTTGTTTTTAGATGCCATGTTTATTACTGCACACGAATATAAGTAAAAGTCGAATAAAACACTTTAATTTTGTTTTTAATTAGAATTTATTTTTGTTGCTTCGACTACTTACCGGTACAGATTGATAAAGTCCTGGAAATTTGGTCGGAATGACGTTCCAATAGCTTCTTCCTGGGTTTGGTGTGTGGCCGGAGTACCGTGCCAGCAGTTTCTTGTTGGTTAGGTGGGATAACTTAGATATGATTTCTTGCTGGTGAGTTGATGTTTATGTTTTATTTGAAAAACACACTTTTTGTGGCATTCCTCCTTGCGTCAAGGCGCCAAACAAAATAAAAACACTTCGTAGCAAATTGTGGATTAAGTTTTTCCCGACTCTTTTATTTATAATAATACCACTTTAAAACTATCTTTTGACTACTTTTAACAATATTTTTTCAATACTTTTATCTTTGACGAATATGAACTCGAGAATGAATAGAAAACGTTTATCAAAAAAGTTAACAAAATTTGCATGAAATCAGTTGTTTTTTTTAGTATCAGCAGAACATCTGTTACTACACTTTGCTATTAAGCACAATGGTGGTACTTGGCGGCTGGCGACGAAAAATAAGATAATTTTTATTTTAGAAGTTCAAAACCATAAAAGTATAGAAAGAAAAAAAATCTCCTACATCGTGGTCTTCGCGCCCCCCCGAGAAGTTCTTGGCGCCCCCCTGGGGGGGCATGCCCCCCCATTTGGGAAGGCCTGCAGTAGTATGACAAACAATAGTAGGTACTCGGTTGCTTCTTCCTGGATTGTTTCAGGCAATGACATCACATCCATTACAAATGGGTTACTTGTCAGTTTACATTGCCAAGAATCGGTGTTAGTGTCCGGAAAATACTTTTTGAATTCTTTAGCCAAAGCGTCTAAGTGTGTAACAATTAATTTTTCAAAATGTTTAGTTGAAATGTCTCCGGAGTCCAAAATTTCATTAAGACGTGGAAAGGATACAAAATTTGGAGGTTTTTGAAGAATACGCTGCTTCCACAGAAATATTTTAGAAACAAATCCATTTATCGAATCTAAAGCTGTTAAAATAGTACTATTTTCACCCTGCAGCTTAAGGTTCAGACTATTCAAATGCTCAAAGAAGTCAGTTAAATATGCCAACAAAACAAACGATTTGGTTTTTGTGAATTTATCATAAAGTGCCTGGTTTGAACTGCTTAATAAATATATTTCTACCTCTGTCTTTAATTCGTACAACCTTCTTAACATATTCCCCTTTGAAAGCCAACGAACATCTGTATGGAAAAGCAACGTTTTATGATCCGCGTTAAGCTCAATACAAAGGTTTTCAAATAGACGTGTGCGTAAGGCACTCTTTTTGATTGTATTAACGACGTCTATGGCACATTGTAATACATCTTTTATTTCATCGTCCAATGTCCTTGCTGCAAGAGCTTGTCTGTGTATAACACAATGCGTAAAAACTGTACTAGGGTTTTTCTGTTTTACAAGCTCTTTAAACCCGATACGGCTACCTGTCATTGAAGGTGCTCCATCCGTACAAATACCAACGATTTTCGTCCATGGAATTTCATTCGCCTCTAAAAATTCCGATAAAGCCATGAAAATGTTTTGCCCTCTTGAGTTAGATGTAAGGGATTTGGAAAACAAAAGTTCCTCGCAGATTTCATTGTTTGTAATATATCTGCAGTAAAATAAAAGTTGGCAAGCACTTGACACATCTGTCGTCTCATCGCACTGCAAGGCTATGAATGGTGACTGTTTTACGTGAAGAATCAACTGATCCTTAATGTCCTCTGCCATATCATTTATTCGCCTTTTGATAGTATTGTTTGAAAAAGGAATTTTGGACATTTTTTTAGCAGCACTCTCATCCAGCATTTTACGAGTAGCAGCTAAAAGGCACGGCTTAATAACAGTCTCTCCAAGTGTGTGTGCCTTTTTATTTTTAGCAATAATTAATGCTATTTCATATGAAGCCTCCATTGCTCTCTGAGTCTCCACATTAAATAAAGCAGTTGAGTCCAGCCTCATATTTTTTAAGGCAGCAGTTTTGTTAAGGAAAAAATCACGACTTTTGTTTTTTAATTCGGGGTGCATTACTGCTAATCCTCTGCAATTTTTAAGGCAGCAGTTTTGTTAAGGAAAAAATCACGACTTTTGTTTTTTAATTCGGGGTGCATTACTGCTAATCCTCTGCAATCTACTGGGTCTCATTGAATCGTTCGCAAGAACTTTGTGGCAAATAACACACTGTGGCACTTGTTCTCCATCTTTGTATAAAAAGGTAAATCCAAATTTAACATACTCCTCATTAAATAGTCTCTTTTTGTTTTTAGATGCCATGTTTATTACTGCACACGAATATAAGTAAAAGTCGAATAAAACACTTTAATTTTGTTTTTAATTAGAATTTATTTTTGTTGCTTCGACCACTTACCGGTACAGATTGATAAAGTCCTGGAAATTTGGTCGGAATGACGTTCCAATAGCTTCTTCCTGGGTTTGGTGTGTGGCCGGAGTACCGTGCCAGCAGTTTCTTGTTGGTTAGGTGGGATAACTTAGATATGATTTCTTGCTGGTGAGTTGATGTTTATGTTTTATTTGAAAAACACACTTTTTGTGGCATTCCTCCTTGCGTCAAGGCGCCAAACAAAATAAAAACACTTCGTAGCAAATTGTGGATTAAGTTTTTCCCGACTCTTTTATTTATAATAATACCACTTTAAAACTATCTTTTGACTACTTTTAACAATATTTTTTCAATACTTTTATCTTTGACGAATATGAACTCGAGAATGAATAGAAAACGTTTATCAAAAAAGTTAACAAAATTTGCATGAAATCAGTTGTTTTTTTTAGTATCAGCAGAACATCTGTTACTACACTTTGCTATTAAGCACAATGGTGGTACTTGGCGGCTGGCGACGAAAAATAAGATAATTTTTATTTTAGAAGTTCAAAACCATAAAAGTATAGAAAGAAAAAAAATCTCCTACATCGTGGTCTTCGCGCCCCCCCGAGAAGTTCTTGGCGCCCCCCTGGGGGGGCATGCCCCCCCATTTGGGAAGGCCTGCAGTAGTATGACAAACAATAGTAGGTACATATATTTTTATACTTTATTTGGAATATATTTTATATGTGTCATTTCCAACGCCCTGGTCCTTATGGATTTTCGTAGTTTTTGTCTAATTACTTGGAAGAGTACTAATAACACTGAGGAATAAATGTATGCCCACCCCGTGGTCTGGGATCAAACTATATGCGTCGCCTAGAGATTGGCTTCCTGATACCAAAACTGGCTACCATTCCTTTGCAGCACGTCACATTTTTCAGAAATTGGCATTTACAAATGAAGAAAAATGGAATTTATACCTTTTTCCTCCCTGCTAGGTGTACCATATAATTATATGTCTTAGACTTGTATTCGCATAAAAGAAATGGGGATTAGAAAATTTTTATTACATACATTACAAGTATTTTTTTTATACATACCACTAAAGTAATATTTAAATATCAGTAAAAATAATTTCAAACACAGTACAAAACACTCATTGCAGAAATGAAACGCAATCATTTCAGAAACGAAACAAATTTACTGCAGCAATGAAACAAATATATTTCGGCAATTAAACATTGCAGTAACGAAACATATTCAAAGCAGCAACGAATCAAATTCGTTCCTGCAATGAAACATAATAATTTCCGACACAACAACGGCTTTGATGAACACATCCTCGTATCGAAAATGAAACTGGACGTTACATCACTTTCGATGACAATTTTTTTCATACTTGTAACGAATCTTTTCCGTCCAGTGTTGTAAAATACCGGGCATAATCAAGTATCAACAATAAAATAAAACACTCAACATATGTTAGTAGTAACCATAAATTTACAAAAATATTTATGTTTGCTAAGACACCAAATATATGTTTGCCAACACAGCAAACATATTTTCACCCTTTTTCAGTAGTCTCAGCTAACATCGTTTTTTACTGTATCATATGCGTCCCAATTTTCATCTATTAAATTGAAAATTGTAAAGCTTATCTCAGGTATTCTAGCAACGAACGTCCAAATCCCATAACTCTTGCTACGTCAGTTTATTCTAAGCGGTGGTGTCATTTTTGTCGTCTTTATATCCTATTTTCTATTAATATTGCACACCTACGCTGTAAGAGGAATTTAAAATATGATTGCTGGGCGTGGTTGGACTATATAGGATCCATTTTATAAAGAACATGATATTCACTTTAAAGAAATGCATTGCCAGAAAGCTTTTCTTCCTGTTAGAATATGATATAATAGACTTTTTACACTAGGCCACATATTATATCTTCAATCAATTTGCTAATGATGTTAACATTTCCCCATACAAATTTGACACATTGTGAGCTCAACATTTTTCAACATCTTTGAAAAATGTTCCTATCTCATTACGTTTCATCCCACATCATTGGATAATTTCAAGTCCCACACTAGAACAGTGTTGAATTTCTAGAAAAAAATACAGAAATTCAAAAAACAAAACAAAAGATGTATTTATATCAGGTGGTAGCGCTAGAACAACTGATATAAATGTTGTCGAATCTTTGCCTCAACTGACCGTTAAATTCAAATGAATTTCATTTTTGTACTTTTTCTGTATTTGTATTGCAATTATTACCAAATTTGGTAAGAATTTGACAGTGGTATCCAAACAAATACAAAACAGCTATTGTCCTTGTCGCAATAACGCCACCTAATATATATACATCCTGACGAAATAAATATAGGAAAACAAGAATTGTAATAAATATGAAATGTTACAAAATAAACGCTTGCCGAATGTTATTCTCCATTCTTCAGCTGTTAACATTTCGAATTATAAAAAAATCATTGAGCTGTTTTCTTGTGCCCCTTATTATCTGTTATTTCGTCTCAGTGTACAAACAACAATGCACGATGTTTCATGGTTGTACTTTTATTAGTTTGCATTTTCCTTGTTCTACCTCCTAAATGTATTAGTTTCAAAAACTGCATTCAATAGGGTAACTTTTTCATATGATAAATGTATAATCGAAATCCCATTCTTATAGTTTATTCCGTTCGTTCTCGGGGATGTTAACAGTTTCCCCTGCTGTACCTCATACAGTACCGACGTTCATATACAACTTTATAATCGAGCGCCCGCGCTACCTGGGCTGCCATTTACATTTCTGGCCTAGGCAATTTTTTTCGTTGTCAGAGGAATTATTTCTGATTTTTTAGTGGCTCGAAAAACCCACCTTAGTCTAATAATTAAATTAACATTGTATATTTTCCTGCGATAATATTTCCCAACATTCAAAGTAGAATATCTGGAGAAGAATGCATTGATAAACTTAAATCTTTACATGACTGAATATATATATGACTGAAAAACTGGTGTAAAACTGTTGTAATTAATTTAATTTGAGCCGACGTTCGTTTCAGGACACAATTCGTGCAGGTCGTCCAAGATCAATTGATGGGCCAATCTGATGATGTGTGTGATCTGGTACTCATAAAATCTTCTTCTGACCTACCGCGTGATAAATGCAATCTTGTGCATTACTTCCACTTCTATACATTGATAACTTAATAAACATTTAGCCGGAAACAAAATTTGGTCGCGGTGGAAACCGCATAATTTTTCAGTCGCTCAAAAATTTGCGTGTCGATTGGTGCACGGAAATGTTGAAATGTAATGGCGGTGTTACAAAATGCGTCTAGAGGATCACGGAAGCCGATGTATCATAGATTTGTGCATATGGACTTAAGACTAAACAGTAATCGACTGTATGGGTTTTCCAAGACGAGCCAACTCAAACTAAAAATATTTGCGAACAAAGTACTTCAAAGCCAATGGTGGCCTGGTACTTCGGCATAACTGGTCATAGGGCAACAGTTCCGCTAGAACACAGATGGACGGCTAATTCTGAATGGTACTGGAACAAAGGAAAACGAACCCTCTAAAAAGATCCCCTAGCCATCACGAAAATGCTGGCTCTCAAACAAATCCGTACTTGACCAGCAAAATCATCCGCCTTACAACCCCGATTTGGCACCAAATAATTTCTATTTACTCTATCACAGTAAAGACAAGTTGCGTGGTCAACGTTGCAGAATCCATTGGTGTATTCAAAATGCATGTTGTGGAGCTTCAAAAGGAGTTCCAGTAGCAGTTTCAAAACTGGGGGAGGAGTTTTTAAACTGAATTTGCAAAAGTGTATTAATCTTCATGACAAATATTGTTAAAAATATAAACAGCAACCCCAATGTAAGGGAATGTATTCCAAACATTACATGACTGTTGCATCAGCCCTTTGTTTCGGGCGATGCTAAATGATATTAAAACAAATTCACTGTGATAGCTTTTGGTAAAGAAATTTTAAGACAAGAACGGCGAGAACGGTCTTACCCTAACTTGGGAAAGGGGAATCGAACCACACCATTGGTTTTTTCAGTTACAATTACGGTTTCATTATAAGTGGCTTCAAAACTTTAATTTTTTTTATAGTGACTAACAGAGTGGATTTTTTTTTAATTTGACAGCCACTTACTTCAATTTCGTTGGTTGTACTGGTAAACTTTCTTCAACAACGTTGTTCCAAACGTTTTGGACTTCAACTTTGGAGAACAAAGCTTAGCTCTAAAATCAGATTTTTTGGGGTCTTTTATTCAGAACATCGGCATAAATTTAATTTTCCGACTTTCTTTGAGTTTTCCGTTCACAAATTGTCAGTAATCAGATACATTCGTCAAATAAGATAAAACCTTTCACTGTATAACTAGATATATTTAATTACTCATAATCATTTACAATTATAAAATTCCACTCAATTATCAATTTCACTTAATTTCAACACTGGAAAGATTTTACACAGTGTTATTGATATACGCCTTCATGGCGAAAGTAGGGTCAAGCTTACGACTCCAGCTTAGTTGTTAGGTTGTAGATCGCTGAATTCGAGTCTGATCTTGGATTTTCAAAAATAAGATGGTCAACGATAGTGTTGAGTGAATCATACAGTGAACGGAAAAGCATCGTCACAGGGATGAAAATGTTCATCACCCCAACAACTTTTGTCATCGAAAGTCAGCTAAAGTACAGTTTCAATCCCGTTATGAAAATGTGTTCATCAACTGCAAATTGCTCGTTATTGTGGTGCAAGTATGGTTATTGCTGCTATGAATTTGCTTCATTATTACAACGAAATTGTTTCTTTGCTGCAATGAATTTGTTTCAATGCTGCAATGAATAAGTTTCGTTCTTGCAATGAATTTAATTTCAATGCAGCAACGAATTTGTTTCATTTCAGCAATGAATATGCTTTATTGCGGCAATGAATTTGTTCATTGCTGCTATGAATTTGTTTCATTGATGAATCGAATTTGAGTCATTGTTGTAATGAATTTGTTTCATTACTACAATGATTTTGTTTCATTGCTGCAATGAATGTTTTTATGTGTGTTTGAAATTATGTATTGAAAATTGTACATGAATACACTCTTAGTATTACATTGCAGGTGTTTTGATAAAAAAAAATTTTGAGGTTTTGTTTCGAAAATGGTCTCAATTTTCCAAATAGATTATATCCTTTCCATGTTGAGACACTCGTCTGGAGAAGATTGTGGTAGGCGAGGACTTGAGTGTTATTGTGGCCATTGTATTGAGGTCCTGTAATTAAAAACAAATATGAGGAATTTATTATTAAGAATTCTTATGAAAATATGTACATACTTATGTCTGTACTTACCATGAAAATAAGCACTACTCCCCTATGGCCTACTTCTTTAACATAGAACCACATCATTGTCTTCTAAAAACATGCAATTGATGTTGTGTTGAGGGTTCTGTCATTCAATTGTACCGCCAAATCTCCCCGTCATTAAGCCAGTGAAGGCTCTTTATGCAATTTCTTCAACTGCTCTTTTATGTATTTTAACCAAATTTGTTAAATTTTCGAGTGAATTCATTACGTTGAATTGTTACGTCTCTCCAAAGTAGCCACGACAAGTTGTACAACATGTCAGAAAGTTGGACCATTACCGGATGTTTTTTCAGATTTCTTTCCGAAATTGGCACGACAAATCGGACGAAGTGTCAGCAAATTATCGGATAAGTGTTTAGTTAGACTTTACGCCGACTTCGTTCAGCTACGTTTAAAAATCCTTCAGAATTTCCCTTAGAATTCTCACAGAAATCTGTCCGATAACTCTGCACACTCTTTCGAATTCTAGTCAACCGCCCATACAATTTTCTGTGCGACATCGGCATCAGACCCGGCAACTTGTGGAGAGTGTCTGACAGATTTCTGACCGAATTCGGAACAAATTGCTTCGTTCGATATTTCGGGGTGGTTTTTCTCGTAACGCTACGTTACTTTCTTTGCTGTCATGTTGCTCCTTGCATTCTGTTTATTTATCTATTTGACTTATATATTCCCAAGTTACTCAAACGATCACAGCAATCACCTGAATTCACACAATTAGTCTGTTATAAAAAATTTATTTAAATTATTCCGGCGGAGAAATATGTCTACCATTTTCTGTTATTGCAATGGAACTGATTTAAGATGTATACGTGAACCACCACTCACACTCATCATTCTCTCTTGTTAGACTTTACGTTCGTTCATTTTTACGACTGCTTCTCTCTCTATACTTTCATAAAAATGAGTTTCGTTACAATAACGAAATTGTTTCGACAACTAACAATGCTGACAAGCCTCCAAAACAAATAAATAAGGAAAATAAACTAAAAAATTAAGAGATAAACCAAATTTCACTTGTTTAAATCTCATACACTTACTTTTTTAATTGTTAACCCATTTTTCTAAAAATTCAAATTAAATAAAATTGTTGAAGGATCGAAAAGTAACTTGTTGCAGCAACGAAATGAGAAATTGTCAACGAAATTATATATGAAATTTTTCGTTGCAGTGACTACCAAATTGTGTGATATACGTAAATTTTCATTGTAGCAAAATGTTTCATCCATTGGACTAAGCATTATTCTTTCAGTGTATATACCCCACAAGCTCCACAAATATATGTGTATACGTCCGACCTCAGAATGGGCGTGGTGCTAGGTAATGTGCAAAAATTCATGAAGATCGGTCATAGCCTACACTGGTATTTTATCTCATTTAGACATAACGATTTTAGAGAGTAAAGCTTGCCATAATAATTATTAGTTTGTCGCTATAATTATTGGCAAACGCTAAAATCAAAAATATTTTTACCTAGTAGTACAAAAAATTATCCATCTTAGGATGAGGATATGCCTGTCCTAGGGAATTGAAAAATGCTCAATATATTCTATTATTGGTTGTATTTCTGCAACAAGATCTTTTTATTAAATTATGTTTATAAAAGAAGTTTCAAATAGCTTACTTTACTTCTGGTACACTTTGATACACTTTACATTTTGAAATGAGAAGATTACTTGATTCATTTTGAAGTTCCAGGTTCTATAATAATTTTGAGAAGAATATTTTAAATTCTAGGAAACTAAACTCAAGCCCATATTACTTGGAACAAATATCAGAGAGAACATTTTTCCTGTCTTCACACCATCAGGCAATCAATCCATCTCATAACACTTTCCTTAATAGACGGAAAGCAGAACAAGCCATGATTTTCTTTTTAATAGTTCAACAGAGAGGCAGAGACAAACCCCAACCTAACAGATTCTCCCATGTTTGGCTAAAATTTAAAAAGAATTCGGAATTAAATGGGCTGCCAAAATACTATTTGATTACGCTTTTCAATTGTACTTTTTAATTTCAGACGATATGAGAGATGTCATAGAATCTGTTCGTTATAAATTAAGAGCACTTTTATTATAATACTATATTAATTTATGTCTGGACTAATTAATTACTCAAAATCAGTCGATTTAAAGCGAACCACAGACTTGCTATTCAGGGGCATGAACATAAACTATCGTTGATGTTTATTTTCGGTTACCCGCTCTTCTTGATATAAAATAAGAATGTTATCGAAGTTGTTCGCATCAGTATCATGTTCACAAAATTGGTAATATATTTTCAAATTAATCAGTCAGATAAAAAGTTGTCGACCAAGCTCATGCTGATGAATGAGAAGCCTGTGTGTGGTTCGCTTCAGATAAATGAATGACACAGATTGTTCGATTAATCGAACAACGGTTAATCGATTGGATACCCCAGTAAAATATAAAGTTTGCTCTGAATATTTAATATTAGGACTGGAAAAAGGTTAGTTTTACTAAAATAAAAGGCTCTCTGACACAAAAACTAATTATTTCTAACAGGAAAAAATAATTTTTTTGTACAATCCTTGTTGATATTAACTTAGAAGTTTATATTTCATTTCACATAACAAGATTACAATATTCGCAAATTCAACCTAGTAGTACTACAAAGTTGTAACCTGGAAAATTTGTCTACGTATAATGACATTTTTCTTATGTTAATAATATTTATTGTTTGTCCCTGATCTGAATGTCAGTCCTTTTTAGTTAATTCTATTAACATTTTGTTTAACTAACCCAACAAAAAATTGTGCGAACAAAAAGATTAGTTAACATAATATGCTAGAAACTGTAGTGACACCAAAAAGGTTTCAAACCAATAGGATTTTTTTTTGTGGCAGCGGAAAACCTTGAATATGCATTACATTAAATTGCACTAAGTGTGTGTCATTGTATCGACGACGCTACGACACACTCGCCTCTTTCTGCATTCTCTGTAATTCTATATTTCATTTACATTGCGGTTACTGAGATATTCTCTTTCGATTGCACATAATGCTTAAATGTTACACTTTACTGGAATTCCATTTTCATTTTCATTTCGGTTTACACCATGCTGATGGGTATTGAAATCAAAGTCCATTTGGGCTACTAATGGTGGCAGCCGCATTGAGTTGCAGTCGCAAAAAGCTAGTTATGTTTAGTGTCAACATGGATTGTTAGCGCCACCCCTCTCGTTGTGTTTGTGGTACTGAATTGGCTTTTTGGCACCATTTGAAAGACATTTAAATGGTGGTTTTTGAAAGAAACCACAATTTAGTTTGCAGTGCAGGCGTCATTGTGATGAAATGTTTATTTTCCTATGGCTGCTCTGAATATGCATCACGAGTGATACCATTTCTCTGAATGGGTGATACCTTTGATATACTACATACCATGATATGTCTGAGTGCATTTAGTTGATACGGAGAAACTATAAATAGCAAACTCTTTAATGTCACTGTTAATGGGACAGACTTATTTATATTCGTCTATTATATACAGACAATTAAACTCAGCATATGGACCGAAATACTTTAGTATGCGATTTAGAAGTCAAACATTTTTGTTATAACTTTTCATAAGATAAAATATGATGATTAGCTTAAAATATATCATAAGCTCTGGCATATTTCTTCATCTATTGGTATCCAGATCTTATTGATTAGTTAATGACTGATGGGACAGCAAGGCTTTGACTTAGGGTGTCTCAAAAAACGTGCACGACTTAGCTTAATAACGAATCGCAAACTTTTTGACGCAGTGCTGATATTTCTATTGCATTGCAAGGTGAACATGTTCCGATTAAGTACTGAAGAAAAATACCAGGCAAATGCAATCGCGGCTCTAATCACATGCCCTTGCTTCGAGAAATTTGAGGTTGTTGTGATCGATACCGAATTGATATAGCCGGATTTTTGGCCACATTCTCGTCTATAGCAGCAATGTTTTCAAGAAATCGGCCGGTACGTTGCCGCAAAGTTGACTTTCTATCAAGAATTGACCCAGTTTTTTAAATTTGTTGACCACTTTTTGAATTGTTGACACATTGCTTGCACTTCCACGGCCGAACATTCCGAGAAGTTTGCGTGCGGTCTCAGCGTAACTTTCCCCATTCTTGTAACAGGTTTTCACAGTGATAACACGTGAAATTAATGTTAATAATCAGAACAATCGCAGACGACAGCTGTTAAATTTCAGAGCTGCCACTTCCATTGAAAAAATAATATAAAAAATATTCCCTATTCTCGCATACTAAGTAGCAAGCCAAACGGTGCGGGATGGGTGTTAAATTAAAAAAAAAAATTTATTAACACTTTTATGCTACAATCCAGTATTATCAATTATATTGGGCACTTTTGTTTTGGTTTGTGGCTGAACTAAGATATGTTGGGAATTTTTTTGTTTAATGGGAGGTTTACTGGTTTTTCTAGCATGTAACCAATATTTAGTATATATTGTAATTTTGCACCCAATAAAAAGTAAATTTAGAAATGCCAAAGTGAAAGAAGTTTGAAAAAATAAAATTTTCTTAAATAAGTGCGTGTTTTTTTAAAAAAAAAAGTACATTTTCTCAAATATTTCAGTCTTAAACAAAGTAAATTTATGAAAATAATACCTTATCTTAAAGAAGTACCTGTGTTTAAAAAAAGTAAATTTTCTGACAAGAAGTACCTTTTATTAAAAAAAATAATTTTTTTAAAGATAAGTACGTTTGAAAGTACTTGAATAGTACATTTTCTTACAACAAATTGTCTTTTCTTAACCAAAATCGTGAGAAAATTCCCATTTCTTAAAAAAAAACCTTTTCTTCATAAATACCTTCTCTTCAAAAAAAAAAAACATTTTCAAACAAAAATTCCTTTTCTTTCAAGTACCATTTCTTAAAAATAAAATAATACATTTTCTTTTTTGAGATAAGTAGTCTTTCTGAAAATAAGTAGATTTTCTTATAAAATATCCTTTTCCTAAAAAGAATAACACGTTTTTAAAAAGTACCTGTTGCGTTAAAACAAATGAACTCGACGAAAAGAATGACAAAAGTTGACATGACCCCTTTCGATTTTGATGAGATTTGTTGCGTATGTAGTTCTTTATAAGATAACAATATGTGCCAATTTCTGGACATCTGACCGTTTTGGTTTGCGAACTATGATACCTTGTAAAATGTGAAAAGTGTTGAAATGTGCAGCTGAAGAAATAGTTATAACTCTGAAAAATGGTACACAACTTACATTTTATTCTTGAAAGGTCATGGTCATTTCGCATGACTTAAAGTTCGGGAAGATATATCTCAGAAAGCGAAATTTTTAAAATTCTACAAAAAATTCATGTAGGTTCCTAACCGTTTCTTTACGCGTATGCAAAATTTTAAGAGGGCGTTTTTCAAAGTCCAGATATATTAAAGAAAATGTAATTCTATGTACAACATTTTTATTTTAGATATTACAATATAATTTGAATGTTCTATGTTCCCATTTGATTTATAGTATGTATATTGCAATCGGGTATAGGGTTGCTTGGGTGTTATTCCAATGAAATCCTTGGACCGAATCTTGTACTATAAACGACACATTTTCAGAAAAATCACATGTTGTTTTATTGTTTGCACGTAACTACATACGCGCCAAATTTCATCAAAATCGAAAATGGTATTTTGTAATTTTTTTTCTAGGAGCAAAAAATTAAAAAAAAAATTAATGTGAGTCCGATCACAGGGGAGATGTGTAAACATCTAGTAATGAAGTTGGAAGTACTTATGGTTTTAGTATATTTTTTTAATTAATAAATTAAAAGTATCGAAACTTTCAATATTGTAAATACATAGGAATTTGCTGGTTTTTGTTTGTTTTATTTAACTTATGTGGTTAGTAAATGGGCACACTGCAGTATATATGTACTGCATTAAAAATTACAGTAAGCAGTAAATTTACTGATTACTGAAAAAATTCAGTAAATTTTTACTGATAATAAAATTTAATTTGCATTACCAGTAAAATCATAGGGCCGTATTCATAATAATCAGTAATCGGGCATTACTGATTACTGAAAATTCAATGCACCTCATCATAATCATGTAGGCACTTTAGAAAAATTGCTGAAAAAAATTTTAGTAATCAGTAAAAATTTACTAGTTAAAGAATTATTTTTACTGAAATTGTAGTAGTACTGCAAAGTGCAAATCTATTGTAAATGCCTTAAGTACAAATAGTTAATATTGGCTTATGGTAACTAAACTAAGATATATAAATTTTTGACTCGATTGTATTTAAAAATCTATGGAAAACTGCATCAATAGTAGTGGAATTGTTAGTTGTGGGGGTTTGTGGAGAATTGCTCATATGCAAGTGGAAAACGTCAAATAAAAATTTTGATAAAGCTTGCGACTGTGGATTGCCGTACACCAGTTTCAGTTAATTTATATTGGAATCTAATAGAAATTTTATTAGAATTAACATTACCTCCATTCAGCTTTGATACACTTTGTGTTGTTTTATGTTCTGAGTTATAATTTTTTTGGTGTTTTGTAAAATATTTTATTATTTTGTATTTGTTGCGGTTGACAAGCTATTACAATGGTTTTCGAAAATTAGTAGCTAATATTGCACACTAGATGGTGCTTATATGCAGCTGTTAAGTATGAATGACAATCTCAAGGATGAAGAAAACTTTTAGTTTTTAGTTTTCCTTATTTTGCTTTGTTTTAGTAAATTTTTTATTAAAAGTGCAAAAATCTTTTTAAAAGTTATTAAAATTAAATGTTTTTGTATTCATTTTATTTATTTGTTTTCATTTGCCTACGATAACATAATGTACGACAATTAGTGAAAATTAGTAGCTACTATTGCACACTAGATGGTGTTGAGTATATTGTATGCAGCATATGATTACACTAATACACTCATACATAGCTCACACCGATTTGATAATGCTTTACGATTGGTTAACGATTACATCGCACATCTTACTCTAAATTTGTGATTGTATTGTGAAAAAGATTTTTACCCCCAGCGTATAGATGTTTACACATCAAAAATAAAAATTTTGTACCTTGAATCACATTTTCTTTAATATCTCTGGACTTTGTAAAAACGCGCTCTTGAAATTTTGCATACGCATAAAGAAACGGTTAGAAACCAACATATATTTTTGTAGAATTTTAAAAATTTCCGTTTCTGAGATATATCGTTTAGGTCATGAGAAATGACCTTTGATCTTTCAAGAATAAAATCTTAGTTGTGTAACATTTTAAAGACCCTTTTAATACCTACAAAACAAGACCATAATAAGATTTTTATTGCAAGTAGTTTCAGAATTATAAACATTTATTCATAAACACATTTGAACATTTTCACGATGTTTCTCACTGTTCACGGCGCCATAGTTCGCGAATCAATACGGTCAGAGGTCCAGAAATTGGCACATCTTATTTTTTGACGTAGAATACGTCTTACCTTATGAGGTATGAGGAGTCATGTCAGGTTTTTATTGTTGTAATCTTTATTTCATTGAATTTGAGGAAACGGCTAGATGATTTTTTTTAAAATTTTTTTTGTAGGTAAATGAAGATGTTATCTGTCGTTTGATATACATTTCATATTGGTTGATATCTTCCTAATATTTAAATTTCTCAAATGAAAATTGTTTAAACACATACACTCGAACATATGTGTGGTGTTTGGTTGAGTGTTTTTGGTTGCTCAACATTGCTTAGGAACATGTATCTAGTAAAAAGTGAAACGAACGTAATAAAGCTTTTTTGCGAAAGCTTCAATAAAGCTGTTGTAACATTAATTTTGAATTGTAAAGCGTAAAGCTTTCACACAACGCTCGAATGCAAATGCGAAGACTCGATAAGGTAAACCTTTTTTAATATTAGGGCGGCCCTCTCAACATTCGCAGAACTTATTTCAATAAAAATATTAATTAAACTACATAAATTAAATTAAGTTTAAAAAAATTTAACATAATATTTTTTTTTTAAACGGACTTGAATCAAATGCCGTTGGTAAATATAAAAATTACAGCAAACAGTTGTCCGAGGCCTTCGGCCACGGACTGTCCCTGCAGGCTGTGTCAGAGACACGGCCATTAAGTTTAACGCAGAATACGCCATCCGATAAGACAGAAAACATATATAACAATAAATGATAAATAATATAAGCAAATGAATTTATTGTTATATATGTTTTCTGTCTTATCGGATGGCGTATTCTACGTTAAACTTAATGGCCGTGTCTCTGACACAGCCTGCAGGGACAGTCCGTGGCCGAAGGCCTCGGACAACTGTCTGCTGTAATTTTTATATAGATCTACAATTGCACTAAATTTCGTCAAAATCGAAGGGTGTAAACGAAATGCTTTCCTCGAGTTCATTTGTTTTAACTCTGTTCTTAAAAAAAAACCTTTTAAAAAAAATGCATACTCTTATAGCCTTTTCTTTCAGAAAGTACTTCTTTCTAAAAAAAAAAGCATTAGCTTTTAATAAAAGATGTAGCACTCTTTAAAAATTACCTTTTCGGGAAAGTATAATACATATTCTTAAAAAAAGGAACTAAGAATATAATTTTAAAAAAATATACAAAAATTCTAAAAAAAAAGTTTGCCATTTTATAAAAAGTATATTTTCTTAAAGATACATTTAAATTATCGTATTTTCAACGGAAGCCTTAAGCGTGTTTAAACTAACTGTACACAACATAAGCATAGAAGGACAAGATAAGCAAAGGAACGTCGTTACAACCGGATGTCCACTGACACGTCATGTGTTTTTTTATTATAACAATCCACCTTTTAGCGATACTAAATAATACGCCACATGCAGGTGCAATCTTTTGCGGAAGACAAATATTAAAACTAAAACAATACATTTTTGTGGCCGTCGGTGGTGCACTGGCTACTGTGCGCGGCTCTTGTACATGAGAACGTGGGTTCGATTCCTGCTCAGACCACCTTAAATTTTTTTCGACGGCGGTCACCTCGCTTGGTGATGGCGACACTATCGAGTACTTAGCCATGAAAATGCTTCTCAAAATACCGTTCGGAACCGGGGTGACACTGTAGGTCCCAATCAGTGAGCATAAAAACTAGAAAGCGCACATCTCACTGATTGTGAGAAGCTCTCCCCAATCCCTTCATGGGCTGTTATGGGACACCATTTATTTTTTTTTCCATACATTTTTATTAGACAATACAAAAAAGAAAATACATTCACGTGTATATAACGCAGTACAAAAATTTCAGTCTGCTGACACGATTTGGTCTATCTGACATCTATTTGGTCCAAGCAGAGTGGTGATTGACGAAATATTGTTTACTACTACTGTCCATGTTGCTCGGTTTTGTTTTGCGGGAGCTATAGTGTCGACGACCCCCAAAATATATGCCAATATAGGCATGTGAATGCCAACTTTTTTCAGTAGCTGACTGGTCTTTGATGAGATATATTTCAATACAAAATTGCATACATATATGGAACTATCATGTTGACCAACCGGCAGGACGCCCATCATTTGTATGGGAGATAACAGAAGCGGCGTGACAAAGTCGATATTTTTTTCTAGTTAGGTAGATAATAACAGAATACCAACAACTGATTTGAGGCTTGTCACATATACGGGAAAAAATTTCATGATTATGGGATAAAACCAAAGATACCTAGTCCCTTCGATATTCGATATGCGGATATACAACTAAAATAATTTTCTCGCTTACTGCAGTATCATTTATAATGCAACTATATAACGAACACAATTCCTATACAACATTTAGGTGACATCTTTTGCCATTTAGGGGATTAACTGAGATATTGTATAATTATTTACTATATACACTTTTGGCCCATGCAACAAAAATTGTCGGCAAATATACAAACCATGGAACATGGGACTAACCCTGGAGGTAGAGTTTCTGACAGCCACTAACATGGGAGTGGCCAGAAATAAATCCTAAATAGGGCAGTCCAAGCAACACACTATTCTTATATTAAGTATGTTCCGGACAATGGCTTTACCGGAACCCTCAGTTAGCCAGCCGTTGGTGGTGCAATGATAGTATGCGCGGCTCTTGTACATGAGTACGTAGGTACGGTCCCTGCTCCGACCACCTCACATTTCTTTCGACGACGGTGACCGCGCTCAGTGATGGCGACACTATCGAGTATTTAGCCATGCAAAAGATACCGCACCGATACCGAAAATACCGTTCGGAACCAGTGTAAAAATGTAGGTCACAATCAGTGAATGTGAAAATAGAACGCGCTCACTGGTTGTGAAAAGCTCTCCCTAATCCCTTCATGGGATGTAACGGAAAACCATTTATTTATTAATTTTTAAGTTAGCTTGCTTCAGTGACAGGGCGAAACGACTGAATAGCCTGATAGGCGATCGCTGATGCGTTTCAGGGTAAATAGGTGATTCTGTCACTGATGATTTTCGAACTACCGGACATATTTGTTGTCCTTTGAACACAGATGAGCCAACAATACTGGCCAACGTCGGATCAAAACTAAAGAAACAAAAATCCAGTTTCGACATACTGCATTCTGGTCAGCGTCTCATGTATATAAATACAAACCCACGGTGGCCTCGGCTTGCCATCCGCCACCAATATATTGACAATGAAAATACGAAATGAGAATGGGAATCAAAAAACACACCCTATTTGCTGAGTGTCCAGGAGATGCTATTGACCGGACATGACTGTTCAGGGAAAGTGAACTGTGACATATACTACAGCTGCCATGGGAAAAAACATGAACTTGTATGCGGATTTTTAGTTGGCAAAAGACTGTGGCATCTATTCTCTAGGATCAACCCCATGAGTAAACGTATAGCCACCATCCGAATAAAACGGAACACTTTAGCATATGCTGGTTTGTGTACATCGGACATGGGACTGTCCATGGAGGTGGACATTTTCTGATAGCCATTCACTTGGGAGTTGCCAGAAATGATTCTTTCATTGACCAGTCCAAGCAGCTCCCTACTTCCACGCAGTATGTCCTGGGCAATGGTTTTATCGGAAACCTCCCCGTTAGCTAGCGAGAGTGAGAAGGCGAAACAAATGAGCAGCCGAAACGCAGTATGTCCTGGGCAATGGTTTTGATCGGAAACCTTCCCGTTAGCTATCGAGAGTGAGAAAGCGAAACAAATGAGCATCCTGATCATCTCGATCGCCGATATGTCCCAGGTTTATGGCTGATGTCACTGAAGCCCATTGTTCTCAAAAGGAGAATGAGCCAGACATATGGGTCAACGGCGGATAGAAACCAAATGAAGAAAATCCATGTTCGACATATTACATCCTGGTCAGCGTCTGATCCATAATGGGCGACTGCAATCAAATATTATGGCAGTAGGTGAAATACAAAAACCCGGTGGACTAGGTTTGCCTCCCCCCGCCACCGTTCATAATGTCAGTGAATATACAAAACCGAAAAAGTAGACATAAACAACCACTATTTGTTGACAACCTTAGCAAATGTTACGCGACTTACGAATACGCAGTTGGAATGTAAGAGATCTATATCACTATCCAACTGGCAGATGTTCTGGAGAGATATAAGACTGACATTACTGCTATCCAGAACATGCGATGGCTAGGGCATGGATGCATAACAAAGAATTGTGACATATGCTACAGCTGTCATGAGAAAAAGCATGAATTTGGCAGCGGATTTGTAGTTGGCAAGAGACTGCGACATTTAGTTTCTGGGCTCAAACCCGTGAGTGAAAGTATAGCTACCATCCGTATCCAATACTTTAACATATCGATAATTTGTCTGCATGTCCCGATAGGCGAAAATGATGCTGACACTATAAGCGCCTAGGGGAAGCATGCGATCGCTTCCCTGGTCATGACATTAAGACTATTCCAGGCAGGCACATGCGCCTAAAAAAAAAGTTCTTTAGTTATGAAACCACTATTGTCATGATTATATCTCATATCTCAAGATGTCAAGCTTCCATTTCCATTTTAAAATTCTGCAATCGCTTACAAATTGCAAAAGATACAGATTGCTGAATATGGAATTTTCAGTGCCTTTAAATAAGTGAACCGGAGTGTACAAAATCTGGCGAGACGACTGAATGCCCGGCCATTGCAGTTTTAGCAAACTTTGTCCTGTTTTCAAAAAAGGCCGTTTATTGCAGACTTTATCTGAACTTACCAGGATGGCTTTAGGCCGGAACAGTCATCTATCGACCAAATATTTACATTCTTACATTACAACAAATCGATAGCCCGAAACTGGGAAAACTCTACCGAGCTATGTATGGAGCTCCGGAGGTCCATTCCTGCTACGCTGACACGCCTTTGTAGAATGTCACAGACTGACACGACATCCTCTGAAAATGTATTACTGCTTTAGACAAATATATTGATGATTTAGACGTCATCAGACGAAATCTGCAAGAAGTTAATGCAGTATTTTCAAGAATTGAGAAGGAGTCAGCAAATGTGGGTTTAGCTGCAAACGACGACAGGGCAAAATTACTGGTTTCGACGAGCAGACATTGAACCATTGGAAGGATAGGGTGAACGATGATGACCGTTATTATTTCGTAATAACAATTTTCATGGACGAATTAATTTACATCTGATCTACAGTAAATAGAAAGAATAATGTCAGCCAAGAAATCAAACGAATAATTGTGCTTACAAACAGGTGTTATTTCGGGCTAAGAAGCACTTCTGAGATAAGACTCTCTCGAGAGAGCCGAAGGACCAACTATAACAGACTCTCATACAACCTATCTTGCAATATGTTTCGGAATCCTGGATCATAACGACTGATTACGTAACAACACTGGGTGTCTTCGAGAGAAAAATGCTATGAAAATTGTATTACCCTATAATAGAAAAAGGCGAGTATTGACGATAGATGAACCACGAACTGTATAATCTGTATCCACATATCGACGTAGTTATGCGAATCAAATTAGCCCATTTACGTTGGCTAGGACATGTCAGTACAATGTATCATAATAAACGTGTACGAAACGTATTTGAAGACGTACTCAAAGGATATCGGGCAATAGGTTGACTAAGACTTCGCTGGAAAGACGAGGTGGAAGATTGGCTGCGAGACCTTGGTTCTACCAACCTGAGGATTGAAACTGAAGATCGGGCTGGTTGGAGTAACATGTTATCCTCATATTGTAGGGCTATCGACTCCTCTTTGTGGTCTGGACCAACTAATTCAATATGTATGTAAGTAATATATTAAAAACCTGTCCTAATTATTCGTATCTACCTAGATTCCCAGCAGGAAAACATCTGATTTATGTGACAGTAGAGTTAATATCTCTTTGGGATTTTTAAGTCACATGATTGTTCCCAGCAGGAACACATCTGATATATGTAACAGTAGAGTTAATATCTCTTTGGGATTTTTAGGTAACATGATTGTATATTGTAGCAAAGATCTAATGGAAAATAGTTTAGTTTGAGTGAAAAGTCTGAATAAAACTAGTAAATGCAATCTATGTACCGGGTGGAGCGCGGTAGTTTCCTTATTTGGGAATGAAATAAAAAAATTATGAACCTTAGAAATATTAATTTTATATTTTAATTACATTGAACAGTAAGGGATTTTTTAAATTACATGGTTCTAAATAGTGTATCTGGCAAATGCCAACCTATCGCTATGTTTTCTGAAGTTTTCATGAACTCTAACAAGCGTGTCGACTGATATTCTGCCAATTTCAGCGTCAATATTGTTAATTAGGTCTTCCAAGGGTTTGGGACGGTTGATATACACCTTCGACTTCAGGTAACCCCAGAGGAAAAAATCGGATGGGGCTAAGTTTGGTGAGCGTGCCGGTCAGTTCACATCACCCCTCAAAGAGATAAGCCATCCAGAAAACATTTGCCTCAAACAATTCCTGGTAACCCTGGCTGTGTGTGCAGTGGCACCATACTGTTGGAAACATGTGTCCCCTAATTGCATTACCTCAAGAGCTGGCTGAAAGAAATCCTGTATCATAGTCAAGTACCGTGCGGAGTTCACAGTTACGGCAAGACGGTTATCTTGGAAAAAGTAAGGGCCAATGATGCCTACTCGTGATATGGCGCACCACACAGTGTCGCGGTCCGAATGCAGAGGTCTCTGGTGAAGTTCTTTGGGGTTTGTTTCACTCCAGTACCGCATATTTTGTTTGTTTACACACCCACTGAGGTGAAAATGTGCCTCATCATAAAAGAACACAATTGCTTCACGGGGTATAGTTGCAAGAATATCTTCGCAAGAGGTCCGCCGTGTCAAAAGGTCCCCTGCTTCTTTATGAAGAATCCGGTGGAGAGAACGTCTGGAAATGCCAAGAGCAAGTGATTGCTTCCGAGCAGAGTGTTTCGGAGATTGCAGTACTGCTGCTCTAACTCTCTCGATGTTTTGTGGCGTTGTAATCCTTCTCTCAGGTCCCCTTCCTACACATGACGCATTCCCTGCTGTTCACAATGAAGTTACCCAATTTACAATTGATTGGCGTTCAGGAACACTTTCGCGTGGGGGAACAGCGAATCGTAAACGAAAAGCACCCTGCACTGCTATGATAGAGTGCATATTTGAAAAATACGCTTCAACACAAAATGACCTCTCCTCACGTGTCCAGTGCATGATGGCAATTGAAAGGCAGACGAATACAAATCTCCCGTCAGTCACTGTAAGCGACGCACACTCTCGACCCTCTTCGACCAACAGTGCCACCACTGCCTGAAGTGCAAAAAAGCAAATTACCGCGCTCAACCTTGTATATAGAGTATTTCTATACAAATGCTATCCTAGACCTGACATCGCTAATCATTACAAATATTTCCACAAACCTATAATATCTAAGAAGCGATGTGTAGGGTGAACGAGCATAAAAAACATAATTATGATGTTGTTTTCTTTGTGTAATTATTTTTCCGTTTACAAATACTCATATTCAGTTTAGTTTAATAGCGTTTGTGTGGCTTGTGGCATTCTAGGATTCTATTATCAGTTCTCTTTTATATGTTTTAATTTTTTTAAGTTTATTTTTGTACCACAAAAGTGTTAACATAAATGTCACTAGAATAGAGCAACTGCCAACAAGATTTGCTTTACGAGTGTTTCTCAAATGATAAGCTTTCGGGGACAAAGTCATTATGAAATTGTACTCCTTTTAGTATCGTGTAGCACTAAAAGAATAAAAGGAATACATTACTTAAACTAAAAATACAAAACACATAAATCCAACGAGACTGGGAAACGTTTGATTCAAAAATATTAAAATTACGAATCCCGTTTGCATGCAGTCGTGAATTATAAAACTGCTTTTAGCATTCAGTTATTTAGTTTGCTTTAAATTCCTAAGGTTACTTTTTTAGAAGCCTTATGATGCTAATTACTGGATTGGGCTAAAACTAGGACTCAGACACATACTTATCGCAGTCAAGAAGGAGTATTGAAAAATAACAAAAAATTCCATAAAAACATATATCCAAGGCCGATAATATTGTTTGCTAATAAGTTGATAGTGGCGTTGGAATCACATCGTTTGTGTCTTACTAATTATGGAAACTGGTTTCTTAAGTTAGAATTAGTTTATTACAATATTGTAACTACTATTTCAACCATTTTTGAACTCAGTTTCAATTAATTCAGAAAGACTTATTAGTACATCATGTTGGGTTAGATAGAAGTAGCTTTCACAATCGGCAAACTTATTTCAATGAGGACCAATTTGATACCACGGAAAGTAATTTTTCGTCTCAACCGTTGAACCACGTTCCATCCACGTGATACCTCATCCCGATATTCCAGGATGTGGCTGAAGAAAAGGTGTACATTGGTGCCCTTGCGTCATTTATTCAGCTATTTTTGTTATTCGTGAAATATTGGGTGGTTCTTCGATCGGTGCAGTCAGAAAGCAGTCTCTGTAAAACGTATATTTTTAGGTCTTTTTTGCAAGACTATATATTATATCTTGCCGAAAAAATCCTATTTTAAAGAAAGATATTTCTTTTATTAAAAGAAAATGTTTTCTTTAAGAAAAGGTACTATTTTTAAGAAGACTTACTTTCTGTTAGAAAAAGCCATAAGTACAGGTACTTTTTAAAGAAGTGTGACTCTTTTTGGGAACAGGTTATATTTTTAAGGAAATTTATTTATTTCCAAAAAGACACCTTATCTCAAAGAAGGAAAAAGTATTATTTTATTTGTAAGAAAATGTACTTCTGGGAAACGGAATATTTGTATGGAAAGGTGTGTTTTTTGAGAGCATGTATTTTGTAGAAGAAAAGGTATTTTTTAAGAAATAAAAATGTTTTTGAGAGCAGGTATTTTGTAGAAGGAAATGTTTTTTTTTAATAAATGGGAATTTTTTTTTTAGAATTGGTCCTTTTTTCAAGAATATGTAAATTTTTCAGAGTAGGTACTTATCTCAAGAAAAGTTAGTTTGTTTCACAAAAAAGTACTCTTTAAAGAAAATGTAGTGTTTTAAGAAAAGGCAATTTGTTCTAAGGAAAGGTACTTATTATTTTTGAAAAAAAATACTTTTTTAAAGAAAAGGAACTTTTTGTAAGAAAATGTACTTATTTTCAGAAAGATTACTTATCTCAAGAAAAAAGGTATTATTTTATTTTTCAAAAAAGGCACTTTTAAGAAAGGGAATTTTTGTAATAAAAGACATTTTTTTTAAGATAAACAATTATTTTTTGAAGAAAAGTTTTTTTAAGAAATGAAAATTTTTTTTACAATTGGTCCTTTCTTCAAGAGTAGGTACATTTGTATACCCTCACCCAAAGGATGGGGGTATATATCATTTAATACTGGAAAAAATGTAACGCATAGAAGCAGCCATATTAGACCCTCAGTATCTTTGGACGAAATACATGTTGAAACTTTTTAAGACGATTGAGCCATGTCCAACTGTCTGTCTGTCTGGCTTGCTGGCTGGCTGGTCAACACGATAACTGCCGTAAATATTTATCGATTGCAGCGAAATTTTGTCAGTGACTATTATTTGTACATGGTTATTTTGTGATTGAAAATAGGCGTTTTCGCCACGCCCCTTCTGATACACCACATACAAAATCATAACTCTCCTAAAACTGTTTTCTGGTAGATGTTATTATCTTCAACTAAATCATTGGCTAATAATCTGTAAATGACTTCTTAACCCGATAAAATTGTCGAGGTTCCACGCCCATTCTCGTACCTCCCATACAAAAACTTGATGGTCGTCCGGATTGTCAATGCGATAACTCACTTGAAACACTTCCAAGTTTAATGAAATTAGGTTATAAGCTTCATGTCATTAAAGGCCATTCACCGATTAAGACAAGGGTGGTTTCGCTACGCCCATATTGGTTCCTCCCGTACATAAGTTGTTCGGTCGGCTGGTATATGGCCAAGATAACTCCCGCAAAACCAAACCAATCTTTATGAAGTTTGGTACTAGAAAAACTTTACTCAAACGCACACAAAAGGAGGGCGGGTGATCGACACGATAACTCTCACAGACTACAAGCGATTTTAATGAAATTTGGTACTCGGCAATGTTTTCCTAAAAATTATAGATAAACTACTGTGCGCGCCCATTTTCGAACCTTCCATGCAAAATTTGGACGGCTTTCCGGCTGGTTGAGTCGATATACCACAGACGATCTTAACAAAATTTGGTACTGATCAATATTTTGTGCAATACTGAGTAAAAACAGAGGAACAAATTCACCATGCCCATTTTTGTACCTCCCATATAAAAATTAACTGGTAGTCACGATAACTCCCCATAAACACTTAGGATCGTAATTATGTTGGGTATTGGATAATATTAAGCGCAATGCGACTTTTCTACTAAATATTGGCACATTTACCAATATTTAATAGAACTCGGATCGGATGACTTCGGGTGAGGGTATGTTTAAGTCGGTTCACCCCGCTGAAATTTCTGTACTGGTTAAGTGTAGGTACTTTTATCAAGAAAAGATATTTTGCTTCCCAAATAAGTTACTCTTTAAAGAAAAGGCAGTTGTTTAAGAAAAGGCAATTTGTTGTAAGAAAATTTACTTGTTTAAGAATAGGTACTTATTTGAAAAATAAAATATTGAAAAATATTCCTTTTAATACCTTTATTTGAAAAAAATTCCTTTTCTTAAAAAACTACTTTTATTTAAAAAAATAAAATTTTCTTAAATAAGTGCCCTCTTTTAAAAAAGTAAATTTTCTCAAAAAAAAACCTATTCCTAGTCTTAAACAAAGTACCTTTTCTTAAAAAAATACCTTATAAAAAAGTACCTTTTCTTAAAAATAGTAATTTTTTAAATAAGTACCTTCTCTTAAAAAAGTACGTTACATACAAATTGCCTTTTCTTAAAAAACTAAATTTCCTTTAAAGAATACCTTTTTTGTGAAACCATACAACTTTTCTTGAGATAAGTACCTACTCTTAATATTTTACCTGTTCCTCCGTAAAAAAAGCTTTTCTTCAAAAAAAAAAAAACCTTCTCTTAAAAAAATACATTTTCTTACAAAAAATCCTTTTCTTATAATTACCCTTTCTTAAAACGAAACTAATGCTTTTTCTTTTCTTGAGATAAGTAGCCTTCCTGAAAATAAGTACATTTTCTCAAAAAAATAACCTTTTCCTGAAAATAGTACCACTTGTTTAAACAGCACCTGTTCTTAAAACAAGTAGTTCTTTGTAAAAAAAATTCGTACTCTTAGGCTTTTTCTTACAATAAAACATTAGCTTTTAATGAAAGAAGTACCTCTCTACCACCTTTTCGGGAAAATATTATAACGGGTTGTTCAACAGAGACGCTACAAAAGTAAATCGATAGGAATAGCAAACGACGCCATATTTTATCCCGCTCTTTAGACCTTTCTCTTCAGTAAGGTTTGCCATTTCATCATGGAAGGATATACGAGCCAACAACGAGTCGAAATTATTAAAATTTACTACCGAAACTTAGAGTCAGTGGTCTCAACTTTAAGAGCGCTACGTCCAATTTATGGTCGTCATAATCGTACTACCAGATCAACAATTGAGCGTCTAGTGGAAAACTTTGAATCCACAGGCACAGTACAAAATGTTCCCGTGCCAGTGAGACAAAGAAGTGCCTGTAGTGTCGAGAATATTGCTCCCGCTGACGCTTCAGTTCAAGAAAGCCCAAATGTGTCTCTCACACGTCGTTCTCAAGCGTTGGGCATCTCTGTGACGTCGTTGTGGCGAATTTTGCGAAAAGATGTTAGCCTACATCCTTACAAGATCAAATTGACGCAAGCACTGAAGCCGCTTGACCACCATAAGCGTCGTATATTCGTGAATTGGGCTGGGCAACAACTTGAAAATGATTCGGATTTTTATAGGAAAATCATCTTCAGCGACGAGGCTCATTTCTGGCTGAATGGCTTCGTCAATAAGCAAAATATGCGTTATTGGTCAGACAGCAATCCACTCGTATACGTATAAATATAATACATATTCTTACCGTCGGTGGTGCAATGGGTAGTGTGCGCGTCTCTTGTACATGAGATCCTGGGTTCGATCCCTGGTCTGACCACCTTAAAAAAAAAATATTTCTTTCGGCGGCGGTCACCTCGCATAGTGACGGCGACACTATCGAGTATTTAGCCATGAAAAAGCTTCTCAAAATACCGTTCGGAATCGGTGTAAAAACTGTAGGTCCCAATCAGTGAGTGAAAAATTAGAAAGCGCACAGCTCACTGGTTGTGAGAAGCTCTCCCCAATCCCTTCATGGGATGTAATGGGAAACGGTTTTTTTTTTATTCTTACAAAAGGGACCTAAAAATACTCTTTTTTTTAAAAAAATACGTTCAATAAATAAAAAATTCCTTAAAAAAAGTTTATCATGTTACAAAAAGTATCTTTCCTTAAAGATCCATTTAAATTACAGTATTTGTCAATAGGCCTTACGCGTGTTTGAACTATATAGTACATAATAGTTATATAGCGAAAGGAACTTCGTTCCAACCGGGTGTCCCCTGACACCTCATGTAATTTTTTTTGTTATGAAATTACTTTTTCATAGAAATTGTTCTTAAACCGAAAAAACTATTAAAAAACATAACATCTTAAAAATCAAATAATAAAACTAAAATGGATTTGCAGAAAGCTCTGACATATTAGCTCATTGGAGAACTAAAAATGGTAAAAATTAGTTATCGATTTCTTAAAACTTCAGCACCAGACATCTCAATAACTAAGGGAGCTGTCGATAACTTTTATTCAAAATGTTCTGCTTATTTGGAGCTATTCTATAAAAATAAGGTATCACATTGCTGGGCGTCGGATATCGCACTCTTGCAGCTGCCTTCTATTTAAGTCAATGAAGAAGTTGATGGAGTTGTTCTCCATCTTTGAAATTCACGACATCCGGAGGTTAGATGGGACAATCGGACAAATGAGTTGCAGTAGGATTTGAAAGAAGAATTTGTCAATAAGATTATGTCTATATCGACCAAAAACCATCGATGTACGAATGTCAGCCGATCTACGCCAAAGACACAAGAAGTAACAGTGGCTTAACCCTAGCCACGTTTGCCGCCTGCATCGGCGGCGGCGCACAGTGCTTGGTCCCATAGAAACAAATCAAAAAAAAACCTTGTGTATAAATGTTCATAAAATTAGCAATTCTCAACAGCCAGCAATATTTTCCAAACAAATGCAAAAGTCTTCCTTGAATTTAGTTTCTTTTGGAGAAACGAGAGGGGGCTAAAATTGTATGATTTACCGTATTTGCAAAAATCAATTTTGATAGGTATTTTCAAATAATTCTCAAAGTCTCCATTTTAACCCAAAGTACCTAATTTTTGGGGTGTCTCTTGAAGCACTAGATTGGTAATAATGCAAAAATAGTATGTTAATAATTCTGCTGAAGCTAGCCTCCAAATGTGATTACAAAAATTATAAAATTTGTCCCCAGATCAAAAATTTTGCAAAAGTTTCATGGAATACAGAAAAACCATATGTCAATATAAATGAGTTTTTTTTTCATTTTCTGTAGCCAGACTTCTATTTTATGCTATCAGAGAATAAAATTGCGCCTTTTTCATAATATTTCCCTATATTTATTTGAAAAAAAACGCTAATTTAAATGCCAAAAATGTATTTAAGGCTAAAACAGCTCAATTTTATCGTCCATTAATTTTCAGTCCTAGTAGTTAACAGCGACAAATTGACTTTTTATCAGAGACATGAACACTAACCCGAAATTGGTCTTACAATTTACCCTATAATCGTACAAATTTGAAGTCTCGTCCGAAAAATTTGCAATTTGTAAATGTTAATTAAAAACGGATATTTTATATTTCCATATTTTGGGACAACATTCAACCCGTTTGGCCATTGAATATTTCTTTGGAAGGCTGTTGAATATTCCCAGCAACATGCTGCCTTACCAAGAAAGCGGCCCTAATACACTGAATTCCAGAAAAGATTACAGAATTTGTGCCACGTAAGACGAAAAGATGCGTAGGAAGGTACGTTTTTACTGCACCAAATGCACTAATCCTGTGTGCCAACAACATTCTAAAGTTGATTATACTTGTTTTTCATGCATTGATAGACGTCATGGGATTAGCCGCTTAAATCATATGCAATGAAAATACAGAGGAACCAGAAAATAGAAGCGACGAATGTTCTTGAATATTCTGAGTAAACAATTGGTGCTTGCTAACACTGAAAATCGCATGAACAACAACCATATTTTGGGACAACATTCAACCCGTTTGGCCATTGAATCTTTCTTTGGGAGGCTGTTGAACATGCTGCCTAACCAACAAAGCAGCCCTAGTACACTGAATTCCAGAAAAGATTGCAGAATTTGTGCCACGCAAATGCACTAATCCTGTGTGCCAACAACATTCTAAAGTTGATTATACTTGTTTTTCATGCATTGATAGACGTCATGGGATTAGCCGCTTAACCCTGCTGTTAGATTAGGACCATTTGGTCCAAATTTTTTCTGTTTTCCCTTGTAACTTTGGAACGGTGATATATACTGACTAAATTTTTCTGCTAATGGGGTCTTTTAATAAAACAATGTTATGTGCGAAAATTAAATTTTCTAACTTTATTCAGGACTGAGAAAAATACAAAATGACGAATCTTAGGTTAGAGGACCATTTGGTCAATAGTACATTTTTTCATTACCAAGCGAATGTAAATTCATGTCAAATATTTAGAAGATGTTTTTGATATGTCAAATACTTGCTTTAGAAATTATTGAACCAAAATAGTTACAAAGGATAAGATAAAATTATTATTTTGGATGAAAATTCCAGTATGGACCAAATGGTCCCTCAACCTAAGATTCGTAAATTTTTTCATTACCAAGCGAATGTAAATTCATGTCAAATATTTAGAAGATGTTTTTGATATGTTAGCGGATGTTTTTGATATGTCAAATACTTGCTTTAGAAATTTTTGAACCAAAATAGTTACAAAGAATAAGATAAAATTATTATTTTGGATGAAAATTGCAGTATGGACCAAATGGTCCCTCAATCTAAGATTCGTAAGTTTTTTCTAATCTAACAGCAGGGTTAAATCATATGCAATGAAAATACAGAAGGAATCGGAAAAGAGAAGCAATTGCACTAATCCTGTGCATTAGGTAGCTACATATATCAGCAAACCAAAAAAAAAAGTCTAAAGACAAAAATAATAAACGAGCATACTTAGAAATTCAAAGTTACGGTACCCTTTTTGCCATACAAATGCATAAAAACGTATTGGGGTCTGTCCAGGCATATGTGCTTGTTCGAAGGTTTCAGAACATGTGTTTGACGGGGGGATAATAGTAAAATTTTTAAGTCTCTTCCGAAAAATTCCAAAATATTGCTACAAAAAATGTGTTTTAGATCAATATTTTAGATTTAAGATCAACAAAAACAAATTTACCTTTTGTTCTAAAATTCGGAAAATACGAGTAAGTATGTAAGTATTTACATGAAAGCATTCCCCAATTGTGGCAAATCTTATTAAAAAAATAAATGGTCTCCCATTACATTCCATGAAGGAATCGGCGAAAGCTTCTCACAACCAGTGCCAGACTGTACACCGCACATTGGTTCCAACTTAAAATGTAGCTGGAAAAAAGTCCAAAAAATAGTGTCCTTAAAATTGGAAATTAATAGCGCTAGGGGCAAGCTAAGGGTGTGTTCTGTTCAAACTAATAACCAGTTTTTGGAATTAGGTCTTTAACTTTGTTAAATATGCGAATGAAATAACATTTTTGGTATCCAATATTTAAAAAAAAAATATATATATATATATAAGTGTTCAACTAATAACATCATATTATCCATGTTACATCAATGGTTTCAAAACGGTTTATGTACAAGAAAGCTACAGATTTATATTTATTCTGAACATTAATAAGCAATTTATTGTCGATATTCTTCTTAAATTTTTTGTACTTTGAAGTATGGTCAATAATAACAATATTTTTGAGGACTTATGAAACTTCCGCAGCTTGCCAAAAAACGAATTACTACATACAACTTATAGGTAATTTATTACTGAACGTTGTCATGCAGACATTTCTTACAGGTTTTTACGGGTTTACAATTTATCACAATTTTTATGAAAATAGATTTTCGCCTAAAATTTTTTTTCTAAATAAAGTATCGAATTTTTGTAAGTATTTGATAACTTTTAAGTATTATAATTATGCTTAGCTTAAATAAAGCATTAAATGTGTAATGAATAATCACTCCTAATGCGAATAGCTAATTCATTTGCCAACACTTGCAACATTTATCGCAGGTGGCAACGTGTTCATTATTGACCAATGAGCGTAGGAGTTCTAAATCCCCACTTAACGAAGTTTCGTTATGAATTCGTTAAGTAGCTATTGGCCAATAAGAATTGTGCTTTTAAATTTTTTGGAATCTAGCTTTAGCTTTTTGGCTTGTAGCTCAGAAGTGTGACAGACAGCGATAGGAGAACGTCGTTATAGAAACAATTGTAAAAAAAAAAAACAAATAAAGTTTATTGTTTAAACTTCAATATTCTTTAGTGCAAATAAAATTTAAATACCAATAATGGAAATCCAATTTTTGTGTAATGATATGTTTAATATATGGCTTAGTGAGAGAGATTATTCAAAAAAAGGGCCCATGTGTATAATTACATTGTCAGTAATACTAACTCTTAAAACTTGACTGATGATGCTTTAAAAAAATTAAATTCGGAATGTAGTCGCATTTGCAATACCTTAAAAGATCGGTGGTTGAAGTGCCAGCGCATCTTAAAAGATTTTTTAAAGAAAAATGGTAGTTGGTTGAAAGAAAAAGTAATTTTTATAATTGTTCCCAAGACATTCATTGGTGTTTCAGAAGGAAAATCTGTTGTTGGTCGACCTCGTAAGCTGTTTGAAAACAGTTGTGAAAAATCAAAAAGAAGAAAACTAAAAGCTTTGATAGAAACCAACACTTCACAAGAATTAGCTTTAGCAGCTCAAGTAAGTTTATGGTCAACTGGTAGACGTGACGCAGCTCAAATTGTAAGAGATATAACCAACAATTCTCCACAAAGAGCAAGTAAAATTAAAAAATCCTACGCATCCAATGGAACTAAGTTGCCTATTAAATTAAGTCCAGATGAGGCCTTAGCTTTTCTGATTGACAAAAATATGACAAAGGACCAGTATATTTCTACACGGAAAATATGTAAAAATCACAATGCAGACATATACCCAAATTACCATATTGTTCTTGATGCCAAAAAATTTTGTTACCCTGAGGAAATTACCATAACTGAATACTCTGCGGAGATAAAACTTCAACATTTGCTAGACCACACAATACAACGTTTAATATTAACGCAATACGATTCGCTAAAACAGCAAAATATAAATTTGGATACAACTCTTACCGTAATTTTAAAGTGGGGTTGTGATGGCGCTTCTGGGCAAAGTAAATGTAAACAGAATTTTTCGAATGAAACAAGTAAGTAGAACTGTGATGACGCATATACGTTTATGGTTTCATTAGTGCCATTGCAATTAAACAGTTCTTGCTCAAACAGAAACAACGTTTTATGGCAAAACCCCAAACCCTCTTCACCTCAGGTTTGTCGGCCAATTAAAATTATTTTAAAAAAAGAGAGTTCAGATCTAACTACCTATGAAATAGAGAATATAAGATCACAAATATACGATTTGTCTCCAACTATTGTATAATTTGAAGATAAAGAAATACTTATCAAACAGGAAATGGTGCTCTCAATGGTCGATGGAAAAATTTGTAGTGTTCTCTTAAATCAGCCATCACAAAACTGTCACGTGTGTGGTGCTTCTCCAAAAGACATGAACAACTTAAGTCTTTTACGTAACAAAGAACCAAATAACCTCGCTTTAACATTGGGCTTATCTAGCCTCCATGCTTGGATAAAATGTTTTGAATACATTTTACACTTGGCGTACAGAATGGAAATTCTAACATGGCAGGTAAGAAAAGCTGATAAGGAAAAGGTTCAAGCCAGAAAAAAAAATAATTCAAGATCGTTGTTGGAGTGAAATGGGTCTTCTGGTTGATACGCCAAAGCCTGGGTTTGGTAACTCCAACGATGGTAATAGTGCCAGAAGATTTTTTAAAGACCCGGCCTTAGCAGCAAATATCACTGGTGTAAACGAGGAACTTATAAATAGTTTGGGTGTTATTTTAACAACAATTTCAACTGGAAGAAGTATTAGCATCGAAGCGTTTGAAAAAAAATGTTTTGACACCGCAGAGTTGTGTGTACGATATTACAATTGGTATTATATGCCACAGAGTATACATAAGCTTCTTATACATGGAGGGCAGTTAATAAAAGAAGCACCGTTACCGGTGCATACAAGAAAATGCTCCAGAGAAAAAAGTATGGAGGATATATTACACATGCTCCTGGTATCTTCTGATCATCTTATAAATAACTGTCGCAATAAACGCCAAAAAAAATCATCACAATTATCACAAGAAGTACTTGCTCTGCTTGAAAATTCAGCAATGAATGCCGACAATGATGAAGATTCTGATTATAGTGCCAGTAGTGATGTTGAAGATTAACTTACTTTTTTTACTTGTTTTGTTTTCTTATATGTATTACCTTTTTTTTTTGGTTTTCACTTGAGTTACTGTTTTTGTTCATATTCAATAAATTTTTAATAGGTTTTAAATACCTCTTTAATTAACAAATTTTGTTTTTCTGTATTTTTTTTAACACCGCGACTTAGAAAAATTTAAACATGTTTTTTGAACTCAGCGACCCCAAAAACATATAAAACGGTGATAAAATAATTTTGTCCAGCTAGATTTGACTTGGAACCACTGTGCACCGGTTCCAAACGGTATTTTTGAGAAGCATTTTCATGGCTAAATACTCGATAGTGTCGCCGTCACTATGCGAGGTGACCGCCGTCGAAAGAAATTTAAGGTGGTCAGATCAGGGATCGAATCCAGGATCTTAAGTACAAGAGGCGCACACACTACCCACTGCACCACCGAAAGCCACAGCAATTCTTATTACAATGACTACAGAGACTGTTAATTGGAGGTGCCTCTAATTTTTGTCGAACATTAGTCTGCATTGTACTTATAGTAAATTTTATATGTCAGTTCGGGAGTTCAGCTCTTTTTTTCATGGCTACACAGAGTAATGTGACTTCGGAGCGCTACAAAAATGTTGTAGTGATTTGTTACGATCCTCACAAAAATATCAATTACACTATGCAACATTTTTGAAGTCATCGAGTGGGAATTCTTTTTCGTGTGAAATTTCTCGAAGTACTTATCGAATTTTTAACACTTTAACATTTTACATCGGAAATTCGAGAAATATAGCAAAAATCATAAATTAATCAATATCCATTGAAGTTGTTGCTCCCCGTGAAGCCTGTGAAGTTGATGCTCTTGGTTTTTTGGTTGGTGGTTCAGGTCGATGATCTGAATTATCATCATCATCTGAGTTTGATAGCACATTCAATAGCATATCTCTTTCTGTGTGTCCTTAACATCTAACGTCCTCCGCGTTTTGGGTGTCAGCATCTTCATCTTGTGATACCTTCTGACACTACCAATAAACTACTGCAAGCAATGCATCCAGCTTTTTTCCGTTTTCTATCGTTTTCCATTGGTAAGGTGACCTGATAGAATTCGCTGTCTTGTTCGTCCAATTCGGTGGGTAATTGGTGTAAGAACTCATCAAGTGAAGACATGTCAAAGTGGTGATGAAAATTAAATTTCAATCTCATATGTGAGTTGATGTTATGAAAGTAATTGAGCTTGTTTTCACCAAATTCTTTGCTTCGTCTGGCAGTAGACTATTCTTTCCTAAAACGCCCAGGTTTTACAGCATCAAAGGCTCTCCGGTGGTTGTTTATCGGCACCTTCGTGAATCTTTCGATTCGTATTAATTTTTTTATATCCGATTTATTGAGAAAACCTGTTGAAAGTAAAAAAGAACAGAAAAATTAATAGCAGTGCGAATAGGGCGAAGTGAACAAACATAGATATGAAAATATTTAAATAAACAACAATACTTTTTATTTCATTATTCAAGCTCAAGACCAGAGACGATCTGGAATTAGACGATCAGAAGATATGCGCAATTTGGCAACCCTGGATAAGAGAAACAACAAGTGCTAGAATTCACTCAGAGGCATTTCTCTCACATGTCATATCTTGATTATACCATACTATTTGCATAGTTTACGTAAGTTTACTTCAACATGGTTGGAATTTGTATATATATATGCAATAACACTATCAAAAAGCTGTTCGTGTAGTGAACTATTCAAAGAAGAGAGTAGGAGAGAGAATACAGAACGACTAGAGTTGCACTCGTTGTGTTTGCTGGCATTTGAGTGAAGAGAAATTTTACTGTATATTTGTGCATGGTTTTTGTCAAGAGCACCTATATCTCTATAAATAGGGATATAGTTTTTAAAAAAAAATCCAATGAGTGTTCGAACTCACGGGCGATGTGTTAACACCTTTTTGCTACACGGTACCTGTTCGATTTCTATGAACACATTCGTAAATGTTACCTTCGAGAATAAAAAAACAGCGTTCAATCATTCGATGACGTTACATTCAAATAATATTAATATTTAAAATTATTTAAAGACCAGTGCAAGCACATGTGTCATTATTTTCTTGCTTAAAACTTTTTGTTTTATTCCCACAAAAGTCAAAGAATGCAAAGAGCAGACACTTGTATATATGTATATACATACATTGTTATATTCGTACCTACGCTACACAAGTTCACAAAATTGTCGTTGCTCTCCTACTATCTCATTTTTATATACGTATAATACGTCATTACTCTCTTTGCTCTGAGAGTGCTCCGCACCCATATTTTATTGGACTTACCTTTCACAATAATAAAAAAACAACAACACCAACAACAACAACAACAAACAACAACTACTACTACTACTGATATGCTGGTGATTTATTTGTGCTTGCTTTGTCGTGGAGTGTTTGTGTGGATGGTGGGCCCGGCCGAGCTTAACACCGTTTCTACTTGTTTTTGTATACACCCGGCAATGCTGAACATCAAATGACTCGCTTTGTTTGGCCATAGCAACAACAACGAAACAACCAAACACACAACATCACACATACTTTGTCCGAAGTAGCTGACGTATACGTGTGTCACATAACCACATGTTTGCCATATCAACAGCAACGAAACAGCCAAACACACAACATCACACATACTTTGTACGAAGTAGTATGTCACTATAACGTCGACTGCGCAAGCCCATGCGCTTGCAAATGAAATTTTGCGTGGCTATGCTTTATAACTCCGTTCAACAATAGCAACAGACACATGTACATACATACATTATTATGTTAATACATACGCTATAGACACCATTTCGTTTGCCTCACCCCTGGCACACCACTCTCTCATTGCTCTCTTGCTCGCTCATTTTTGTTTAACACGTCATTATTCTCTTACGCAGTCGCAGAAATGGTTTTAGCAGCAGCATAAAATCTGGTTTTAGCAGATTTTGACTTTGATAGATTTAGTCCCTATACGCCGCTATAGATGTTAACACATCAAAAAAAGATATTTTGCAAATGCATCCCCATGATTCCTGGCAAACCGTATAGGTATTTCAGATCTAGCCACAGATTTTCATCAGCGGTTGTTTGGAATGCTGCTTTTGAAAAATGCATCAAACTAAATGCAAACAAAATCTCATCTGAATTGAGAATTTCCCACTATGCACGTGTTCAAAAATATCGCAAGCAAAACATACAATAAAACATTTGCAAACAATTTCTTTCCATCTCCAGAGAACCATCGGTCCCCAATATAAATGTTTTTTGAACGAAACGACGAAACAACAGGCAATAACAATTGCCTGTAAACCTTGTCGTCTTCTTTTTTAAAAAACTATGTCTCTATTTATAGAGATATTGATGGCTTTGAGCTTGAATAATGAAATGAAAAGTACCAATAGCAAGGCCGAATCATATGATGCCGTTACGTTTAAATAAAATTAATACTTAAAATTATTTAAAGCCCAGTGCAAGAACACGTATCATTATTTTGTTGCTTAATACTTTTTGTTTTACTCCCACAAAAAAACAAAGAGAATGCAAAGCAAAACACAAATGAACATTCATTCATTGTAATGTTCGTGCATACGCTACATAAGTTCACACAATTTTCGTTGCTCTCTTGCTATCTCATTTTTATAGACGTATAACCTCGTTATTATTCTCTTTGCTCTGAGAGTCCTCCGCACCCAAGCAATACAACTATTCGCTGCCGCTACATCTGTGTGTGTTTTTTCGGAATCTGGCAATATGTGTTTCGCAGTCGGACAAATCTGTGTTCTGTATAAAGGTGGGTCACCCTTATCATTTAGGGTTATGAAAAATAGATGTTGGGCGATTCTGAGACCCACCCGATATGCACACAAAATTTCACACAAAACAGTCCAGCCGTTTCGGAGGAGTTTAACGCCAAACAATCTGTGTGACCGCAGTCGGACAATCTGTGTGATCGCAGTCGGACAAATTGTGTTTGGATGTGTTCACTTTGTGAAGTTAGACCCTACCCGCGCCTATAGATGTTAACATATCAAAAAAAAAATTAAATAGAATAGAAAACTGGTTGAACAATTGGGATGTTAAAGTAAATATGGAAAAATCTGAACACGTTGCATTTTCTCTAGGACGAATAGACTGCCCAGCCCTTACACTCAACAATAGTGTTATTCCATAAAGTCAAAACACATTGATAGGAGTTTAACATGGAAAAATCACATTAAAGCTAAAATGGAACACGTTAAACTAAAAACTAACAAGCTCTACTGGTTAATCGGAGGTAAATCGCAGCTAAGTTTTCAAAACAAAATATTGATCTACAAAACAAGCCCGTATTGACGTAGGGCATACAGCTGTGGGGAACTACTAGCAACTTCTATATCGAAATATTACAAATATATCATTCAAAGACGCTCATATATATTATACCATTATTAACAACCCAAACGTAGGGGATGAAATCAATAGATTCAGCGCTATTTCCTTTGATAGATTGAGTAATCACATTAACCCGCTGGGTATATCACTTCTAAATGATACACACGAAGTTCAGAGGCTAAAGAGATGCCATATATTAGACCTCTCATTCCGGAACATATAAATAATATAATTTCTTTATTTAATAAATAATCAATATTCTTCGATTGACTATTTATTAATAAAGAAATGGTCGAACAACAGAATAAAAATATGTCCTTATTTAGTAATATGTCACTAACATCTTTGTACAAGTAGTCTTTTTGATGGCAACTTCAGTGAAGTTCGTCAATTTTTTTCATTTTATTCTATATTACACCATTTACTTATCAGCCGTGAGTGGACAGATTGTAAACGAAAAATTAATCGAAAAAAATTGTTGTAATCGTATTTCATCAAGCACAGCTTATTTTCGATTGAAAATTCTATTGTCCTAAAATATTTAATCTTTTAAAAAAAAAACCATAAGTTGTACGAGTAATCATTTGTCATCACGACACAAATGATTGCGTGCTCCCGACATTTTATTATGGCTTACCAAATGACAGAATATAAGTCTACGTACTCCTTAGCATTACGATTCCATAGTTTGAATGGAGTTGTCATGTCAATGCGTACCATCAGTCTGTTTAGCAAACTTGTTTTTAATACAAACGTTTTGGAAATCTACATTTGTACATCTACATTTCTTACACTGTTGAATGCTCAACATATTTTTACTTTCACTCTTAAACGAGCCCTTCAAGGTCTGGCTTTCATACAACCCCCTTTTCACCCAATTCAAAGTTCTGTTTTCACCATTTCTTTATCTTCTCATTCATTATAATCAGTTGTTTTTGTTCATTTATTTGGATTTTCTTTAGTTGATGCTGCTGATGCTTGCAACATCATCCCCTTCCTCCCACAAGGTTTGTGCTACTGAGTCTTTATCAGAGCGTTTTATGCATGAATATTTGAGTGTATATGTTCTGTTGGTTAAGTTTAATTAGTTACTTAAAGTAATTAATTGCTGTAATTGAGATGATGGGGAATACAGCAATTGCGGTTGCTGTACTCTAACCTCGAAAAACATTTTTAAATACAAACGATTGTAATGTTGTAATTAAAAGGTCAATTAACTTATTTCCCTCGTTATATCCTACATCACATTATGGTAAAGGGTAACGGCTTGAATCCAAATTGATGTTATCATGATTAAGTTTACATCCACACAAAACAGTTTGCTAGTACCATGGTTGCTACGTATCCGCTTGAAACTTGTGTGCTATTATATCAAATGTACTGGTATAACAGCAAACTGTTAACAGTTTCGATAAAGCATACAAACTTCTAAAACGTTTCCAGTTTGCAAACAAATCCTGTGTTTAATAAAAAAGGAATGTATAATATAATATAATAAATACAATATAAAATATACATCTAAGAATTAGGTTTTGGTCCTGGATTTTAGTTTGATCTCTCTCAGCTGAACTATGAACAAATGGAAAACAATTATAAACCCATTTCATGTTCAAAAAATTGTATTTAAGTAATTTGAACTTAAAATTATATTTTTAACATTTATAAATACTAATCATGTTCAACTCAAATCTTTACATCACATTAATTCGCAACAATTCAAAATTTGAAACCAAGATAAGAAAAATAAAACTCAAATAAGAATATGTCTAAATGTACGAAAATAAAGAAAATGTTCCTACCGGTATGAAATTCCTACCGGTGTGAGCAAAGTGATACAATACCTTGAATATGAAAAAAAAGAATTAAAACTCGATAAACTGAAAATCGCTAGAACTCAAATTTGTCTTTAATTTAAACTGTGATTCAGCTAGTAAACGTCGATTAAACTTTAATTTCAATAATATTGTTAGGTAGCCGTCGGTGGTGCAATGGTAGTGTGCGCGCCTCTTGTACATGAGATCCGGGGTTCGACCCCGTGCGAAAATATATACGGATTGCGAAAATATAGTTCTACCTCTACATTATCTAACCGGATCTATGGAGTGTCGTTTAATTCTCTGATGAAAATCAGAGTTCTTTTATACACGCATAGAGTAATTCATACATAAAAACATGAATATCTCTTTGACAAATTTCAGTTTGCCCGTTCCAGCAGAGGCAAAAGTTAAGTCTTCCTATACATCATACTCTTGTTTCAGAATAGCAGTTTTACATAAATGCTGATCGTCTCCGGAACTCTTTACCACCTACCGTACAATTTCTAAGTAACGTAAAGCATTTTAAAAAACAACTATTTTCTTTCTTTCTTCATATTAATTAAAATTTTACTAGTTTGATGAATATTTAATTATAACTTAAAATGTTTGCTTTTTTTATTTTGGTTAGTGTGTGTAAGTCCTAATAGTTTTAAGGACGAGCAAAATCAAAAAGAACATAAAAAATTGCAGACTTCATTTTCTAGTTAAAAATCACAAGAGGTGTCAGGGAACATCCGGATGGAACGAAATTCCTTTCACGATAGATTATGTACTAGTCAGGTCCAACACTCCTAAGGCGCCCGTTGAATTTAAATGGATCTATAAAAAAATATACTTTTTGTAAAATGATAAACTTGTTTTAAAATTTTTTTTAACGTAGAATACGTTATACGGTAAGGTAGGGGTGCTGATCTGGAGCACAAAATTTTGAGAAAATGTTTGTCACTTTCATTATAAGTTTTTAATACTTTATGCATTTGATTTGTATTTAAATAATCATATTGCTACATATAATCTTTTTGATTCTATAAGTAAATCAAAATTTAACTCCTTCAAATTTTGTATTAATTTTCATATGCTTTGTATTTTATGTATTATAACATTATGTGTAAGAGCCGTCGGTGGTGCAATGGTTAGTGTGCGCGGCTCTTGTACATGAGATCCTGGGTTCGAACCCGGCTCTGACCACCTTAAAATTTCTTTCGGCGGCGGTCACCTCGCATAGTGACGGCGACACTATCGAGTATCTAGCCATGAAAAAGCTTCTCAAATTACCGTTCGGAATCGGTGTAAAACTGTAGGTCCCAATCAGTGAGTGAAAACTGGAAAAGCGCACAGCTCAGTGATTGTGAGAAGTTCTCCCTAGTCCCTTCATGGGATGTAATGGGAAACCATTTATTTATTTTTGTAAGAGCAGTACGATTATCTGTGTGTTCATCACAGAACCAGTTTGAGAAAGAGAAGAAGTATAATGACAATGCATGTTTTATGTGAACATTACAGAACCAGTGTTGCCACATGCAGTATTTACACTTGTTTTCAAAAGTGCATCGAATTGATATAAAGTGTACCCAAATTTTGTTAAAAACTATCCTAAATTTTTAACATAAAAATTAAAGATAAACTTGATAGATTTAAATCATTTATCAAAAATTATATTTAATTCATATATTTTAATTGCAAAATGAATAACGTATTCTACGTCTGACCTATGCGCCCGTGTTATCTAACACAGGCTTCATATTTTTTTTTTTTTTTAAATAGAATGTACTTTTTTTTACCAAAAAGTATATTATTAGGTCCGTTTTGTAAGAATCTGTATTATATTTTACCGAGGAGGTCCTTTGTTAAAGAAAGGTATTTCTTTTATTAAAGCTAATGCTCTTTTAAGAAAAGGTACTATTTTTAAGAAGAAATACGTTCGGTAAGAAAAAGCCATAAGAGTATGAATTTTTGATATGTTAACGTCTATAGGCGCGGGTAGGGACTTAACTCACGAAGTGAACAAATCCAAACACAGATTGTCCGACTGCGATCACAGAGTGTTTGGCGTTAAACTCCTCGGAAACAGCTGGACCGATGTGTATGAAATTTTGTGTGCATATCGGGTAGGTCTCACAATCGGCCAACATCTATTTTGTATACCCCTAAATGACCCACCGCTATATAAAACACAGATTTGTCCGACTGCGAAACGCAGATTGTCAAACTGCGAAAAAACACACTCTGCTGTAGCGGCAGCGAATAGTTGTCTTGTGTGGGTGCAGATCACTTTGAGAGCAAAGAGAATAATGATGTAGTTATACGTATATCAAAATGAGATAGTAAGGGAGCACCGAAAATTGTGTGAACTTGTTTAGAGTATGTACGAACATAACAATGTACGTATGTACATGTGTCTGTTGCTTTGTATTGTCTTTGCTTTTTGTGCGCATAAAACAAAAGGTATTAAGCAAGAAAATAATGACACATGTACCTGCACTGGTTTTTAAATAATTTTACGCATTTATATTATTTAAATGTAACGTCATCATATGATTGAACGCTGTTTTTTATTTTCCAATGTAACATTTAATAATGTGTTCATAGAAATCGAACAGGTACCGTGTGACAAAAAGGTGTTAACACACCGCCCGTGAGTTCGAACACTCATTGGATTTTTTTTTTAACAAAGAACTTTTTTTAAGTGCAGGTGCTTTTTAACAAAGAGGTACTCTTTTAGGAAGCCACATTTTTTAAGAAAATGTACTTATTTTCAGAAAAGAAAAGAAATGGTGTTATTTTATTATTAAGAAGAAGAATTTTTTTAAGAAAAGGTATGTTCTTTTAAAAGAAGGTATGTTTTTTTTTTATAGAAATTTTTTTTTTAAGAAATGAGAATTTGTTTTAGAATTGGTCCTTTTTCAAGAATAGGTAAATTTTTAGGAGTAGGTACGTATCTAACGAAAAGTTATTTTGTTTCACAAAAAAGGTACTCTTTAAAGAAAAGGCAGTTTTTTAAGAAAAGGCAATTTGTTGTAAGAAATTTTAATTTGTTAAGGAAATGTACATATTTTAAAAACAATTAGTTTTTTAAGAATGGGTACCTTTGTAAAAAAATTTACTGTTTGTAAGCAAAGGTAAAGGAGATAAGGTTTTCTTTTAAGAAACGTACTTTGTTTAAGAATCTGAATAGATACTTTTTTCAGAAAATTTACTTTTTTTAAGAAAAGGCACTTATTTGTGAAAATGTTCTTTTTTTAAACTTCTTTCACTATGACATTTCTAAATTTATTTTTATAGGGTTCAAATAAACAGGGTGGGTCAGTCACGATCCCCCTAATTTCACCAGCGTGTTCCTCGTAGTGGACATATTTTCTTGAAATGAGCCAAGGAATATGCTGGTGAAATTCGGCGGGACGTGACTGACTCACCCTGTTAATTAAATATTGGTTACAGGCTGCATCTAGTTAATTTCCGTTAGTCCAGACACAAACCAAAGAATAAGTAAACAATATAGTTGATAATATTGGGTTATAACATAATACTGTTGAAACAGAAGTTGCTTAATTTTTTTCAATAAGGAACTTCGTTCCAAAATCGGGAGGAACAAAATATGCGACCGGTGATTCTAATGGTTTTCTTAATTCAAAATGGATTCTTGTATCAGTATAACACATTTCACAAATTGCAAGGCAAAATGAAATCTACAGAAAATAGGGGTTTCAATTAAAGTTTAACACAATGCCTAGGGAATTCAATTCAGTATGGCTTTAACCAATTTTAATATTGATTTTTCTGGAAATAATTGAAGCAAAAGATATAAGAAATATATTTCAAAGCCGTTGGATTGTTACGTTAGAACTGCGGACCGTCATCAGACAAAACAGTGGGTTTAGTAAACTATTTGGTTATTTGAAAGCTGAAAAATAAACGCTATAAAATTTCACTATATGTGTCCGAACACTCCAAAATACCAATCTTAGCCCAAGTGGTAGATAAAAGATGAAATATGACAAAATTCATAATATTATGTGGACTATTCTTAATGGAAACAGCAAAAAGAAAAATTCATTATTAACCCTTAGAAGGCAGTTAGTTTTTGTTTATTATCTACCACTTGGGCTAAAATTTGTGATTTGGAGTGTTCGGACACATAGAGTGACATTTTATGGCGATCATTTTTTTAGAACATTTTGACCACGGACCTCATCATTTTCGAGCTGTTTTTTGCGAGTTTTCAAAAAAAAAGTTAAAATTATGGTTATACGCGACAGTTAGAGGGTTAATTTGTTCCATGAAAATGTTTATCTTAATCTTTTCTATAAAACTTCTGAACATATTTTGTACCTCAGAAGTAAAGGCTCATTTGGACTACTGACAGATTTTGACACTCGTCAAAATTTTCTGACACAACATTTTGAACTAATGTTTACACATGTCATAATATTTTGTCAGAAAACATTGTCAGTATTTTGTCAGTATATTCTGACAGCAGTTTTTGAAGTTTCGTCAGAATATTTTGAAAGCCGTTTACACTACTGACATATTCTCTTTGTGTTTACCGACACAAATTCTGACAATTGTTCTCAGCTCTTTTTCATTTACTTTATCCACACATGATAGCAAGTTATTGTGTTTACAAAAATAAAAATAAAGTTAAAAGTTTTTATTAAAGGTAATGGATCCCGACATGGCTGCTATAATAGCTGTAACATTGCTTATTGAAGAGGAAGAGGAGAAAATTCCACAGCGGACAAAGAAATGTCGAAAGCAGAGAGGTTGGTGGGAGCGCCCACTTTTTCTTGAGAAAGATGGTTTCCTCTCTTGTTTTCGAGCAAAATTAGTGGCCAATGACGCAGAATTATTTCTAAATTTTGTGAGAATGACTGAGGATGACTTCAAACTCTTATTGAATCGTGTCAGACCATTAATTGAAATGAAAGAAGAGCGCTTGGTGATAACACTAAGATTTTTATCAACTGGTGACAGCTACGGATCTTTAATGTATCTTTTTAAAAGATCAAGATCATTAATATGTGACATCATTCCGGAAGTCTGCAGCGATATATGAAACATTGAGGGATGAATTTCTTAAGGTAGGTTATATTTCTAAATACATACATTCATTCATACAACTGCGTTCATATAATTTTATACACATTTTCAGGTGACATCGACAGAAGAAGAATGGAAAGAAATTTCATATGATATCAATGATCGATGGAATTTTCAAAACGCGATAGTAGCATTAGACGGCAAGCATGTCGACATAATAGCACCGGCACATTGTGGTAGTGAATACTACAACTATAAGAAAAGGAACAGTATTGTGCTAATGGCTCTGGTGGATGCGAAGTACAATTTTATATATGTTGACGTTGGTGCTAGAGGCAGAGAATCCGATAGAGGAGTGTTTAATAGGTGCGCACTCCCAAAAGAAGTTGAAGACGAAAGACTACAGTTGCCACAACGTAAACCCTTGCCAGGTAGACAAAATCCTGTGCCATATGTTATCGTCGGGGATGATGCCTTTGCCCTTAAACCATATTTAATGAAACCCTACAAATTCCGAAACCAGAGCACTCAAGAAAGAGTTTTAAATTACCGATTATCCAGGTTAAGGCGGGTGTCAGAAAATGTATTTGGTTTGCTCTCAGCTCGTTTTCGAGGTGTTAGGAAATCCATTGGAGAAAATGCTGCAACAGTTGTCCTTGCGGTTTGTGTATTGCACAATTTTTTAAACAAACGAAAACTGACAACATATGCGCAAGCAAAGGATTTCGACCAAATCAATTCAATTCTGAAGGGACAGTTACCGAAAGAAGGAGGCGTCAGGAAGTGAGCGAAACAGAAATAATGACCTAAATTAACGTTCCGCAAAATGAAGGTCGCAGCTGCAATTTAGCTAAAGAGATTCATGAAGAATTTAAAGAGTACTTCATGAATGAAGGGGATGTACCGTGGCATTATAAAAATATTTATTGAAACAGTTTACTCAGTTTTCCTAACTTTTTGTAATAAATTTTGTATGTCCTTATATTTCACAACTTTAATCTTCAATATCTCCGGACTTTGAAGCTTTAATGCAGAGTGTTACACCTTCAAATAAAGGTTGCAGAATAGTCTATCATTGGAATGTAGCAACAAAATTCATTAGTGTATTTTTTGGAGAAAAACAAGTTTTTATAAAAGAAGTGAGGTTAAAAAAATCGTTGCTTTCCTGTTAGCCCATAACGGGTTAATAAAACCAAATATTTTCAGATGCAGGCTTACAGATTTTTAAAGGACCTTTCTAATGGCATCCATTTGAACAGGATCGGTTTATAAATGGCCGACTTATGCGCGACTATATGTTCAAGTTTTGGAGGCATATATCTCGGACAATATGGACCAGCGCACAAAAATTTTTTGTTTATTTTAATCTCCGTTTTATTCCCATTTAGGGCAAAAAAGGCGTCCTGCACCCATGATAAATTTGCTCTTAACACGAAAACTACCCATAAAATGAAATAAAAACTTCTACATAAATTATTATTAAGTAAATTATTATTTATATTTCATTTAAAATTAATAATACTTTAAAAATATAAATTAAATGAATGCAATAAAAATTTCAGTCTTTACATTTCGTATGTTTCTTTTGGTAAACACTTTAAATTTACTGATGCTGTGGGACAAATTCATCAATGTCTTTATTGATGATCGATCGTAGTCTAAAATATAAACTTACTTTTTAGCATCTGCCTCGGAAAGCGAGGCCAACTCCAGCCCAAGAAATTGACCATAGCTCTGCTGCCATTTTTTGGGTGCAGTGTCTTCTTCCTCTTTCTTCGTTATCAACTCGTCCAGTTTGCCAAGCATTGCCGTACGCACTTCGCTACGGTTTTGAACCTTAGCCCTTTTCTCAGCAGTTGGTACTGGTTCAGTGGATACTTCAAAGTCAAACCCATAATCTATATCACTAGATAATTCTATGACTGACATATCTGAAATACCCTCCTCGACGACGGTGGATTAAGCACTGAGCCAATTTAACAGTTGTGAAATTTGGTACAAACTCGGTTACTTTTCATGAATGAGTATGAAAAATATTGCAACCTTAAATGCAAACGAACGTAACCACCCTTTATTCTTTTTATATGAGCATCATTTGCATGTAAGGTATTATCGGCGGCGTGGCTTATTGGAAAAAGTATCGGCGGCGGAAGCGTACCGGCCTCGGCTTCTATCTCTATTCATTTACTGACACATTTTGACATGTTGTCAAAATACTGACAGTCGTCAGAATTATGTCAGAAAATTTTGATGACTGTGTACACGACGTTAGCATTTTTGTCAAAAGTTTTGACAAGAACGTGTCAGAAAATTTTGTGTCAGTAAATTCTGACATTTACACCTTACTGACACATTTTGAAGACAAATACTGACAATCTGTCAGTAGTGTCAATGAACCTTAACGAACACACAATTTTGCATGCCGATATTGTCATACCACCCGATCGCCATATGTTATTGTATAATGATGCATGTGTTCGTGTACCTATTGAGCGGACGGCCTCGTATGCCATGCGTTAGCCGGGCTTGTAACTCGTCAGACGGGGGGATCTTCCCACTCGCTAGGCACAATAACGATCGGCTGATGAACATTTGTACATACGAGCTTGGATCAAAAACTTTCGACATAAACAAAAAAAAAGAACGGAGCCCGAATAAAACTTATCAAGTAAGGCAAAAAGAAAACAAACACTGAAACATGAGATTATTGCCTGGGAAAAAGAATAAGATGATGAACGAATTCATCTTGCGTCAGATGGGTCGACTGGTGTTATTGCCGACTGATGCCCTCCCTTAAGAAGCCCTTCACGCTTCACCATGATATCGATCCTACTTCGATATCCCATAAACGTCGGTTGCCGAGGTTACTTACCCTATTACTCTACCTAACCGTTATGATTGCTCACTCAATCATACTGAATTTTGACAAGAAGATTTTCATAATACTTTACAAACTTTATTTTTCAATACTTAAAACGACAAATTATCTTTAAAGCCCCATGGGCGAAGCGCTACAAATAATGCGGAGACACAGCTCTCGCTCAACAAAACTAGCACCCATGGGTGTAAAAATCCTTCAATGATTTTGAATTTTAAAATTAAAAACTTACTTAAACTCTACAAATTACTCTAAAATTTACTTTATCAAAAATGAAACAAAATTACCTTACACGACAGACTAAATAGGCCATTTTACGCGACTCTCCCGTAATTTATCCCTCGCACGAAAACTTTAAATAACGACCGAAATTATTCCCGCCGAATTTTAACGAACTAGTGACGATCTAGTTACTCGCGACCGGGTTAGGATTCTCAGAGGCAATTCGCATGAGAGTTAGTAATATAAAAATATATTGCAATAAAGAATATAGTATAAAAAGTCGTTTGCAAACAGTCACTCAGTCCAAGAATATTTTCTCCACGTTACGGGGATGGTTATTTCAAGCCCATGTGTATGGCTTACAAAACTTCATTCACTTACAACAAATCTTAAACTCTACTTAGAAATAATCGGACGTTCAAAAGATCATTCCGATATTTCAATACTTTACTTCATTTTACTTCAATTCTCGTATGCAAATTCTGACCACATACGAGTAAAATCTTCACACGACTACTCTTCAAAATCGTGTGCTCTTTCCTTTTGGTTTTTACTGGGATATATATACTTTCTTTTCAACTTTCAAATTATCTTTTATTTCTTTACACTGGAAATCATGTTCCTGGACAAAAAGAATGTTTCTTATTTACTTTTAATTTTATTTTACCTTCAAAACTTATGTTTAGGACTAGTTCGTTTGGTCCATCTGATTTTAATGACAAGCACTTATGATTATTTAACACTTATTTAACTCTAGCCTAAGGTCCCTAACTATCTTATGTAACTTTGATACGTTTAGGTTGACATAGGCCCCATCTTTGGCTCTATGCTTCGGCGAAATTGACCTCTATTGAGGTTATGTGTCGGTCCGTACGTAATAATTGATAAACGGACTTACCCTGGGCCTCTTTAGGTCTCACTTGAGCTGGATACTGCTGTGGTTAGCTGGATGTCTGATGGTGATGATGACTGATGATATTTTCTGGCTTGTGCTGGAGGTTTGATGGTGGTATTAGCGATGATGTTACAGAATTATGCTGGCTGATTGATGATGATGTTGGCTATTAGGCGTTATAATGATGAAAACTGGTTGCTGCGGTTGAAAGCGGATGATGTTTCGCTGCTGATGAGGATATACTGCGGGCTATGAGTGCAAAAGAATGGTCAAAAACGACTCCAAACCGTTTGCGCGGGGTTTTTCTTACCTAGCCGTCGCTAGCCGACACGATTGTGACTAGCTGCCGGGTCACTGGTGTCTCAACCAAAAATGTTGGTTTTCGGACACAAATTGTTTGTGGACACTAGCACTAATCACTTTTTAATATTGTTCACTGTATTTTGGGATGCTCCTGGGTTTCCCGCTGGTGTTCTCCTTCGCCGGATCACTGGATGAATGCTGGTGCTGCAAATGTTGAGTCGCCGTCTAACCTCGGGGTAGGAAGATGGCGGTTCAAATTATATGTACTAATTTCACTAAACCTTTACTTACCGTTTGTCTCTGCTTCGTTGTGGCACGCGATTGGTGAATTTTCCAAAATGGATTTGGCTCCCGTTGTCGCGCGGTTTTTTAACTTATCGATTGGTGGTACGCGTTGATAATTTCATAATGAACATTACGATGACGGGCGGAAAAAATATGACATTGATGCAACTCTAACAGGTGCTTCTCTCAAAAGTGGTTGTTGTAATCGATGTATCCATACAGGTATGTTCGCAGAAGGTGGTTGTTGTAATTGGAACAATCGTATGGGGTGTGTCTACAAAGGTGTTTGTTGTAATTTTGACGCCGTTAGGGCGCCGCCACAAACCCAACCATCCTGATTGCTTCCTTGCTGAAGGATGGGAGGGAAACTGATCTGGGAAGGCTGTGGACGAAATGTTATTGTCGCCAGGGAATCGTCACCTAAGAGGCCAGTACCATCCCGAAGAACTGCACAGACTCTCCTGGTGGCGGTTGACTGGACGACCGGTTTCCACTTTCCTCCGTTCCCAACTCGGTTTCTCTCGGTACTTGCTGCTGTTGTTGCTGGTGTTCTGCAAGTTCTAGAACACCCTCGTAGTAGCCCTCGACGTCTGAGGTAAGGTATCCAGTACTCGCTGAAGATCCTCCTCATCTTCGATCTCTCGCCGAGTTGGTTCTCTGTCTTTCAAAATGAGCCTGCGTACGGCTGCCTGGTCACACTCCTGTAGGCGATGGAAGCGGTTGAGAATGCTGGCTTTCAAACCTGGTACCTTGCATTCAATTAGCACGTAATGCTCGCTTGGACGGGTCACTAACGGTGCACATGCCAGAACCTCGAAGTCCCCTGGTGCGTTGGCGAGTGAAATCTGTACCAACAAGCCAGTTATTTCTCTCTGGGGATCCTCGGACACGCTCGAAGGGAAGTATCGAATAAACACCTTCGTATCCGCATATCCCTGTCCCTTCTTGCGGAGATCACTGTTTCGCTGCCGCGTCTCTACGTGCACCTGCTCTCTTCTCGACACTATCTGCTGTCGCCGAAGTCGCTGCAGTTCTGCTTTCAGGCTTGTGTTCTCCCTGTTCGCTCCTTCCATCTGCTCCTTCTCCGTACTTAGCTCCTCCACTCTAGCTCTCAGCTGTACCATGGCATGCTGCTGACAGACCGCCTGCGCACGCAGCTGTGCCTTCAACTGTTCGACAGTCTTCGTCAGCACCTCCACCTCGGATGGTGCCTCGCCACGGAGTTGCTGGTTCTCTCTCCGCAATCTAATATTCTCCGCCTGAGTCGCTTCTCTCTCTCTGAACAGCATCATCGAATGGAAGTCGTACTGCACTTGTAGTTCTTCCAATTTACTGCGAAGAGTCGCTGCCTCTGCCTGCGCGGCGTCACGCTGCTAACCGCGGGACCGGACCTCGGACCGTAGCGCCTCTAGCTCCCCCAGATCTGCGGCTTCATCACCCTGGCCAAAACTCAGATAAAGGGCTTGGGTGGTATATCCTTCCCATCTGCAGACTGGACAATCGCTCCGTCCTTGCTCTCTCCACGTTACTACGCAGTCTTGATGATAGACATGGCCACAATCACCCGCGCAGATCCCTACATCCACCTCGGATAACCATGCCAAGCATATGCTGCACTCGACGTGTCCTGCCATTCTTATATTAACTGCCTACTCAGGAATTTCTTGCTTAATACTAGCTGCAAAGAAAACATCAAAAGGTCTACTTAGTATTACGACTATCTCTAGGAATACACGTTGCGTTATAATAAAAAGGGTACCTATGGTAAATTATTCTCCTAATATTGCCACAATATAACGCCTACTTAATCTCATAAGACATCCTAAGTATCAACAGATTTTTTCGTCCTCTACTACGGACTCAAACAAAATTATCAATGCAAATAGCAATATGCATTAACACACTCGAACCCACGCCCTGATCTCGTCAAAACATTTGAAATCACCTTACATTGGATTCAAGTCCAACATCACCCTTCGGTTGAACACAAAAGCTCACTGCTTAAGATCCTTGGCGTGATATACTCCCAATCGTTTACCCTTCATGTCTTCGATCTCATACAGGCTGCCTCCTATTGGTTTCAAGATGCGGCATTTCAGGAACTTCCTAGCCAACTTGGCATTGAAGCAATCCTTAAAACTGCTCTGCTGGAAACTTCGCCTATAAACTTCTTGACCGGGAATGAACTTGACTGGTCGACTCCTAGTATTATAGGATTTCTTATTCTTCTCATACGCATTACGCAAACTTTCTTGGATCTTGTTCCGGATTAAGTCTTGAGCCACTGATCTTGGCGGTGCTCCTTCTCTTATTTCCGTTAAGTCTTTTAGGCGTCTTGCTAACTGATACATGCTACCATGGGTAATCATATTAACGCCAAACAATGCAAAATACGGTGTCACTCCAATTGCGCTATGCACTGACGATCGCAACGAACACTCGATCTCTGGAAGGTGTCGGTCCCACTCACGGTGGTCCTGCTTCATATAAGATCGAATTGCTGCCAATACCGATTGATTCACTCGTTCTGAAGCGGTGGCCTGCGGTGAATGTATTGCGGTTCGACAATGCTTAATTCCAAAATTATTCACAAAATCAGTAAACTCTCGACTCACGAATTGTTTACCGTTGTCTGAGACGATGGTCTCAGGTACTTCAAACTTGAGACAGATCTCGTTTATCATGAAACGTATTACGCTCTTGCTGCTTGCTTTGGGCATAGCCTTTAATATCACAAATTTTGTGAGATGGTCTAAAATGATGAAGATAAAGCAATTTCCGTTTTTAGAACGCGGATATGGCCCTAGGAAATCTACAAAGATCCTTTGGAAAGGCCGATGTATTACCACTTCCTTACCCATTGGTGGTCTTAGTGTAATATTAGCCGCTTTAGTCTCTCGGCAAACCTGACAAGCATCCACATAGTTTTTCACTTGTGTATTCATGTTTGGCCAAAAGAAATATTGCTTGATTCTCTTCAACGTCTTCAAGAATCCGCCATGAGCTACATTCGGTGGGTCATGTGACTTCTCCACTATCTTCTGGGTTAGTTCCATGGGTATCCATAGCTTCCATGCGAAATCTTCATGCAATGGTACGCCATCATATGGCACTGTTCGCTTGTATGCGAATCCATCGACGACTCGCAGATCTGGTAGACGACTCGTGTTATCCTCTATGGTCTTGATTAAATCATTATAATCAGATCCTTGGAAAGCTTTGTCCTCCAGGTCTATTAAACTCGTCACTTCAGCCGACACCTCGTCCATCTCATACCTGGACAGTGTATCTGGCACAATATTTTGTTTACCTTTGCGATGTTCTATCACAAAGTCGAAAGACTGTAGATGTAAGCTCCAGCGAGCCAGTCTTCCACTAAGATCACGGTGGGACATTAGCCACTTAAGACTGCTGTGATCCGTAATCACCGTAAAAGCCATCAATTCTATGAATGGTCTGAATTTTTTTATAGCTAGAACCACCGCTAAACAGTCACGCTCGGTTACTGTATAGTTCCTTTGCGCGGGAGTCAATTTATGCGAATAATACGCGATAGGGTGTTCTTCGCCGCTGTCATCAATCTGGAAAAACACTGCGCCAACTCCTAGGTCAGATGCGTCGCATTGAACGTAGAAACGCCTCTCAAAATCCGGATGGACGAGCACAGGGCTAGTTACCAGAGCATTCTTTAACTTATCAAAGGCTACTTTAGCCTCTTCTGTGAAACAAAAATTTTTACTCTTTTTTAGAGTATCCGAAATTGGGCAAGCAATTGTCGCATAGTCCGAGATAAATTTTCGGTACCATCCAGTAGCGCCTAAGAAACTCCTCACCTGTTTAAGGGTTCTTGGATACTTATACCCTACTATAGATTCAACTTTGGATGGATCTGGTCTGACTTGTCCTCCTCCGACGATATATCCCAAATAACGCAGCTCCTTGAAACAAAATCTCGACTTCTGAGTATTTATTGTTAGGCCTGCATCCTCAAGACATTGCGCAACTTGCTGCAAAAGCTCCATGTGAGTCTTAAGGTCTGGTGATACCACCAGGATATCATCCAAGTATACAAAGACACGGTCACGGATAGCTGAAGGTATAACCTTATCCATCAAACGACAAAGTCTTTGGGCAGCGTTACATAACCCAAAAGGCATTACCTTAAAGTGGTAAAGTGGTCTACCGGGTACTGTAAACGCAGTCTTCTCCTGACTGGATTTATCCAATGGAATCTGCCAGAAAGCATCTTTCAGATCCACACTAGAGATGTAGTACGTATCACCTAACCTGCTCAACAAACCCTCTATGTGCGGGAGTGGATACGCATCTTTGACAGTCAGTGCGTTTAGCTTGCGCGCGTCCAAGCAAAGCCTATTTTTAGCTCCCTTGCGCACTAGCGTCACAGGATGGCTCCATGGACTTTCGCTAGGCTCTATTACTCCTAAGTCAAGCATGCGATCCACTTCTGCGTACAGATACCGATATATACGATATATACGGCGATACCGGATAATAACGATCTTCACTGGTACTGCATCCCCAGTGTCGATCGAATGAGTCTCTAATTTAGTTCTACCGAGGCCTTTCCTTGTATAACATGGAAACGTCTTAACCACGGCATCTACGATTTCTTTTTGTTGCTGTGACAGGGTATGGGTCTTAACCTCCTCAGAGGTTTGCGCATCTTCACAGAGCTCTACCCCTTGAGTGGTAAGGCTTTCCATCCTTGTCAGCAATCTAAACTTCCGCATGAAATCGACTCCCAAGTAGAGCGTACGCTCCAGCGTTGGAACTAGAAAAATGTAAATTTCCTCGGATTGTTTTCTATAATTTATTTTCACCCTTATCCTGCCAAGGATTCGGTGAGCACTCCCATCGGCTGTTCTGATGGACGAACCGAAACGATAAATTTGTAGTCCCGCTCGATCTACTAGTTCCTGGCATCCCTTGCCTAGACAAGTCACTGATGCTCCACTATCGACGAGTCCTTCGACTACTACGCCTCCTGTATTAACTTTCGCGTAAAAGCGATTATCTTCACCTTCAAATAGGGTAGCCGCGGCGATCTCTCTCCGGATCAACCGTCGCTTCTCAAATCTCGCTCGGGCTCTCTTTATCCTATCGGATGCTTCTCCGAAAATCCTGGCTCGAGCTTCTTTATACTCTATCATCCTTTGATGCCATGGCTTAAGATGCCTTAGCATAGGATTTGCTGTTTTCTCCTTGATGTTGGTCTTATTCATCACTATTGTTACTTCTGGTTCTTTGCTGATTACTTGTACACCTGGTGATGTGATATCTTCGGCTGTATCAGCTGAATCACTATGGGCGATGGTAACCAGTGCTGGTTCTGTTATTGTTTGATTTGTAATTGCTGGGTTAGTTGTTGCTTTACTAGTTGTTGTGACTGGGTCTAAACCTCCGTGGACCTCACCTCCCCAGACTGAGATGGGCGTATTGGTGGGTTTCCCTTACAATTAGGACACTTGGGTGTTGCTGTGTTTTCTTTTCCACACTGATAACAGAAAATCTTTCTTGTGGTTGACAAACACTCTCGGAACATATGACCTGGTGTTCGACAGTTCCAACAGATTGCTTTGTTGGCGGCTCCTAAAGCTTCTACTCCACCAGTGGTCACATTATCATCAACATCTTCCTCGAACATTACTTCATGTACTCGTGCTGCAGGTGTTGGCTTCGGTGGCTGCTGTTGACGATGCATCGCCAACAGGCCTTCAGCTCGCTTTACTCCTCGGCTGAAATCGCTAAAATTATCTACTTTGACTGAGAACACTAACTGCGCCAACGAACTCTTCAAATTTCCCCTCATGATGTCCACCATCTGTGATTCCAGGTACGGAGTACGCTGCTGGTTTCGCAGCTTCATCACGGCGTTGAAAAACTCTTGAAATGTTTCGTGCGGTTGCTGTCTTCGACTCAAAATCTGCACTTGAATTTGAAAATCGCTCTCAAATCGTTGGAATTGGGCTAACATGGCTTTTTGAATCTCTCTCCAGCTTAATACAGGGGTTAGCTTCCGGTAATTCCAATAAAATTCCTTAGCTGGTCCTTCTAATAAATGGTGTAAGCCTTTAATCAAATCTGCTTCCGAACATTCATTGTCATTGCATAACTCCCTAGTTTGATACAGAAAATCTTGAACATTCATCGTCTTTGAAGTGCCGTCGAACTTCAGTCCCCACTTCGCTAATTCGGGTCCACGTCCCCTTGGGCTATAGGCTTGACGAGTTCTCAACACCTCCGTACTGCGTAAGGTTTCACGCTGCGATCTACGCCGCGGTGGTGTTGACTCCTGCGTTTCCCAAAAATTCTCTCTGGGTACTGGTCGGCTGCTTCTCGGAAATTCGCGAGTGTTCTGCGTATCTAAATCTTGCATTGAGACAACTGGTGCTCTGGAGAAAGCCGTAGGCTGTTCTGCCTCTGCACGAATTTGTCCCTCCTCCACTGATAAGGCTCTTGGAATTCTGCTGGGTATTTGTGTTGGTCGTCGGTTTTGCTCAGGTTGTCCATCCAATGACTCCACTGCTTGTGTACGACAACGTCCTAATGGTGCGGCTGTCAAAGGCGGCATAGCCTGGGAAGAAGGGTGGTTAGCCCCACTAGCTGCGGCTGCCTGCCTGGTCGCTGCCAGTATTGCTGGTGAGATTCTCCTGATTAATGCTTCGTCATCGGTTTCTGCTGGGTCTGGTCTAGGTATTGTTACATTTCGGGTTGGACTTCCATCTTCGGTTCGTCGTCGTGCTGCATGTGCCCCTAAGGCGGTAAGCGTGCTGAAATCTGGAGATTCCCACGACTCGGCTTGATCGTCTGCCTCAAGTTCATCTGATCCTGCTGGGTTAATGTTGCCACTCGACCCCACTACTGGTACAGGAGCGGATAATACGGATACAGCGGTTGATCTGGCTGCACTTGTTTGTGTCCTGGTCACCGGTGCTGCTTGTGGATGTTCTGCCCCTAAAGCTGTATCCTGGGACAGGTTTGTCCCTAAATCGCTTCCTCTGGGCGGCGAACGCTCTACTGGCATTGTGGCTTCGTCTTACAATCCCAATAACAATTAAAATCAAAGTTTATAAGAAAATCAAATGTTACTGCTTCCCGTGTAACCTGACTGGGTCCCACGAAAAACTGAGCCGAAAAATGAAAAAGCTTACTGAAAAGCTGCCTTAACCCTAAGCTAAATATTATAATTTATTCCCTAGTCTAAAGCTGAAATTCAAAAAGAAATTATGACAATATATACAATAATATAGTAATCAAAAATATAATATAAATTAAAAATTAAGATAAAACAATAAAAATTAAACCGAACTAGGCAAAAACCAAGATCAAAAATAAATTCATATGATATTCCACAATACTCAAAACAAAACTTCCAGAAGTCAAAAAAAATAATAAATTCCAATCAAAAATTTTAGCTGAAAAAGAAATATAACAAATATTTCGAAACCAAAACGAAATGAAAAAATCAAAAATTTAAATCGAACATATATATCAAAAACTTAAATTCGCAAAATCAAAAATCAAAATCTCAAAATTCAAAATCATCAAATTTCCAAAAATCATACTTTCGAAATTCAAAACCAAAAACTTAATAATCAAATTTTGAACATCATACCTTCAAAATTTAAAATCAAAAACTCAATAATCAAATTTTGAGTATCATACTTTCAAACTTGAAACAAAACTCAATAATCAAATTTTGAATATCATACTTTCAAAATTTGAAACAAAACTTAATAATCAAATTTTGAATATCATACTTTCAAAATTTCAAAACAAAACTCAATAATCAAATTTTGAATATCATACTTTCAAAATTCGAAACAAAACTCAATAATCAAATTTTGAATATCATACTTTCAAAACTCGAACAAAAATCGATAATCAAATTTCGAATATCATACTTTCAAAATTCAAAAACTAAAAACTCAATACTCAAAATCACAAAGATCAAAAATAAAATCTCAAACGAAATAAATGGTAGGTAGAGGTAAACAAAGGTAAGTACTTTGGTAACCTCAAATCATCTTGACGCAAATCTTTTTCCAAAACAATAATAGAACTCAAGTTACTAATAAACTACAGTATGGTGGTCCACTGGAAGACAACGAGATGGCATACGTAATGAGTCTAATACCACGCTTACGTGACTCTCTCTCCCAGACTTCCCTGAATACTTCATTCGTATTCAGCCGAGTTATTGATAACTCGTAGCTACCAAAGGATAAAATAAAACTAACTAATATCGTAAACAAACAAAAATAACTAATGCAAACACTCACCGCAAATGCATTAGTAAAAACGTCGCAACTCGGTCAGAGCTGAAGATCTTAGCCGGGACATACGTGATACTTAATGACGCTCTTAGTGAGTGCACTTTAATGCACCCGTGTGTCTTGGCAGTCAGACGCCGAGCTAAAAACGTCGCAACGCGGTTAGACCAAAAGATCTTCGCCGGGACTTACGTATTGTCCGACAAACTAACTACTAAAACACTAACTATGTAATCTAAAAACTAAAAATTTATTGGCTCAACCAAAATATTTATGGATGTTCCCCACTCGGAGCAGTTGCCCCTAAGATTACCGCAGGAACAAGACTTCGCGAGTCAGAACATTGCCCATAAATTTTTCAAAAAGAAGATCGTTGCCCCGTAGCAACAACGTCGCAACGCGTTCGAGATTTAATCTCCCCAAACAGGACTTACGTGCAGCGTAAGGACAACTCCCTACTCTAAACTAAACATCGGATTACTGATAAGCCTATCCGGGCCATTATGTCAGCGACCAACGAGGGTATGACACCTTAGACTCCCGCTGTGAAGCTTCGGGCCCCACGTTGGGCGCCATTATGTCATACCACCCGATCGCCATATGTTATTGTATAATGATGCATGTGTTCGTGTACCTATTGAGCGGACGGCCTCGTATGCCATGCGTTAGCCGGGCTTGTAACTCGTCGGACGGGGGGATCTTCCCACTCGCTAGGCACAATAACGATCGGCTGATGAACATTTGTACATACGAGCTTGGATCAAAAACTTTCGACATAAACAAAAAAAAAGAACGGAGCCCGAATAAAACTTATCAAGTAAGGCAAAAAGAAAACAAACACTGAAACATGAGATTATTGCCTGGGAAAAAGAATAAGATGATGAACGAATTCATCTTGCGTCAGATGGGTCGACTGGTGTTATTGCCGACTGATGCCCTCCCTTAAGAAGCCCTTCACGCTTCACCATGATATCGATCCTACTTCGATATCCCATAAACGTCGGTTGCCGAGGTTACTTACCCTATTACTCTACCTAACCGTTATGATTGCTCACTCAATCATACTGAATTTTGACAAGAAGATTTTCATAATACTTTACAAACTTTATTTTTCAATACTTAAAACGACAAATTATTTTTAAAGCCCCATGGGCGAAGCGCTACAAATAATGCGGAGACACAGCTCTCGCTCAACAAAACTAGCACCCATGGGTGTAAAAATCCTTCAATGATTTTGAATTTTAAAATTAAAAACTTACTTAAACTCTACAAATTACTCTAAAATTTACTTTATCAAAAATGAAACAAAATTACCTTACACGACAGACTAAATAGGCCATTTTACGCGACACTCCCGTAATTTATCCCTCGCACGAAAACTTTAAATAACGACCGAAATTATTCCCGCCGAATTTTAACGAACTAGTGACGATCTAGTTACTCGCGACCGGGTTAGGATTCTCAGAGGCAATTCGCATGAGAGTTAGTAATATAAAAATATATTGCAATAAAGAATATAGTATAAAAAGTCGTTTGCAAACAGTCACTCAGTCCAAGAATATTTTCTCCACGTTACGGGGATGGTTATTTCAAGCCCATGTGTATGGCTTACAAAACTTCATTCACTTACAACAAATCTTAAACTCTACTTAGAAATAATCGGACGTTCAAAAGATCATTCCGATGTTTCAATACTTTACTTAATTTTACTTCAATTCTCGTATGCAAATTCTGACCACATACGAGTAAAATCTTCACACGACTACTCTTCAAAATCGTGTGCTCTTTCCTTTTGGTTTTTACTGGGATATATATACTTTCTTTTCAACTTTCAAATTACTCTGGAACATGAGCTCTTTTATTTCTTTACACTGGAAATCATGTTCCTGGACAAAAAGAATGTTTCTTATTTACTTTTAATTTTATTTTACCTTCAAAACTTATGTTTAGGACTAGTTCGTTTGGTCCATCTGATTTTAATGACAAGCACTTATGATTATTTAACACTTATTTAACTCTAGCCTAAGGTCCCTAACTATCTTATGTAACTTTGATACGTTTAGGTTGACATAGGCCCCATCTTTGGCTCTATGCTTCGGCGAAATTGACCTCTATTGAGGTTATGTGTCGGTCCGTACGTAATAATTGAAAAACGGACTTACCCTGGGCCTCTTTAGGTCTTACTTGAGCTGGATACTGCTGTGGTTAGCTGGATGTCTGATGGTGATGATGACTGATGATATTTGCTGGCTTGTGCTGGAGGTTTGATGGTGGTATTAGCGATGATGTTACAGAATTATGCTGGCTGATTGATGATGATGTTGGCTATTAGGCGTTATAATGATGAAAACTGGTTGCTGCGGTTGAAAGCGGATGATGTTTCGCTGCTGATGCGGATATACTGCGGGCTATGGGTGCAAAAGAATGGTCAAAAACGACTCCAAACCGTTTGCGCGGGGTTTTTCTTACCTAGCCGTCGCTAGCCGACACGATTGTGACTAGCTGCCGGGTCACTGGTGTCTCAACCAAAAATGTTGGTTTTCGGATACAAATTGTTTGTGGACACTAGCACTAATCACTTTTTAATATTGTTCACTGTATTTTGCGATGCTCCTGGGTTTCCCGCTGGTGTTCTCCTTCGCCGGATCACTGGATGAATGCTGGTGCTGCAAATGTTGAGTCGCCGTCTAACCTCGGGGTAGGAAGATGGCGGTTCAAATTATATGTACTAATTTCACTAAACCTTTACTTACCGTTTGTCTCTGCTTCGTTGTGGCACGCGATTGGTGAATTTTCCAAAATGGATTTGGCTCCCGTTGTCGCGTGGTTTTTTAACTTATCGATTGGTGGTACGCGTTGATAATTTCATAATGAACATTACGATGACGGGCGGAAAAAATATGACATTGATGCAACTCTAACAGGTGCTTCTCTCAAAAGTGGTTGTTGTAATCGATGTATCCATACAGGTATGTTCGCAGAAGGTGGTTGTTGTAATTGGAACAATCGAATGGGGTGTGTCTACAAAGGTGTTTGTTGTAATTTTGACGCCGTTAGGGCGCCGCCACAATATGTTGCAGGAACGTTCCCAAGGGCGGAAACTTTGACCCGCCCTAAAAAAAATTCTGATCAGATCTAGCAAAACGCCGATACACGTAAAGGGTTTTTCAACAGAGACGCTACAAAAGTAAATCGATAGGGACAGCAAACGACGACATATTTTTTCCCGCTCTTTTGACATTTCTCTTCAGTGAGGTTTGCCATTTCATCATGGAAAGATAAACGAGCCAACAACGAGTAGAAATTATAAAAATTTACTACCGAAATTTGGAGTCAGTGGCCTCAACTTCAGTGGCCTCAACCATCATCAGCGATGAGGTTCATTTCTGGCTGAATGGTTTCGTCAATAAGCAAAATATATGTTATTGGTCAGACAGCAATCCACACGTAATCCATGAGTCATCATTGCATCCCGAAAAAATTACGGTTTGGTACGGTTTATGGGCCGTCGGCGTCATTGGGCCGTACTTCTTCCGTGATGATCAAGACGGGCACATTACTGTGAATGCGAATCGCTACCGTTTAATGATAACCGAATATTTTTGGCCCCAATTGGATAATATGGACTTGTAGGATATGTGGTTCCAACAGGACGGCGCCACAAGCCACACAGCGAATGCCACAATCAATTTATTGGAAACCAAGTTTGGTGAACGTGTTATCTCACGAAACGGCCCAGTCGATTGGCCGCCTCGGTCGTGCGATTTGACGCCGTTAGATTATTTCCTGTGGTGATAATCTACGAATATCCAACGTAAAATTGCAGCAGTATGAAAACCGTCGAAAATTGGGTTCAGCGCCTGGACTTCTGCAAGTGTGCCCGTGGTAGCCATGCAAAAGAAATCGAGTTCCATACATACTGGCATCGAACGTACTTCCACAGGAATAAATAATTTCATTGGTATCTAAAACCGGTTTTGTTTTATTTTTAAAAAAAACTTTTGTAGCGCTCTTATTGAAAAACCCGATATATTTTTTTTTACCTTTTTACCAGAATCAGTTGACAGAACCCCATCATTTAAAAAATCTAAATTTGTCCCACAGTGCTATTAATTAAAACGTATTTACTGAGGATTTTTAATTTTTTAATCGATATTTATATTTCTTAGATTCTCATAAATAATAACGATCTGAATAATTAATGTACTTTAAATCGGATAATCTTTACTGAAATAATTAATTGTATATGACTTTCCCGACCAGTTTGTGTTGTATCCGTTATGAGTTTTGACTTCTATATAACGATGATGGAGTGAATACGGGACTGGCAAGCCCTACCTAGAACTCGAAATGAATCAATTTGTAGATCCAGCTTAAAATAGAGGAACATAGGGAACATAGAGAAATAAAGAGTGTCTCAGTAAGAAAGCACTTTTTCGTTCAGGAGCGTTTGAGGTGATCTTCCGTTTGCCAGAAAATCGCTGTATTGTAGCTGAAATTAGCGAATCAAATTGTAGTCACGTTAGCCAAAGAGAAAGACGGAATTATTGAGCTCTAAGTGGTGATCAGATGATCGTAGATGAGTGCCAAAAAACGATGCTTACCGCTGTATTGCTGCAGAGTGAATAAATTTTTGTTTATTTCAATATATTATTATTTTGTTTATTTCAATATATTATTTATTTCAAACTAAGCTACATGTTAGTTACATTGTATAATTTTGAGTACTAAAACTAAAAAGCTTTTTTCTCTTGTTTCATTTCATTTCATAATAATACAGAAAAAAGATAGAGATGTTAATAATATCGATTGATAATTCATAGAATCGATAATCATCCATACAATTTTAACGTTATCTTTAAATTTAATGTTATGGTTAATTTCATAAATTTCATTAATTTTAAAATGAAATTTATACAAATAAAAACACATATTTTCTGAGATAGTAGTGAATTTGTTATTGCATTGTAAAGAAGACATATTCCGATTAAGTATGAAATAAAATATCCGTCAAAGGGCCAGCACGGCTCTGATGACATGCCATTACTCTTTTCCTGACATTTTCCATGACTTTTTCATAGAGATGTGGCTGTATTGGATCACAGACGCGTTTCATCACAGATTTGAGCCCAGAAATTGTTTCTGGTTTATTCGCATAAACCCCAGGTTTCACAAAACCCCAAAGAAAGAAATCGCAAGGCATTCACAGTCACTGCAATTTCGCTGTCATCTTCAAACAAGAAATGCCCAATCACGCCGCGTCACCAAAATCCGCATCAGATAGTTGGTCGTTGTGGGTGCATTTGTTTCCATGGATTGCATGAGGATTTTCTGAGGCCCAAATTCGACAATTTTGCATATTCGCGAGGCCATTCAGATGAAAATGGGCTTCATCGGAGAAGATGACTTTTTTGGTGGGTTGAGCTCCTGAATAAGCTGAATTCTGTACGCATGAAGGTGGAGGTCTCTTGTCAAAATGCGCTGCGTAGTGCTTTGCGAAATTTGCAGCTGTTAATAACAATGCCGAATTGATGTTTTTGTGGTTTCGGCGACACTCTTGCTTACAACAGCAATGTTTTCAAGAGACCGATCGTTACGTTGATGCACATGTTTCGTACTGTCCATTAACGACACAGTTTCTTCAAATTTGTTAACCAGTCTTCGAATGGTTGACACAGTAGTTACACTTTAGTTAGTTACACTTTCTAGGCTTTCTAGGCGAGCGGTCTCAGCTTAACTTTCCAAATTTTCACAAATATAGTTTTCACAAATATAACGCGTTGTTCCTTCCTAAAGCGCTCGATTTTTAATGCTCGGAATAAAAATATGTGACAGCTGCCAAATTTCAGAGTTGCTACTGGCACAAAAAAAAATTACACTGGACTTAAAAAGTGCAATTTATAAGATCATTAAAATCCTGAAATGATTTATTAGGGTGGTAATGAAATGTATGGAGGAAAATATATTTTCGAATTTTAATAAACCCTTCTTATCCCTTATGGTCTAAAACTAATTTGGTGAACATTTGAGCCGAATCGGACAACTCTAAGCCGTGCCGCATTTTAGTCAAAGTTTTCGGAGGTTGGTATTTTGGGTATTAAACTTGGTTTTTAAACCCGGGTTTTTAACCCGGTTTTTATAACCGGTTTTTGTAACAACTGTCACATCAGACTTAATAGAATAGGTTTCAGCACATAGCTTATGTTTCTAATATATAATTTTAAATTTATATAATGTAGTACCCTTATAAGGCCATCTTGGCGATTTTTTCTCGAGATAGCCTACTTTGCTGCACGATAACACCCTGAAACCGTTGCTTGAATATATCGTATTATAGCTTATTCGAAGCATATAGACTTCTGGTAGAAGAGTTTGGAATCGAAGTTAAATATTTTTTTTATTTAGATTTTTGGAAAAAAACAAAACACCCCAATTTTCGTTTTTGTTAAAAATTCCAAATTTTTTCAAATTAAAAATTGGAACCCTTAGAGTGGGCGGATTTTATTCAAACTTTATCCAGTTTATATTCAGGTTATACTAAATCAAAGTGTAAATTTATTTTCAAATGCACCGAGGAGTGGAGATTTTCTAGTGTATACGAATTTTCACCCAAACTGCCATATTCGGAAAATTTTGACTGAAATGCGACACTGCTAAGAGTTGTCCGATTGGGCTCAAATTTTCAACAAGTCAGTTCTGGACCATAGGGAACAAGAATCCGACTGGGATTTATTAAAAATCCGAAGTTGTTTTTATTATTGCCACCCTAATATGTATGTATGTCCGTTTGTCCATGTACTTTTGTGCTCAAAATTCAACTAAAAACCAATATAAAAGAATTTTGCACATGACATTTGATTAGGTAAGCGACGAAGCCTATTGAACGGTCCACGTTTTGATTATATTACATATAAAAATCTGCTTTCAAAGTTTGAAAATATCTACTCTAGAAGTTACACATACGAGTATTAAGCGAATTCAACGAAATATTTCCAATAAGAGTTTCTTAGGCAAGCGATGATAAATTTTGAAAATTGGCGACACCGGTTCATGGTTTGATATAGCCGCCTTAAAAAAGGACGTTTGTTAGGCCAAGATGATCGTTTGTGAGAGAGGGTCATATCGGGCCACGTTTGTATACAGCCGCCATACAAATTTTAGAGATGGGGAATCCAGGGGATCTGGAATTCCTTGGAAGACCCTCTGGTTAATTAATTATTTTGAAGTTGTATCACCTCCATACAAAATTTATTGTGCTTGAACACGGCTTGCGAAGTGGTCCTGGTGACGGGTTAAGGCAAGACAAGATCGAAGTTATCGCTCATTTCAACCATGAGATCTCCGTGCACCGTTGAGGGATTTAATTAGATTTAACAAATGCTCCAATGCAATATTGGGTGAATAACAACTGTATATATCCAATACTTTAATGTCCGATGACCCTTTTTCATGAATATAGGTGCGATGTGGCTTTACTGATCCTAGTGTTAGTATTGAAGCTGAGTGTTCTGTCAAGAATCACATCCATCCCCGCTTTACCCTTAGAAAGTCCCCTGATAAAGCCCCGGGGTACATCTCCGCATAAGGAGTGGTATCTTTCCCTGCACTGCTATTGCTAGATCGTTTGCATATGCCATCACTTTGCAACCTGATCCAGCGAAATGATATGCAGTACTAAATTCCAGAGAAGTGGACATAAGACTCCCCCTTGAAAGCTTCCACTATTCGAATTTCTAGTTCAGGTGTTGTCACTCAAGGACGAAATCATGAATCTACATTTAAGTTGTCCATAAATATAATTAATGATCCGCTGGTCAACAGATAGTGTCGATAGAGCAGGATTAAGTTGTTAACAGCACCCTCTATACCAACAAATGCGGCAAGATTCTACTCCCTCAGGTACATAAATTTCTCTATGAAGCACACAAAATTGTGGAGCGAGATTTCCGTAGATTTGTCCTTGCACGTAGACAGCTGAGGGATACTACGCAGATATGAGTCAATCATCCCTTCCAATGTCTTCAGAAGGAAAGACGAGTGTACTGATTGGACTAAAATCATAAGGACTAAAGTCTCCGCTTTCGGAACAAATAACATCTTAGATTATCTTCACCTACGTGGAATATTGGGCAACTTAATGCAGATTGTATAAAGGTTTAGAGATTATGGACCAAATGTGTAGACCACTTTGTAACTCCGCAAGTGCTGTAATTATTTCCAAGGCTTCCTCTTTTAATAACTTACACGCTGAAAAATCTATATTTTTTGTTGTTTGTATGCAAATATATAGTGTGTTTTGAGGTTGTCGCGAATATATTATACTTGTGTCCAAACATATTGTGTTTGATATTCAATATTACATGTTTGAGACACAATGATTAATATGTTAGATTATATGAGTTTGCGACCCACATATATTTGCGTTTGTGATACAAATACAGCTGTGTTTGTTGGACTGTCTATGCTCTCTCGAGAGCAAGAGAGTACAAGAGGGACAACAAGAGAGCCTATCTTGTATGTGTGGATCCGTAGTTTTGCATTATTCTCTCAGTCAGTGAGTCATAAATATATTGCTGAATGTGGGTGCAAATTGCAGATGAAGTCAGTGTTTCTTATTTTGGCTGATGTATTGCGTTTTAGTTTCATGTAATCAGTCGTCAATGCTGCATCGGAGAGAGGATATCAAAAGAGCTTGGTCAGTGAAAAAAGAATAAACGAAGGCTCGGACGCTTAAATGGTTTGTGATGTTACTTTGGTTTTTGTGTATGTGCTACCAAAGTGGAAAGCGGTTTTGAGGAAAGAAACTGGAAAGGGCAACAATGTGAAGCCCTTTGTCTGTCCGAGCCTTTACTGAGAAAATCGCAACGCCGGAACATTCGTGAAATGAACGCTTGGATTGAACTAGATTTGTATACAAATATATTCTTTGTGTACCAATGCATATTGATAACCAACGCATAGCTGTAACCTTCCGAAAACAAAAACGTGAGAGACAACAAAGAAAGGAGAAGCAAAACAGCAGCAGACTCTCATTTCATGAAAAAAATAACAATTAATGCATTCAATGCACCTAAGTGTAGATTACTGACTAAAGTTAGTATACACACCGAGAAGAGATTCGTTGTCACAACTTTATTTACAGCCAACTAAAATTTGGCGGTTCCTTGGACTATCGCATTATTCAGTTGTTATTACCAATAATTGTGTTCATGATTACCAAATGTTGTGCATATCAATTGCACGTCGGTGGTGCAATGGTTAGTGTGCGCGGCTCTAGTACATGAGATCCTGGGTTCGAACCCTGCTCTGGCCAGCTTCAAAAAAAATTTCTTTCGGCGGCGGTCACCTCGCATAATTGCGGCGACACTATCGAGTATATAGCCATGAAAAGCTTCCCAAAATACCGTTCGGAATCGGTGTAAAACTGTAGGTCCCAATCAGTGCGTGAAAACTGCTCAGTGATTGTGAGAAGTTCTCCCCGGTCCCTTCAAGGAATGTAATGGGAAACCATTTATTTTTTTTGATGTGTTAACATCTATAGCGGCGTATAGGGACTAAATCTATCAAAGTCAAAATCTGCTAAAACCAGATTTTATGCTGCTGCTAAAACCAGATTTTCTGCGACTGCGAAAGAAAATAATGACGTGTTAAACAAAAATGAGCAAGCAAGAGAGCAATGAAAGAGTGGTGTAGCAGGGGTCAGGCAAACGAAATTGTGTCTATAGCGTATGTATTAACATAATAATGTATGTATGTACATGTGTCTGTTGCTGTTGTTGAACGGAGATATAAAGCATAGCCACGCAAAATTTCATTTGCAAGCTTGCGAAGTCGACGTTATGGTGACACACTAATACGTCAGCTACTTCGTACAAAGAATGTGTGATGTTGTGTGTTTGGCTGTTTCGTTGCTGTTGATATGGCAAACATGTGGTTATGTGACACAAGTATACGTCAGCTACTACGGACAGAGTATGTGTGATGTTGTGTGTTTGGTTGTTTCGTTGTTGTTGCTATGGCTAAACAAAGCGAGTCATTTGATGTTCAGCATTGCCCGGTGTATACAAAAACAAGTAGAAACGGTGTTAAGTTCGGCCGGGCCGAAGCTTATATACACGCCACCATGACAATTTACACTCACACTCCCACGCTTTGCATTTCCTCAACAGTTTTTATTTTAGGTAACCCCCCCCCCCCCCCTACACCTACCAGCAAACCAAAAAACACTTCACGACACAGCAAGCACAATTAAATCACCAACATATCAGTAGTAGTAGTAGTTGTTGTTGTTGGTGTTGTTGTTTTTTTATTATAGTGAAAGGTAAGCCCAATAAAATGTGGGTGCGGAGCACTCTCAGAGCAAAGAGAGTAATGACGTATTATACGTATATAAAAATGAGATAGCAAGAGAGCAACAACAATTTTGTGAAATTGTGTAGCGTATGTACGAATATAACAATGTATATATGTATATACAAGTGTCTGTTGCTTTGCATTCTTTGACTTTTGTGGGAATAAAACAAGAAGTATTGAGCAAGAAAATAATGACACATGTGCTTGCAATGGGTCTTTAAATAATTTTAAGTATTAATATTATTTAACTGTAACGTCATCATATGATTGAACGCTGTTTTTATTTTCCAATGTAACATTTACGAATGTGTTCATAGAAATCGAACAGTTACCGTGTAGCAAAAAGGTGTTAACACATCGCCCGTGAGTTCGAACACTCATTGGATTTTTTTTGTGCATATCAATTGATTTGTAATTCAGTTTTGGTTGCAAGAACTGAAATATTTAGATGAAGCCACAGCAGCAATAAATAAATGTGTTCTGTCAATCGAGGTTTAGTTGTGGCCATCAAATTCTCCTGTAGTGGTGAATATTCTATTAGTTGGATGAACGAAAAATGTAGAAACTAACTCGGTTGTATCAAATAATGTATTGGTATGATCAACTAATTATGAACTTGAATTTAATGGCTGTCACAACCATTTGGTGATGCTTAAACCCATTATGATTTTTTTAGAAAATTAAAAAAAAAATATTTTTTTATTAAAATTGTTTATTATATAGTTAAATATAGACATAATTATTATTATTTATAACCAGGGTTCGTACATCGTGCCCATTTTTGATCGAAACTATGAAAACATTTCTATATCTCGAAAACGGAGCGTACAATTGAAAAAATAACACATTTTTACTGGTTTCTAAGGGGTTCTCAAAAAGTTTCCAATTCGTCTGAATTAATTTTTTTAAAATTCATAGGAGGCTGTAATTAATGGATGTCTTTATCACGGCTTTACTTTTGGAACGAACTTCCTTATCGCACGTTGCGGGATGGGGGCTAAATGAAAAATTGTTAAACAACTTTTTTTTTAACTACTTTATTACAACCCATAATTATCAACTATTTTGGGTACTTTTGGTTTGGTTTGATTTATAGGGAAGTTTTCTAGGTGGAGCCTGTTTATTACATATTGTAGTTTGAACCGAATAAAAAGTAAATTTAGAAAAGCCAAAGTGAAAGAAGTTTAAAAAAATAAAATTTTAAAGAAGTACCTTTGCTTAAAAAAGTTAATTTTCTTACAAAAAGTACCTTTTCTTAGAAAAAGTAATTTTTTTAATAAGTACCTTCTCTTAAAAAAGACATTATCTTACAACAAATTGCCTTTTCTTACAAAACTACATTTTCTTAAAGAATATATTTTTTGTAAAACAAAATAACTTTTCTTGAGATAAGTACCAAATCTTAAAATTGCATCTGTTCTTTCGTAAAAAAAGCTTGTCTTCAAAAATAAATACCTTCTCTTACAAAAAATACCTTTTCTTACAAAAATTCCTTTTCTTAAAAGTACCATTTCTTAAAAATATAGTACCACCTTTTCTTTTGTTTTCTTGAGATAAGCAGCCTTCCTGAAAATAAGTAAATTTTCTTAAAAAAATAACCTTATCCTAAAAAGAGTACCACTTCTTTAAAAAGTACCTGTTCTTAAAACAAGTACGTCTTTGTAAAAAAAATCATACTCTTAGGCTTTGTCTTAGCTTAGTGACGGCGACACTATAGAGTATTCATCCATGAAAAATCTTCTCAAAATACCGTTCGGAACCGGTGTCAAACAGTAGGACCCAATCAGTGAGTGTAAAACTAGAAGCTCTCCCTAATCCTTTGACGGGATGTAAAGGGAAACCATTTTTTTTATTTTAATAAAATAAGTACCTCTCATCAAAGAAAGGACCTTTTCGGGAAAACATAATACATATTCTTACAAAAGGGGCCTAAAAATATACTTTTTTTTGAAAAAATACATTCAATACATAAAAAATTTCTTAACAAAAGTTTATCATTTAACAAGATCCATTTAAATTACAGTATTTTTCAAAAGGCGCCTTAGGTGTGTCGGAACTAACTACTACATAATATCTAGCGAAAGGAACTTCGTTCCAACCGGGTGCCCCCTGACACCTCATGTAATTTTTTTTAACAAATCACTGAAACTAAATTTCTTCGAATAAAAATCGCTAAACCGCCATTATGTTTATATTTCGCAACTGGAGCGTTTAATCGAAATATAACTAATTTTTTATAAAAATCACCAAAATAAGTAAAAGGGGGGGGGGGGGGTGTGTATAGCTAGAACTCGGAAACGGTGCGATAAAGCAAAGCAATGAATTTACCTCCATAGGAGGTTTTAACCAATAGATGCCTCGCATAACTTAAAATCTAAAACTCACATATGTGTATGTACATATGTCCGAGTTATAGCTATTTTCTATTTCAGCGTTTTTCATAATTTGATGATTTTTTGAAGAAAATATCTCCCATACGATGAACCACTTTATGAAAAATCCTTAGAAACTCGTAAAAAAATTGTTTTGTTTCCGATTGGACGCTCCGTTTCCGAGATTTTGGCATAGGGGCGTTTTAGCGATTTTTGATGTCGGAAATTTAAGTTTTAGCGATTTAAAAAAAAAAAAGTGATGCCGCATTTAAAGCCTCCTAAGGAGCCTAAGGAGGTAAAAAATTTATTATTTTTGCGATTGGACGCACCGTTTCCAAGATATAGCTATTTTTTATTTTAGCGATTTTCCTATTTTGGGGATTTTTTGAAAAAAAATTATTTCATGCGAATTGGAACACTCTGTGAGAAACCCTTTAGAACTCGTACCAAATTGTTATTTTTTCGATTGGACGCTTCGTTTTCCAGATACAGCCAGTTATTCTAAATTTTTCATATTTTCGACCAAAAATGGGGATGGGTTACCCTGGGTATCATAATATCTGTGGTGACAAGGCATAACAGCATAACTCGAGTTTTGCTCAAATTAAATTTTTCCAGAATCAAGCTGTATATATCGTACTGCACACTATATGATCCAAATATTAATAATCCAATTTGTAGTTCCCCAGATATTGGAAAAGATTTATTAGCAAATCTCGATCAATCACTAAATTACAAATAAAATGCGAACCCTTAAAGGCTCTACTAAAAAGTTTCAAAAATAGATATATGCTGTTATGCCTTGTGACCACAGATATGTATGTTTAAGTTAATTTGTGTCATCCAGAATAATAGTTCCTCCAGCCAAGTGTCCAAAATTGTTTGCATGTGTTTGTGAAGGCGTCAAAAGTGTGAAGGCGTCAATAGTGGCGAGTATGTGTAAATGTCTCACTTCACCTCAATTTTTGATAACATGTATTCTTCGCTGGCTGATATCTATACACTTTATCGTTTTTTCACAACTTTGTTTTCACTTTCTGTTTAAAATATTAGTTTTTCTGTAAAGTCCTCGTGTAACATTCCAATATATGTAGTTTCTGTTTAACAACAAAGCCTCTTGTGAAAAATCGAATACATAACTTTGTAACAAGTGTTTTTGTAACAGAAACTAAATTATGATTACAGTAACTAATATTTGAACACGAATTCTAATATTGTACTTTTTATTAGTTGTATCTTCCATTTCAGATGAATGAGGTTTTTGAAATACTGAAATTAGTTAATACATCTAAAATTCGGTAGTAGCAACTTGTATTTTGTAAGACCGATTTTTAATCTATCATAACATCGACAAATAATTTTGCTGCTTGACAATTACGAATTCTGATCAAAATATAGACTTTATCATGGAATTCCCAATGCCTGAATTGATTTGCATCTAATCTTTTCCCTGTGTGTAGGGTTTCATTTGACCTCCTTTGTGGAATATAGCCTTGGTTAGGTGATGTCCACATTTGTTTTCTATATTATTCTTTTTTATTGTACGTATGAAATGTAAAACTTGTAAATTGTAAATGATTTAAAATAATTATTGTAATTTATTGTTAACATCGTTATCCATTATTCCTAAAATCATATAATCGTGGAATTGGTCCTTCAAATTTCCTTCAACATACTTTAAGTTCCAACATCTTAATTTTCAATGTTTCAAAAACATAAAAAAGTATATAATATCTTTTATAATCCCCTCTTGCCAAATTAGTATAACATCGTCCATGTAACCAAATCTATTGCTTGTAATAGTCCCCAAACTATGTATCCAGACCTGTTTTTCTTTGCAAATTACTCTTGTGTTCATTTTTAGAAATATCGCATATCAGATTCAATGATTATGTTTATCATCCTTGCAAAAACCATTTATTCTAACTAATGCAACGAACCATAAAATAACTCAATTTCCGTAGCAATAGACGAACGGAGCAAAAAAGATGGAAACAAATAGCTAAGTGAACAAATTTACTATAAAACGCCAAACCGACAAACGGCGGATAAAATAAATTTGAATGGCTTATGGTCGAACATCCATATGTACACCACAATGATGATGCACGGAATGGTTGTTCGAGCTGTAATGTTATGTGATAACGGAAGAAGGGCAACAGAATCCATTGGGCGCAGTGGTGCAAAACTCTTTGTTTTTTTATTAGGAGTGGAGAAGTGGAATACACAAATAGTAGGGGACGGTAGTATTTTACAATTTAATACTGTAATATCCCAAAATTCGATGATAAAGTTTTGACAAAGTTTCATACAAATTCTACATAATAGCGATTCGATATAAATTCCATGAACAAAAAGTGTGAGTTTGATAGTTTCATTTTAGAGTCGATGTTGATGGAAGAATATTGATATAATTGAATTATGCTTTGCCTATGCGAAACCTTATATAACAGAATCGGCCGGATATTGGCCTAAGCACATGGATGTATGTGGCTAAGTAGTCGTTATAAGTATTACAACTAGATATCTTGCAGGGACTGGAGCTAAAAATGGAGCCCAAGTAAAAGTTGATAGGCGGCCAATGTGTAACTAGAATTTTCGTTCTTATGTACAAGGATATAAAAGATAAATTATGACATTTTAGCGAAAAATCACCACTCGTATTGTGATACTGCAGTCAGTTGTCAGTTGTAATGTAGTCAATTCCGTGGTGGAAGAATAAAGTGAGAAGAACTACCAATCCAAAGTCTTTGGCAACGGTTTCCAAGCTACATTATTTATGCTTCTGGAAGCAGAATATCTGACTTAGTTCAATTGTAGTGAATGACTAAATATCTTAAATGTTATAGGTTGCGAATGCCCAATTCTGGTCACTAAACTCGATATAGCTGAAAAACTCCAAGATATTGAATTGACCGATTATAGACTGAAAGTGAGCGAGATTACCATATACACACTACGTTGGGTCGCAAAAAAAGTTGAGGTATTCGTGGCCTAGTGGTCCAACCGGCCGTTGAGCATTCAATTCCAATTGTGTCTTGGCAAAAAAAAAAAATTATTTTTTGATGAGCATAATTAGAAAAATATATTTTCACAATTTTGACAGAGCATTATATTCACGGCGGGATTTTGAAGTTTTGGTCAGACATATTTTCCCCGATTTTTCGAGTATTTCACAACGTATATCGCGAATTTGAACCTTTTTACTCCACTTCCAACTGCGCATATGATCCTTTTCCATTAGTTGTTAACCCAGTTAAATTTTATAAATGCAAATCTTTTTTGAGTATTTTGATCAAAGTTGAAGATAACATTTGAAATTCTTCAGCGCGGTGTCTGGGCTTTCATCAACAATGTCTGTCACTGCAGAAATATTTTGTGTTATACGTACGCAACGAGTTCGATCGAGCTTCACTTTATCTCCCATTGTATACAAAGTTTCAAAAATCTTTACAATACACTGAAAAATTCCAGTAAAATTCTTAGCTTTTTTCAATGATTATCGTCTTAATCTTATATCTTAATAACTTTAACACGGTACTAGTGCGTTAAGTGCTCCATAATAAATTGTTCTCGACTGCTGTGTACAACTGTAAAATTCAAACTGACAAATTTTAACCAAACAGGCGGTCAAAAACCATCGGCCTGGAACGCAAAAATCACTATGTATTTGTAAGCATTTTCTGCGTTGAGGTCCAGGTACTGAGAAGTGTACGGTCACGGTTAAACCCGAGGACACTGAAGTGGTGATCTTGACCCAACCACTGAGTGGTGAGCTGGTAAAACGAACGGGCCACGAGGTCAAGTGTGTGGACTGCAGAGAGCAGGGTCGTACCGCTACCTCTAGGGAGTGCCCACGTAGAGAATGCAGGAGCGGAAGTTGTCGGTGGCACCTGTTGGTGGTGGGTATAAAGGATCGCGCGGTGCGATGTTATCGGGATTGAATTCCGGTATGCGGAGCGCGGCTCCGACCACGGAGGTGACCTTTGGTGGCGTAAATGTGGTATTCAACTGTTGGGGGCTGTTGGATCTGGTTTGGAAGGTGACATCTTTCGTCGGGGACTACTCCAAACTCCGTGACGACGGTGCGAGAATGAGGACTCTCTTGGGGCTTTTGATGTCTCTGGCCTAAAATGGGTAAAGGCATTGTCGTAATATTTTTCACAGGAGACATAACCTGAATGACCGTCTTAAATTTGTGCTCAGTGGTTATAATGTTTTCCGGCAGAATCGTCATGAGGGGCGTGGAGGAGGCACGGCGGTTTTGGGCAGGGCTGGTATTAAATGCGATATGGTGCTATTGGATAACTACTCTATGGAGAATATTGAGGTGAAGGTACATATAATGTATGGAAACAATTTTGCAGATATTTCTATGTACTCTCCGCTGTCTATGGCTCTCGACTCGGCTGGCCCTGAATCTGTTGCTGGCTTGCTGGAAGGGTGCGAGTTGATATTCGGTGTCGACTCCAACGCCAATCACCCCTATCTCGCGGGAACGCTGAATGCTGTGGAGCAGGTGGCACCGATGGTATTTGATTTTGTGAGGATGGACAACCGAAGGTTCAATATGGAGTTGGTCTGGCGGTGTGTGCGAATGTGTCAGTATCTGATATTGATCGTTATGTTAGACACTTGCCTGTCTTGCTTCAAGGGCCAATGGATTCGGCTATTCCCATGTTCGTACATATGCTACACAAGTTCACACAATTTTCGTTGCTCTCTTAATATCTCATTTGTATATACGTATAACCATGTCATTATTCTCTTTACTCTGAGAGCGCTCCGCACCCTCACAAGACAACTATTCGCTGCCGCTCCACCAGTGTGTGTTGTTTTTCGAAGTCTGACAATCTGTGTTTCGGAGTTGGACAAATCTGTGTCTATATAGTGGTGAGACACCCTTATCATTTAGGTGTATGAAAAATAGATTTTGGCCGATTCTGAGACCTAGCCGATATGCACACAAAATTGCATACAAATCGGTCCAGCCGTTTCGAAGGAGTTTAACGCCAAACAATCTGTGATCGCAGTCGGACAATCTATGTGATCGCAGTCTGACAATCTGTGTGAACACAGTCGGACAAATTGTGTTTAGATGTTTTGACTTTATGAGTTTATTCCCTACCCGCGCCTATAGGCGTTAACACATCAAAGTTTAAACTTCGTTCCAAAAAGACAGTTAAGTGCAAAGTTAATTGTCTCTAAATACATATGTGATCTACAAAAACTGACATATATGTGACAGCGCAAAGAGAAAGGGACCTAAGGGTAAAAAAATCAATTTTCACTTTTTTTTTTTGTGATGTGGACAACATCTGAGCGTCGAATGAGACCGATCCCATGCCCCAAAAGTGTTTCCTCCCAGAGATATGCGCGTTTTATAAAAGTAAAGTCGACGAAAGTGAGGTAATGTGAAAAAATTTTCGTACTAACAGAGTGATATTCACGATTATAAATGATTATAAATGAGTATTTATTATAATACACAATTAATAATTTCAGAAAATAAAGCTGGATTCGAAAAAACGCGAGTAAAATTGATATCAAACTCATGGAAACAGCGCGCTAGGTAGAAAACTGTAAAAACCAACTACACAAAATAAGAGATAGGGACGACGCACGCGCGTTTTCAAGGTTGACCAACACGTTCCTGACGTCATGAGATGTGTCGCTTTCAAATGAGACCAATACCAACACGCTCAGTGATGGTACACCAAAGATACAAGTATTTAAATCTTTAAAATGGCTCTCCTGAACAAAACCGATTTTTACCCTTAGGTCCCTTTTTATTTTCCGCGTCACATATTGATATTATCACAATGTCTGATTAGAGCTAACTAAAAGTTATACATTTTAAATTCCACACAAGCTGACAGCTAAAACTTTTAGTTAGCTTATCGCTGGAACAACTTGAGACGGTGATAATGCAGGATATTAGCATTATTTTCAATCAACCTGACCTTGACTCACCCTGCATTTGGAAGTCTCATACACTCAGAAATTTGTATTTCAAGTTTAACTAAAAATTGCGTCAAATTTTCGTTCATTCCTTAATACGGGTAAAAATTGTGGCCCAAAAATGTAATTGCCCAAAAACTGAGCTCTAGAAAAAGATTTAGCTCCAACGATAACAGTATCGCTAAAACAATAGCAAATCGTATTATTTGGAAATGTTACCAAAGAAACTGGACAGTTGTTGTGCGAAATATAAAATCCTAATCTGAGGAAGAACATGTGGCTCTTCTAAACAACTATAATTCATTCAGAAAGTAAATGACAATTTAATTTTCCCTCGCAGTATGACCTAAGCTGATTGCTGCTATTATAGCTATTATCTATAAATTTGTGCTTAAAGCCTGAAAAATTCTCAACATTACACTTGATACCCTACGATAAATAAATAAAATAATGATCATTGAAATTTAATAGAATTTTTTTTCTACAGAATTTATGAATTATTTAAGCATTAGCATATTTTATATTTTCTACTTAACATATATTCCTCTCCCTATTTCAAAGAACACAGAAATAACACATAAGCTTATTTGTTATCCTGTCAAACTCAACGTATATCTTATCTATTTAAAAGTTTACAACATTTAGCATATAACTAATCCTTCACAGAATGCATTATTTGCCTGTGGGTGTACATTTTTCAACAACATTTCTGACATATATTTTCAACGTTCCTTTTCGAAAAAAATAAAAAAAATTACCGACTATCTGTCTCGCCTCAGGTGTACTAAGTACATTTTCCATTCTCCAAGTTCTGGTTTTGGTCCAGAGCTCACACAAAAATACTAAATACTCGTGTACTTGTACTGGTGTTACCACAAACGACTTAACAGCAAATATTTCTCTAAGAGTCGGGTATTTGCTATGGTGCTGCACTTAACTCAACAGATGTGCTGGGTACGGATGGGTTTAATCATGTGAATGCAAATGGGTGTTCCTTTTTCATATAAGCAGCAACAAAACGAGCAAAATAATGAAAAGACATATTTAGATGTCTGCTAGACAGGAAATAGTTTACAGATGTTCAAGTTGTTACGGACAGGTATGTAACGTGTACACAGATACATACGTTAGTATGTCCGACATTTTCAAATATGAAAAGAAAAGAATTGGAGGTAAATGCGACATTCCTCTATACAATTTAATATTTAAAAGCAGTAAGTGACACTCAGATGCTAAATAAATATTTTGTGAAGTGTCGCATATGCCCGGGGTATTTATACATGCAATTTCTGCTCATAATTAGTTTTAAAAGATCTAAACATATACCCAATTTGGTCGTTAGTAAAACCATATGATTAAAGTTGATTTATTAGTATTTAATGTTGAATTAATATTTAAAGGTCGTTCTTATGTCCAACTAACTAACAAATCAGACGAATGTATGTGAAACCTCATCTTCAGCTGCTTATGTTGTAGGTTCCTGACCAATACCTTGAACACAAACTGACCAATACCTTGAACACAAACTCTACAATTGTTGTGATTTATTAATAGAATAACATTGAAAATGTCAGCATCGGAGATTGTGAGTGGGAAGAAAACGTAAATATGGATATATATTTAAGTTTTCTTCCCAAATTAAACTCAAAGGATATAAATCAAGTATCTGAATTTCTAATTCAATATAAGGAACATGTCTAACAGTGCTATCCTCAATCGAGTGACAAGTGCATTTGTCGTGATAATAAATACATTAGAAACTTCAATTTGCTTTTCTGGGTGCCAAATAAAGGTCCCATTTTGTTTTAGCTGACAGTGATACACGCTAAAATACGGCCTGTGTAGCATATTCTCCCAAACATATTCTGAAGGAACTATGTATATGTTTGGGACACACTCCAAACATTCATATGTTTGACAGTCCCAAACTCACATGTATTTAAATGGAATGTTTACTGACAAATATATATGCTTTTACGTGGAAACATATGCGTCCTTCATCCCAAAATATCTATATACTTACGTGGAAGCAATCGCGTGCTTCCTGCCAAGCCTCCATATACTTACGTGGAAATATCCATATACTTACGTGGAAATATGCGCGCATTTACATAATAGACACAAATTATTTTCTGATATCAATGTACTATGTATGTATATTACGAGAGCGGATCAATACGTCCGTGACTTTTTGAATGAAACACGGTTTTGTTTGGACACAAAAAATTTATTTTTCAACATAATCTCCTTTTAGCTCAATACACTTACTTCAACGTTTCTCCAATTTTTGTATCCCTTCCAAAAAATAGGATTTTTCTAGGTCCATAAAATAGGTATTTGTTTGATGAATAATTTCATTGTTGGAGCTAAATCTCTTTCCACCGAGCCATTTCTTTAGGTTTGGAAATAGTCACTGGGGGATAAATCCAGAGAATATGCCGGATGAGGTACCAATTCGTAGCCCAATTCATAGAACTCCTAACATTCTCTTGAAGTTGTCACACGATTACGTTTATGGTCAATTGAGAGCGATCGCGGCACCCATCTTTCAGACAGCTTTCTTAAACCCAACTGATCATTTAAAGTCGAAACCACACTGAAATATGAAATGCCTATGGCATCAACAATCTGACTCACGTTTACTCTTCAATCGGCCAACACCATATCGTGGATTTTTTCGACATTTTCGGGTGTATTGACCTCAATTGGCCGTCCAGAATGTTCAGCGTCATTTGTACTTGTGCGACCACAACAAAAGTAAGTAAACCACTTTTTTACCATAGTACTTATCAAGCTTTTCCTTGTTTTTTTCGCAAAAACTAATGTTTAATGAGCACTCGAAATTCACTTTTCTCCATTTTTAAAAAAATGCACGATGTTGTATGTTTTGAACAGGTGGTACTTGATGGGAGCAGTGTTGCATTTCATATAACTACGAAGGAAGTTCGAAAAGTCACGGACTTTTTGATCCGTCCTCGTCTTTTTTATAAATTATTTTACCAATATGAATCTTTAGGGTCCGCCAAATAACTTTTTTTTTTTAAAATGCTATAAAAAAACTACTGAATATTTTCTCAAATTTCTTTTTTTATTTGAAAGTACAATCCCTCCGGTTAATAATGGAAAATAATTTCGTTCAAATGGCTGCCTCTGCTGACCATGCAGTAGCCTACAAGATCGGTCCAATTTTTAAGCACATTATCGATTGTGTGCAGCTGTATTTCACCAATGGCTTCACGAATATTGTCCTTTAAAGCGTGAATTGTCTCTGGCTTGTCGGCGTAACACAAATAATAGTCCAACGGTGTCAAATCGCAGCTCCGAGGTGGCCAAACGATATCAGCTCTGCGGCTGATAATGCGATCTTCAAAAACAGGGCCCAGACATCGAGTGTAGCTTCGGCTGTGTGGCACGTAGCGCCGTCCTGTTGAAACCAAATGTTGCCAATATCCTCCTCTTCAATTTTTGTGAACAAAAATTCGTTCAACAATCTCAATGATGTCTCCGAAATGTTCAATTGTTGAGAACGACGGTGAATTGATGTTGTTGGCGCTTCACACACATTTTCTGCCACAGCAGCAATATTCTCGGGTGTACCCACTATTTTTGGCTTTTCACGCTTTGGTTTATCGATGAGGATGCCAGTTTCTTTCACTTTTATTCACAAGATAACGAACATATGGAGCTGACGGTGCTTCTCTTCTTCCAAAATCCGTACGCAATTTTCGCACACATTCTGCAACATTACCATGATTTTCAAAGTAATGTCGCAATATTTTCCAGCGTTGTTCAAGCGTATACACAACCATATTCGTTCAGCGGAAGGATAAAACTAATTATCTGTCAAATCAGACATGAGCTAAGTGTTACCATTCACGAAATAAGCACTAGTTGAAAAAAAAAACGTTATATGGCGGATCCTTTACAAACATTAATAACCAATTAATAAAAAAATAACTAAATGATTTAAATCGTCCCTTCATGTTCTTGTTTTTTCTGATTCTTTCCTCAAAATTGTTTATCGCTTTGGTAGCACACATATATACGAAATCCATATACAAAAACCAAAGCAACATCACAAACCGTTTACCCGTCCGAGCCCTTATTTATTAATTTGTACTGATCACAAATATTTTCTACTAAGCTCCGACCAAGCGCATTTGATATTCTCTATCCGATGATCCATTGACAACTAACTGAATGCAATAAACTACAACGCAATACATCATCAAGAATATTTGTGAATCACTGACTGAAAAAATAATGTAATAATACAATTGCACGTTTACAAGTAAGAATGTTAACAATCTCTATTTGTCCCTCTTTTATTCTCTTGCTCTCTAGAGAGAATAAACAGTGCAATAAAAACAGCTGTTGTTGAACCATAAACAAAGATATATTTGGTTCACAAACAGATATAATATAACATTTTAATCATTGCGTCTCCACCATGTAGTATTGATTAGCTAACACCAAAACACAAAAACCAAACAACAAAAAGACTTAGTTATATATATTATTTATATATATAATTTATTTATATTATTTATATATATATTTTTTCCCATAGCATGCTTACTTTCAACCAAGCGTAGTTGCAATTCTCTGGCCGATTGACAAGTGAATATATGAAACTTTATCGAAACAGATGTAAGAAATATTCACTTCATGTGCACTTTAGAAAGGAATTTAGTAATATTTATGAATCAATAACTGAAAAATAAAACAAAAATATAGCTACACATAGCATCCCTGTACCTCTTTTATTCTCTTTCGCTCAATAGAGAGTGAATAGTGCAGAAAACACAGCTGTATTTGTATGCCAAATATAGATGTACTTGGGTCACAAACACATGTATTATAGCATATTTATCATTGTGTTTCAAACATGTACTATTTAAAAGCAAACACGTTGTGTTTGGACACTAGTATACTACACTTGCTACAAGCTCCAAACACACGTTATATTTCCATCCAAACCATAAAAAAATTGCCGATTTGAAGACAAAAAGATTACGATGTAAATTGGACAAAGTTTTCTAAAATTGTTGGAAGATCGGATAATTTTTTATTGAACGCTCCGTTTGGACGTCGTATGTAGTAATTTTTCTAAGTTGTAATAAGTATTTGTTAGACGTGGGACTGTCGGTGGAGGTGGAATGTTTCTGATAACCATTCACTTGGGAGTGGTCAGAAATGATTCCTTCGTTGGGCAGTCCAAGCAGGTCGCTACTTCCACGCAGTATGTCATGGGCAATGGCTTTCGGAAAGCTCCGTTAGCTAGCTAGAATGAAAAGGCGAAACAATTGCGCAGCAAATCAAGTTAGTAACTGACTGATGTCACTGAAGCTCATCAAACAATCGCTCATATTCTTTTGTCCGTACATACGGGTCATTATACATACGGTCCAACGGCGAATAGAAACCAAAAACAAAGAAAACCCAGGTTCGACATATTGCATCCCGGTCAGCGTCTGATCCATAATGGGCGGCTGCAATCAAATAATCTGGCAGTAAGTAAAATGCAAAAACCCCACGGACTGGGTTTGCTTCCCGCCACCGTTCAGAATGGCAGTGAATATACAGAAACGAAAAAGTAAACATAAACAACCCCTATTTGTTGACGACCCCCGCAAACGTTATAAGGACCACGATTTACGGATATGCACTTGGAATGTAAGAACTTTATATAGATCCGGTGCAGCTGCCAGATGTCCTGGAAAGTTATAAGGCTGACATTACCGCTATCCAGGAATTGCGATGGACAGGACATGGCTGCACAAGAAAAAGAAAGCCATTATTAATTTTTTTAGTTACATTTTCTGATAGCTTTAAAAATTTTATTTTATAATAAGTTGAAATTTGTTTCACTCCTGGGAGGGGATTAACCGGGGACTTTTTACAGCTTGAGGGTATATTTGCCATTGTGCTAAATTCACTTCCACAATTTCTTTCTCATGGGTCGGCTACGGATACCCACTTTTGTCAGTTACCAACTAGTTATCCATAATAGTAATTTCACAGAAAACTAACAAAATAAATCAAATTTTTGTAAAAAAAAAAATGTATTTCATTCAACATGTTGAGTTCAGTGGAACTGATTTTGATGACGTTGAATAGGTTTTATAAGTGGCATTTATTATAAACCACTTCAGGGACAACTTTAATCCTCTAGAATTACCGTATGTCCTGTGAGTATATTATGATGGTTAAAAAAATTTACAATAAACAGTTACTTGTTTTAGTTGCAAAGCATATTTTCCAATTCCTAAAGGTGCAGTGGTATAAAGTATTTAGTGGAAGCCTTACATAATGATTTTGAAGAAAGTCATCGGGTAATAGCTGCTGTTAAAAGTTTGCGCATCTTTAAGATTTAGTGCTGAAGGAAGTGCACAAAAATCCCACGCAGAGGATTTCAATCTGTTGGAGGCCAAACCTACATTGTTGCTGTTTTTAGACAAAGTCGTACAATTAATCGAATTTTTGATAGTTTCAAAAATATCAGAGGAGGAAAAAGCAAAATATACAAACTTTGATTTAAAATGTGACACTTTATTCAACCTTATTGTATTTTACTTAAACTGAAAATATTGGAGCGTTAGGTTAGGGTCAGGAAAATACACAACAATTACATATTAAAAATGAAAGGAATCATATGCAACAACAGCTCATTAAATCAAGAGATTGCAGTACATTTCGGACAAACCACATACATTAAAAACTTAAAAATTATTAAAAATTAATTAAAGAATTTAGATGAGGTCGGTATTCCTTTGGAACCTCAACTTATGACTACTCGCCGTTCTGTTGAACCCCAATCACCAGAAGGAAAATATAAGACAATTCATTCCAAGAATTGAGACAACAAATGGTGCTCGAAAGTCTATATATAGATGCAGGCACGTACGAACCGCTGGGCACCCCGAAGCAATTTTTTAGGTGGTGATTTTTGAAGGTAGTGGTATTTTTTAATAATATATTTTTTAAAATATATTTATAATTTTAATTGATGACTTGGAATTAAAAAGAGCGATTGTTTTCTTCAAAATGATTACGAATCAATACAAATATTGACTTTATTATTTTCATTCGAAGTGAGTGTCACTGTTATAAGTATATATTAATTTGCATACGGCCGTCGGTGGTGCAATGTTTAGTGTGCGGGGCTCTTGTACATGAGAATGTGGATTCGTGATGGCGACACTAACGAGTACTTAGCCATGAAAAGATTCTCAAAATACAGTTCGGAGCCAGTGTAAAACAGTAGGTCCCAATCAGTGAGTGTAAAAACTAGAAAGCGTACATCTCACTGATTGAGAGAAGCTCTCCTCAATCCCTTCATGGGGTGTTATGGGACACCAATTTGTTTTTTTTTTAATTTGAATATGTTTGTACCAAAAAAAAAAAGGAATTTAAATATAACTTAAATCTATTATAACAGATTAATTTGTAGATGTCTATAAATGCATTCACAATAATAAAACAAAAAGTGTAAACTTTATAAAATGATTGTATTGCCTTTGAAGCCCCGTATTAAGTTCTTGCGAGATTTTCGTAAGAAATTTTCCCATTTATCTTTGATTTACCTTACAAATATTTCACTTATAGTTCGTCTACGTACTCCACTTTATTTTTAACGTATGTGGTGTTACTCCTGGTTGTCAAAATTATCAAAATGTCAACATTTCGGTCCCAAACAATTATCAAACAATTGTGTTCGTACAAAATAACTTTGGGGTAACAACGCTGTAATTGAGTTTGCGTACGAAAGAAATGAGTACCAATCAAATGAATAGTGGGCGAAGTACTCGGTTCATGAAATTTTCGTTTTTTGTATACACGTACTTTTTATGGGAACGAAAATTTCATAAAAGCTGAATATCGGACTTTAAAGTAAAGAGTCAGAGCTAACATAGTCTGAGGTAATATTCACAATTGCTCATGAAATCTGTATTAAAATATGTAGTGTAATAAAATGAAAATATAAGCATTCTTAAACCCAGCAGGAACTATTCGAAAGAAATTCCAAAGACACAAATGTCCCCAGTTTAAAACAGACCACTTAAATAAGGAAAGAATGAAACAGCTTTACAAAAGCTCAACCGTGAGAAAACAAGTTAAAGTGAATTAATTGCGTAAAACATCATATACTGTCAGCCATATACTTTAGTAGAATTATCAAACATAATCTTGTACACAAATTTTTCAATGAAAAGAAAACTTTCGAACAATTTACAATTTACTGATTAAAATTGGAGGTAACTCGTTCTCGCCCCTGCTGAGTGGATGATTTCAAACTATATCTCCTTATTTTTATTTAAGAGAAGCAAAACACCTAATCTTTCGAGTCAATAATTTGTATACTTTACACGTAACTTTTTCATAAAAATCGGTTTCTGATTTCGCAACATAATTTTGAGCAAATTCCATAACAACCAGATATTTTTGCATTTTCAGGGGAATAGGTGAAAGCTATGCCTTATCAAAATTCAACGCAATCGTCCCTTTCTTTGCTACATATAATTCCTCCATCGTATCCAGCATTGATCCCGCTCAGATAATCGGACATCCACCTTGACCCGTCTCATACACAAAGACTCTCTCAGCTTTGTCACAAGAAACTTCCGTTTTGTTCCTTTGATTACTGGTTGTATACCAAAGAACTACCATTTTGAAAATTACATCCTGATATGATGGAAGGAACATAAATTTACTGCTCGTCTTCCTTATTTTTCTAAAGTATTCTAATAGTAGATAAATTCGACCATTCTTACGAATCTCCTTTTCCATTATTCAAAAAGCCCTGTCGCAGGGCATAAAACTGTGTCCTGGCTCTGGGAATCTTTGAACAATCTTAACGAAACGAGCATTTTGTATTAGATATACGATGAATTCATGGTCCAATTCTTGTTTTGGTCGACATAGTTGTCCGAGATAATGCAGAGTTATTGTACCTCGGGATCAATGGCTGTATTTATGTGTTGGTCGAAGAAGCTGATAAGTTCATTTGGGGTTTTTCTTCCGGTCACTTCATCATACATATAAAAGCTATGGGTCCTCTTCTTGCCTGAATAAACTACCGGCAAAATTTGCTGGTAGTCTTAGCAAATAACCTCCACATGCTGTTTTTTAGAAATTTTAAATTTATCCTTCACATTTTGGAAAATGGAGCGGCCGAATATTGGTGCTCGTCCTTATCTTCACAAAGTTTAGCCCGGCCTTCAGTAGACAAACTTGTAGATTTTAATTTGGTGGCAAACACATCGCAAGTTTTGCATATATTTGATTTAAAATAAAAATAAATGGTTTCCAATTCATCCCATGAAGGGACTGGGGAGAACTTCTCACAATCACTGAGCTGTGCGCTTTCCAGTTTTCACTCACTGATTGGGACCTACAGTTTTACACCGATTCCGAACGGTAATTTGAGAAGCTTTTTCATGGCTAGATACTCGATAGTGTCGCCGTCACTATGCGAGGTGACCGCCGCCGAAAGAAATTTTAAGGTGGTCAGAGCCGGGTTCGAACCCAGGATCTCATGTAGAAGAGCCGCGCACACTAACCATTGCACCACCGACGGCCACATATATTTGGTTTGGTCTTTCGAAATCGAATGTTGAAATTTGCAGCGAAAGATATTCAGTAAGATATTCAACATCCTGGTTATCCGCTCGAGAATATTAAGAAGGCTCTCTTGACTACTGCAGGATATGATTATGAACACTCTGTACTAGCTCATCTTTGGTCTATTTGCATGTTACCCCCTTACAATACAAATTTAACAGTTTTGTTTCAAATTGCAACCACCATATTACGGGCAAAAAGTCTTAACACCTCCAAAAAGGAACAAATTTTACTTTTGAATTCTAAAGGACTAAATGTACTTCAAATATCAGAAAAATTTGGAGATGAAAAACATACAAATAAAGGGTTTTTCAACCGAGACGCTACAAAAGTAAATCGATAGGGACAGAAAACGACGCCATATTTTTTCCCGCTCTTTTGACATTTCTCTTCAGTAAGGTTTGCCATTTCATCATGGAAAGATATACGAGCCAACAACGAGTCGAAGTTATTAAAATTTACTACCTAAATTTGGAGTCAGTGGCCTCAACTTCAGTGGCCTCAATCATCTTCAGCGATGAGGCTCATTTCTGGCTGATTGGTTTCGTCAATAAGCAATGTATGCGTCATTGGTCAGACAGCAATCCACACGTAATCCATGAGTCATCATTGCATCCCGAAAAAATTACGGTTTGGTGCGGTTTATTGGCCGGCGGCGTCATTGGGCCGTACTTCTTCCGTCATGATCAAGACCGGCACATTACTGTGAATGCGAATCGCTACCGTTCAATGATAAACGTGTTATCTCACGAAATGCCCCAGTCGATTGGCCGCCTCGGTCGTGCGATTTGACGCCGTTAGATTATTTCCTGTCAAGTCTATGGTCTATGCCAATAAGCCAGCGATGATTGATGAACTTCGTACGAATATCGAACGTGAAACTGCAGTAGTATCGGCCGATTTATGCTTGAAAACAGTCGAAAATTGGGTTCAGCGTCTGGACTTCTGCAAGCGTGCCCGTGGTGGCCATGCAAAAGAAATCGAGTTCCATACATAATGGCGTCGAACGTACTTTCACAGGAATATAGAATTTCATTGGTATCTAAAACCGGTTTTGTTTTATTTTAAAAAACTTTTGTAGCGCTCTTATTGAAACCCCCGATATAACGTGTGTCTGAAGATCGACGTCAATGTAATATACTTGCGTGCAAACACATTGTGTTTGCTATTCTATATGCAATGTTTGAGACACAGTGGTTAATATATTATAATATATGTGTTTACAACACAACTATATATGTGTTTGTGATATAAACACAGCTGTGTTTGTTGCAAAAAAAAAAAAAAAAGAGGGACAACGAGAGAGTCTATATTGTAATTGTGTATCGGTATTTTTGCATTATTCTCCCAGTCAGTGATTCGTAAATATTCCGGACTGTGCGTGTAAATTGCAGATGAAGTTTCATGTATTCAGTCGTCAATAGTTCATCGGACAGAGGATATCAAAAGCGCTTGATCAGTGAAAAAATACTAACCAAAGGCTCGGGCGGTTAAATAGATTGTGATGTTGGTTTAGCTTTTGCATGTGTTTCGTATATGCGTATGTAAGCTACCAAAGTGAGAAACGGTTTTGAGGAAAGAAACTGGAAAGGGCAACAACGCGAAGTCCTTTTATTGAGAAAATCGGAACGGCGGACCATTTCTGATATAGTTATAATCAAAATATACAAGTAATTAATTAATATTTTTTGTGTACCAACACATAGTTGAAGCCTTCCGAAAAAAAAACGTCAGAGACAACAAAGAAAAGAGAAACAAAAGAGCAGTAAATTCTCATTTCATGGAAAAACCAATACTGCATTCAATGCAAGTAACTGGACGGTCCTTTTTCCAGTTACTTGCATTTTATAAATGTGGATTTATATAGATAAAGTTAATTATAATAAATAGTTCAAATATTTTGAATACAAAGAATAATTCCTTTCTAAATATTATTTTGTTTTGGAATAAATAGGCCCATGTTTCCATGTAAATATATCGAGGTTTGGGAGAAGCACACGAATGCTTCGACGTAAGTATATGGATGTTTGGGATGCATTTAAATACAAGTCTGTTTGGGACTTGCAAACGCATAGTTGAACTGTGTTCCAAACATATACATGGTTCCTGCAGAATATGTTTGGGAGAATATGTTAAAGAGGTCGTCTTTTAACGCGTGTACTACTAGTTGAATAACATGGAGAAATAAAATGGCAACAACGGTTCCAGAATGGCAATACATTTGCAGACATTTGCATACATTTGCCTCCAATTCTTCCATATTGCCCGCAAAATTCTCAAAGAAAGTGGATTTAACACGAGTATTTGTACAGAACGTCGCATTTTACAGTCATGTGCATTCACTTCTCGTGCGAAACTGCAAAAAGCAGCCAATTAACGCGAAACGTACAGTTCAAAGCCTCCAACTTGCTAAGGCAAGTTGTCGAAACTGGGGTTTTTCGACGAGAAAAAAATTAATATCGATGGACCAGCTGTATACAACTACTATTTCCACGAGTTAAGAACAGAGCACCAAGTTTGCAGCGAAGACCCAGCAGAGAAGGAGGAGTTATGGTATGGCGCGCTATGTCCTACTACGGCACCACCGATTTGGATTTTGAAACCGAAGAAATGACTGGAGCATAATACCAGAGAGTCTTAGAAGCCATTTTCCTCAATTTAAAAATTAGTTTCGAACCATAGCATGGACGCAGATAATGGTTCAATTCAGCTGTAAAACATTGGATTCATGAAGAATATGTGGAAGTTTTGCATTGGCCCCCATATTCACCCGATCTAAATTTAATGGAAAATATCTGAGTGTAACTTGAACGAAACAGACGGGAAGCAATAGATGAAAGGGTGAGCGTTAATATGTGTTATAATTTCGAGGTAGTGGGCAAATTTATTTACCCCAGACCTGCTGTGATCAGAGCAATAACGACAGTCAGATGTTATTTCGCGCAACGCAAGCACTTCAGAGGTAAGCACCTCTCTCAAGAAAAGAAGATCCAACTGTATCAGACTCTCATACAACCTGTCTTGCTTTACGCGGCAGAATACTGGGTCGTTTCACATGCTGATGAAACATCAGTATGAGTCTGCGAGAGAAAACTGCTCCGGAAAGTATATGGTCCTATAATAGAGAACAGCGAGTATAGTATATTTAGTATATTTAGTGTATCCAATTTGCTGACCCAATACAACTTGTACCACCTTTAAAACCACACAGAAACATTTTGACTATGAACTACATATATTAAAAAAAATCAAGTGAGTGTTCGAACTCACGGGCGATGTGTTAACACCTTTTTGTAACACGGTACGTGTTCGATTTCTATGAACACTTTAATCGTTCATATTAAATGACGTTACATTTTACAAAATCCAATGAGTGTTCGAACTCACGGGCGATGTGTTAACACCATCTTGTTACGCGGTACCTGTTCGATTTCTATGAACACATTTGTAAATAGTCGTGTTTTGGTTACAAGCAAGCGATTATCGCTTGCAAAGAAACGGCTTTTTAGCGAGAAGTCATTTTGTTCAAAAATATGAAAAATGGTTAAAAACGGTAAAGGATGTCAAAACTTTGTTGTTTTAAACTTAGCGAAAATGAATCTCGTCGCTAAGTTCTCGCTAAGTCTTCGCTAAGTGCTTCATACAAAACAAGCGAATATGTAACCAAAAAAACGCTTAATGTTACATTGGAAATACAAACCAGCGTTCAATCATATGATGACGTTTTATTTAAGTAATATTAATACTAAATAACAGTTAAACATATTTAAAGACAAGTGTCATTATTTTCTTGCTTAATACCTTTTATTTTATAACCAGAACGCAAAGCAACAGACACATGCACATACATACATTGTTATGTTCGTACATACGCTACACAAGTCCACAATTTTCGTTGCTCTCTTTCTATCTCATTTTTATATACGTATAACCACGCCATTACTCTCTTTGCACTGAGAGTGCTTCGCACCCACGAATACAACAATTGGCTGCCGCTATATCAGTGTGTGTGTTTTTTTGCAGTCTGACAATCTGTGTTTCGCAGTCGGACAAATCTGTGTTCTATAAAGGAGTGGGTCACCCTTATCATTTAGGGGTATGAAAAATAGATGTTGGCCGATTGTGAGACCTACCCGATATGCACACAAAATGTCATACAAATCGGTCCAGCCGTTTCGGAGGAGTTTAACGGCAAACAATGTGTGATCGCAGTCGGACAATCTGTGTGAGCGCAGTCGGACAAATTGTGTTTGGATGTATTCACTTTGTGAATTTAGGCCGTACCCACGCATATAGATGTTAATACATCAAAAAATGTTAAGGGAATGCAAAGAGTGGAGAGTCTGAGAGTAAATTGTCATGGGGGAGGGTATATAAGCTTCGGCCCGGCCGAACTTAACACCGTTTCTACTTGTTTTTGTATACACCGGGCAATGCTGAACATCAAATGACTCGCTTTGTTTGGCCATAGCAACAACAACGAAACAACCAAACACACAACATCACACATACTGTGTCCGAAGTAGATGATGTATACGTGTGTCACATAACCACAAGTTTGCCATATCAACAGCAACGAAACAGCCAAACACACAACATCACACAAACTTTGTACGAAGTAGCTGACGTATTAGTGTGTCACCATAAGGTCGACTGCGCTTGCTTTATATCTCCGTTCAACAACAGCAACATACACATACATACATTATTATGATAATACATACGCTATAGACACAATTTCGTTTGCCTCACCCCTGCCACACCACTCTTTCATTGCTCTCTTGCTCGCTCATTTTTGTTTAACACGTCATTATTCTCTTTCGCAGTCGCAGAAAATCTGGTTTTAGCAGCAGCATAAAATCTGGTTTTAGTAGCAGCATAAAATCTGGTTTTAGCAGCAGCAACAAACCTGTCTGTGTGTTGTTTGCATGTGTTAACTTTGATAAATTTAGTCCCTATACGCCGCTATAGATGTTAACACATCAATAATATCAATACTTACTATTGATGAACAAGCCCTGAAAATACAACACTCCAACCTTTGTATCATAAAGCTTTTATCTACTTCGTTTTCTTTGTCGCAAGATGAAGGTCAGTCTTGTGTAAACACGTCGGTATGAAAGAGAAACAGAGAATGTAAAGTTGTTTGATGTGAAATCGCTGTGCATACATATATATTTACATTGATACATGGACGAGAAGAAGAAGTTAGGGTTTTTTTTATTACAACGAGTGACGGCACTCTGCTCATTCCAGATCATTTGTATGGTGAACAGAACGCACACGTCACGCAGCATCTACACGCGGCATGATTAAATGACAATTACAGGTGTGTAAGATAAGTTGGCTTATGAACATTGATCGAAATTTGATCAACGGAAAATATTTCTGTAAGAACCAATTTGAATATTTTTTGAATACATACTTGAGATGTCACAACGTCGTCTGGAAAAGGCGTCCATAACTCGTGCTTTAACGTTTGCACAAAATCCTCAAGCGGAGGTTGGGCATAAACTAATTGGAAATCGTCTTTATCGATTGGACGCTGCATGGCAGGCATTCACGGATCTTACTAGACAATTATACGCATTTGAGGACACGGCAGGTTTTGTTGATCCTGCTCAAGATTTTTCGAAATTTGAGGAAAAATTCATGAACCCAAGAACTCTTCTTGAGGAAATGTTACAATCCGTCCTTCCTAGTGAATCAAACCCTGATCCTCACCATGATGTGTATCTTAGATTGGCTGAACAACATTCCACGTTATTACAGAGACTAGACTCACCGGTTAAAACTCGGAATGAGGATAATGATTTACCTAAAATTACACTCGAACCTTTTTCTGGCAATTACAAGGATTATCCAGCCTTTAAAGACCTTTTTACTAGCGTTATTGATTCTAAGCCTAATTTGTCCAATACTAAGAAATTTTATTATTTGAAATTCCTGTTGAAAGACGATGCTGCAAACTACTGGCTATACTACTGCTTGGGATCGACTCAAGGAACGTTTCGATCGTCCTCGGCATATTGTCAATTCGTATATTTAAACTTTTATGACTTTATCCTCGGTTAAGGAGGAAAATCCTATTGGGTTACGTAAGATTTCCCACATTTCTAATGAGGTAGTGAGAGGTTTAAATGCTATTGACCATAATGAACATGATCACTGGTTAATTTATATTCTGCAGAACAAGATTGATTCTGAATCTCTTAGAAAATGGATTAAAAAAACTCGAGATGACTCTAAGCCAACTATAGCTACGTTTTTGGCATTTTTGGACCATCGGTGCGAAGAGTTGGAGCTTGGGAAGAAACGCTACCCTAAGTTGAATGATTCTAAGTACAATTCATCCGGCTCTAGACACAATTCATCTACTGGATTGGTGGCTACCAATAGTAAACAAAATTGTGCTGAGTGCGGATCTGATGATCATGTTACCCACAAATGTGCTCAATTCCTATCGTTGTCCGTCGATCGTTTATTCGTAGAGGAAAATTCCCTTTGTTTCAACTGTTTACGTAAGGGACACTCTGCATACAACTGCAAATCACAGTACAAATGCCATAGTTGTCAACGAAATCACCATACCCTACTGCATACTAAGCAAGTTGCTTTGGCTCGTCAAACCAACGCTTCTGTTCCGTCCGAGTCCTCCGCTGCTAAGATTTCTGCTTCGCAACTAGAAGAGTCTCAGGCAATTTCCATGAATACTGTAGTTTCGTAGTCCAGCTGGGCGTCCTTATCCCAAATTAATGTAAACCACATTTTACCTACAGCATTAGTGAATGTACGTAACCATGGGGGAAAATACATCACCTGTCGTGTTCTGCTGGATACTGCTTCTGAATTATCGTACATTTCTGAAGATTGTATTAAACGTTTGGGACTATCTCGAACTGCCTCTCGTATCGTGTATTCTGGAATCTCATCGGTAAAGGCAGAAGCTACGCACGGCCATAGTTTCCTGCACATCAAGTCCAGAACTTCTCAAGATTCAATCGATGCCCAAGTGCACATTTTAGGACGTATAACTTCGTCTCTCCCTAGATCTACAATTACAAACTTCGATCGTATTACCCTTAGTACTGTTCGTCTCGCTGACCCATCATTCTACTGCTCATCACCTATTGACATTCTACTGGGAGCTGATTATATTTGGAATATTCTCACTATGAACAAACTGTTGGATGGTAAGGGTAACATACTTGCGGTTTCCAGTATTTTTGGTTGGGTGGTAACATCGGTAATCTCGACGCGTCACCAGCACGTATCCTCATCATTACTAACCGTAGTCGACATTGATCAATCCCTAAGAGATTTTTGGGAAATAGAGGAATGTGACACCCATACACGACAAGATGATGAATCGTTAATCGTGGAAAAACATTTCCGAGATACTCACAGAAGACATACTGATGGAAAGTATATTGTCGAACTTGCTTTCCAGAAATCTTACATTGAAGGCACAATATTCAACATTTATGCGGGAATACATACGTTTGGGCCATATGCGAGAACTCTCGCCTGGTTTACTCGATTATTCTATGTACCTCATCATCCCATTGTCGGTGGCAAACTTAGAGTAGTTTTTAACGGTTCTTTACAAGATGTCGCGGGTATTTCTCTGAATGACAAATTACACATTGGCCCCTCTATTCAACGCAATTTGATTGCCGTTTGTCTTCAATTTCGGTTGCATAAACTCGTGTTTTCTGCAGGTATCATTAAGATGTTTCGTCAAATCTGGGTGGCTGACGATCACCGCAATTTCCAAAGAATTCTGTGGAGAGAAAACTCCGAGGATCCTCTCAAATATTATCAATTATGCACAGTGACCTACGGAACTGCCTCCGCTCCATTCCTCTCTGTACGCGTACTGGAACAAATCGCTATGGACTACAAAGAATCATACCCGAACGCAACGAAAATTCTACGCGAAGATTTTCATGTAGACGACGTTTTAACCGGGGCCTCATTTGATAAACGTGATGAACTTGTAGATTTTCTATCAAAGGCTGGACTCGAGTTAAGTAGATGGGTTTCTAACAGTGACTTGCTTGCGCCAACTGATATACACGAGCCCAGTTTTTTGAGGAAAGATGAAGATGACTCAACAAAGGTACTCGGTATACACTGGTACTCAAATGAAGATGCTATTGGATATAAAATATGTTTGGAAGATTCACAACATGGTACTAAGAGCAGGATTTTATCCGACGTCGCTCAAATCTTCGACCCGGTTGGATTAGTATCTCCTGTCTTCATAAAATTTTAAATTTTATTCCAGGAGCTGTGGCTCTTAAACCTGGATTGGGACCAACCTTTGCCTCAGAATTTGCTTTACCTCATAAATGCCAAACATGAAATTCAACTACATGGTTTCAGTGACGCCTCTATCAAAGCTTACTCTGCTGTCGTTTATTGCCGAATGAAAGATGAAAACGGAAGAATCCACACCTCATTAGTCGCATCAAAAACTCGTGTTTCACCATTGAAACAAATTTCTCTGCCTAGATTGGAGTTGTGTGGAGCGTTGCTGCTTACTCGACTTATGAGATCAATTATGTCATCCCTACCACATAAGAATATTAAGGTCAACGCCTGGTGCGACTCCACAGTTGTGCTATCATGGTTGTCAATACAGCCTTTTAAGCTCAAAACTTTTGTCGCAAATCGCACGGTAGAAATATTGGAAACGCTGCCTCGAAGCGCTTGGAGACACGTTAATACAAGGGAAACCCCGACGGACTGTGCGTCTCGGGGCCTAATGGCAGATCAATTGTTGACTCATAACCTGTGGTGGACAGGTCCCTTTGTTTTTGAAGAATGAAGAGGTAAACGATACACGTTATGGAGAACAGTCACAATTTATTCCAGGTAATCACGAAGTTGAAGAAGAAATGAAGATTGACAAGACTACTATAACCCATACTACCATCAATACTGCTGGAATCAATTCATTTCCTGATTGTCACCCACTGGAACTTACACTTCATGATGTATCGTCTTGGTATAAGTTTATAGTACGTGTCACATAATATGATAAACGTTATATCAATTTGCGAATACACAAAATTAAAAACGCCCCTATATACTTAACATTTGATGAGCTTGCACAAGCTAGGATTACTTGCTTAAAAATGGCCCAGAACTCTTTCGCTATGGAAAAAACCTGTTTACAGCGTGGAGCAAATCTCGACAGGAACTCGAAAATTAAAAGTCTTTCACCTTATATTGATGAAGACTGACTCCTGAGAGTAGGGGGTCGCATTCGTAATTCAGAACTTTCCAATGAAATTCAACACCCGATAATTCTCCCAAGGAAACATAAAATTATAACGTTTCATCATTAAAGAAGCACACGTCATCATTAAAGAAGCACACGTCATAAATCTGCATCCTGGCGTATCTGCATTATTTGTGATAATTCGTCAACAATACTTGATCCTCTGTGCCAGAAATCAAATTCGCCAACTTACCCACAATTGCTTGAAATGCTTTCGGCGGGCTCAACATACTACGCAGCAGCGAATGGCTGACCTTCCAGCAGTACGGGTTTGATAAGTTTTTCCTTCCAGAACACCGGATGTGACTACGCCGGTCCTTTTCTTTTGAAAATGCATCATGCACGAAACGCAAAAACTTCCAGGGGATACATCTGTTTGTTTGTCTGCATGGTGACTTCGACTATTCACTTGGAATTGGCACCAGATTTATGTACTGAATGCTTCCTGGCTGCTCTACGCCGATTCATGGCCCGCCGAGGTAAATGCTCTACAATATTCAGCGATAACGGAAGATACTTCGTCGGTGCTAATCGTAAGCTGAACGAAATGTATCAACAGCTTCAAGGTGATGACCACAATGAAATCATCACCACTTTGGCTAAAGAGGGCATTAAATAGGCATTCATTCCACCCTACGCAGCACATTGGGATGGTATATGGGAATCGGGCGTCAGCTCGATCAAACTTCATTTGCGCCGTGTCATTGGCAATACTACTCTGACGTTTGAACAGATGAATACGCTCCTTGCTCAAGTGGAAGCCGTCGTCAACTCGACGCCACTGGGGTTCGCCCCAGACACCGAAACTAATTATTTATCATTTTTTAGTAGAACGGCCATCTACTATTGTACCCGAAGGTAATTTGACCGAGATGAATGAAAAATATACAGTGCTTGTACCAAGGGTTTTGGAAGCGCTGGAGTACAGAATATCTTACATCCCTCCACCACCGACTAAAATGGTTGCATCACTCAACCTAGCCTTAACATTGATGACCTAGTTCTCGTAAAAGAAGACAAAACACCTCCTTCTACTTGGATTACAGGCCGTGTCATGGAAACCTTTCCAGGGGATGATGGTTTAATCCGAGTCGCTAAGCTAAAGACTTCGCTGGGCACAATGACCAGATCTATCACGAAAGTTGCTAAACTCCCTATATGCTGAAACACTGTTTCAGGGCCGCCCGGGATATTAATGAACAAGCAATACAACACGGCAACCTTTGTATCATAAAGCTTTTAATTACTTCGTTTTCTTTGTCGCAAGATGAAGGGCAGTCTTGTGTAAACACTGATAAGATACACTCCTTATAAGGGTCCGCCATCTAACGTTTTTTTCAACTAGTGCTTATTTCGTTAGTTTTATCCTTCCGCTGAACGAATATGGTTGTGAATACGCTTGAACAATGCTGGCAAATATTGCGACATTACTTTGAAAATCATGGTACGTGCCACACAGCCGAAGCTACACTCGATGTTTTGCGCCCTGTTTTTGAAGATCGCATTATCAGCCGCAGAGCTGATGTCGTTTGGCCACCTCGGAGATGCGATTTGACACCGTTGGACTATTATTTGTGGGGTGCCCTCAAAGATAAGTGTTACGCCGACAAGCCAGAGACAATTGACGCTTTAAAGGACAATATTCGTGAAGCCATTGGTGAAATACAGCTGCACACAATCGATAATGTGCTTAAAAATTGGACCGATCGTGTAGGCTACTGCATGGCTAGCCGAGGCAGCCATTTGAATGAAATTATTTTCCATTATTAACCGGAAGGATTGTACTTTCAAATCAAAAAAGAAATTTGAGAAAATATTCAGTAGTTTTTTTTTTATAGCATTTTCAAAAAAAAAAGTTATTTGGCGGACTTGTTATAAGGGTTACTTTGTAAAAAAAGAAGAAATACATCAGCAATAAAATTTATGTTATCAATTAATAAAAATATACATGGTTTATTTGTTTATTCATCAACACTTACAATTATTTAAGGACCAGTGCAGTGCACATGTGTCATTATATTCTTGCTTAATCTTGCTGCAACAGACACATGTACATACATACATTGTTATGTTCGTACATACGCTACACAAGTTCACACAATTTTCGGTGCTCTCTTGCTATCTCATTTTTAACCACGTCATTATTATCTTAGCTCTGAGAGTGCTCCGCACCCACAAAGCCAACTATTCGCTGCCGCTACATCAGTGTGAGTATTTTTTCGCAGTTTGACAATCTGTGTTTCGCAGTCGGACAAATCTGTGTTCTATATAGGGGTGAGTCACCCTTATCATTTAGGGGCATGAAAAGATTTTGGCCGATTCTGAGACCTACCCGACATGCACACAAACATTCAAACAAATCGGTCCAGCCGTTTCGGAGGAGTTTAACGCCAAATAATCTCTGATCGCAGTGAGTTCACTTTGTGAGTTAAGTCCCTACCCGCGTTATAGATGTTAATACATCAAAAAGTAACTGGGCGATCTATAGATTTTTTAGTTTGGACCAACTACAGCTCGGTTGGTGTAACCGAAAGAACAGTTGGCGTAACCGTTTTTCGTTCCTCGCAAACGTTTTTTCAGCTCTAATTTTTTCATAACTCGTTCACTGCAAACGTTTTTCAGTTCGCACAAACGTTTTTTTAGTTTGTAGCAACCGAAAGAACAGTTGGCGTAACTGTTTTTCATTTCTCGCAAACGTTTTTCAGCTCTAATTTTTGATAACTCGTTTATTGCAAACGTTTTCCAGTTCTCACAAACATTTTTTTAGTTTGGAGCAACTACAACTCGGTTGGTGTAACCGAAAGAACAGTTGGCGTAACCATTTTTCGTTCCTCGCAAACGTTTTTTTAGCTCTAATTTTTCATAACTCGTTCACTACAAACGTTTTTCAATTCGCACAAACGTTTTTTTAGTTTGTAGCAACCGAAAGGACAGTTGGCGTAACCGTTTTTCATTTCTCGCAAACGTTTTTCAGCTTTAATTTTTCATAACTCGCCTACTGCAAACGTTTTTCAGTTCTCGCAAACTTTTTTTTAGTTTGGAGCAACTAGAACTCGGTTGCTGTAACCGAAAGGACATTTGGCGGAACCGTTTTTCGTTTCTCGCAAACGTTTTTTCAGCTTATATTTCTCATAACTCGTTTGCTACAAACGTTTTTCGGTTGTCCCAAACGAAATGACGTGTATGGCTTAACAGAAGTTCGTTTCTCCCAACTACAGTCCACAAACGAACTTCAGTTATCTGAGATTTCGTTTGGAAGTAACGAGTTTTTTCTTTGCGTGTAGTATTTTCGAATTGAATAACCAACAAATAGTTGCAACCACAGCCAATACATGCTTATATTCTGTCTAAATTTTAATTTCTTGATTCACTTTTTAGTAACGCTGTCTAACATTTGTCACTGTATCAATAATTTGATGTTATATTAGTGGCATTCATTCCCTTCTGTTTTATAAGTATGATTTGAAAATATGTTTCTATGATTGGTATCTATTTTTAAAATCAACAAAGTATGATGCGATTAAAAAAATGAAGTCTTCATAACCAAAACATTAGCATTACTAGTGTAATTAAATTTTCATAAGCATCATCTAATTTCCAACTCATATTTTCCCTGGGCTATATTGCTGTTAAGCGAACTTGAATAAATGATTAGCAAAGTTTAATTAATTTTAGATTCATTAAATATTTTGTCGCAACCACATGGTGTAGATAGTTACTCTTTAGATTTTATTATAATGGTTGACTTGGTATATTGCCTCGTTGTTGCATGTTGAGACAAAAACTAATTTTAATTAAAAATTATTTCTCTCATGATTAATTAACGACTGATGTGGACTTAACAAAAGTGCAGTTGTCCACCAAGAGATCTCATTATTTATTAATGTGCATCAACATAACTACGACTGGACTACAAACATAAGTTGTTCTTCAATTGTTGAACTCTTGTGTTGCCCGTGATTGCCAGTCATTTTAAAAATGTGCATTTTTTGGTAAACTGTCTTAAAAAATTTTCATTTTAACAGTATTCATTTGAAATTTAATATAAAACATTTTGGCGGAACATGTCAACAATTTCACAATTTTGAAAATTAATATTAGAGGGGCTACTAACAACTGTCCTAAATACTGAAATTTGCTTTCTACGTTTCTACTAAAATAAGTCTATAAAGTTTTTTTATATTTTAAGAATTTCCATTTCCTTGAACATTTCAACTCAGTACATTTTTATAAACAGACAAGTATCGCTTGGATCTAATGACACCCTAATTACTCGATGTCTATGATTGCTTTTGACGGCAACATGTAAATATTTTGCTAATGATTGTTGTCTATGATTCTTTTTATACAACACAAAGTCTACTTTCCATTCATGCTTAAGGACACTCTCTTAGGAAAAATGTTTTCGTTTGTTTTAACGTCTTAAGGAGTACAAAGTGACTGTTAAATGTATCTTAGTACATTTCATATCATAGTGTACAATTTAGAAGAAAAAAAAAAGTCGTAAGGAAAAATAATCTATTGCGGCCAACTAAAAAATATGTTTTCACATATGTTCATATTTAAAACCGAGTGGTTTGTAAAATGTTACAAAAGTATTTTTTGATGCTTCACGCGACTTAGCATTTAAATAATAATAACACTGTGCAACAAATAGTTGTGCCATCGAGTGTATGCCAATTGACAACAACGGCAAATCAAGGAAGGCAAAAGCCCCTAAAGGATTTTGAAAATTGCATCCAAATTTGTTTATAAACTAATCTATGGAACAAAAGTTAGGTTTCTGCTTTGGGAATGGACGATTCCAGGGCCAAACGATAATAATAGGTGAGGGTCAAACGATAATGCTAGGTGGTATTGTCAAACCCCAAAAATTTAGACCGCTGTGTAGCTACACTGTTTGTATGGGCGTGACAAATTTGAAGTTTCTTGTCCGATACTGTTCGAAATAAATTTAAAAATCGAGCATAAATATTCAATTGAGCGAATCCATGTGATAACGTGTCTTCAGTGAAATTTGACAAGGATTATTTTCATGGAATATTCGAATGGTCTATTTCGAAATTTACAGAGTCCTGTTCGTTCTTTGTTCAAACAGTACCAACAATTTTCACTAAAATGACCAGCTCCGGATTCAAAATGATTTACGAATTTATTCCTCATTAAATTTCATAATGGGTCGTCGCAGACCAAAATTCTCTATTTTTGAACGAAGTTCCTTATCGCAAGTTGTGACAAAAAATTAAACAATTTTTTTAGCACTATTATGCTACAACCCAGTATTATCAACTATATTGGGTACTTTTGCTTTCGACGAAAGCCTGCATAGTAAAGAAATGTTGTGAATATTGATGGTTATGGCAAATTATTGTTGTGGATGTTTTCGCACAAGTAGGAGTTTAGACAATTCTCGCTTACTTGAGATTTGTTTATCCCTATAATGTATGATGATATACCTAAATACTTGTAGAGAAGGGATCTGATGATATGGCTTGGTGGGCATTGAAATAGCTATACATATTCCCAACCATCCTCCATAATAAACATTGTTTTTTTTAATAATACATTCTATGAAAATGTACTTTTTGTTATGAAAGTACTTTTTCATAGAAATTGATCTTGAACCGGAAAAATTATTAAGAAAAATAACATCTTAAAGGTCGAATAATAAAACAAAAATGGAACAGTAAATTTTCTAAAAAAAAATATCTATTCATATCCTTAAACAAAGTACTGTTAATCAAAACAGTCCTTTTCGGGAAATATAATACATATTCTTACACAAAGGACCTAAAAATATAATTTTTTAAAAAAAAAATATATTCTATGAAAACAAAGTTTCTTTCAAAATGTTGAACATTTAACAAAAAGTATCTGGCGCCTTAGGCGTTTTGGGACTAACTTGTACATAATATTTATATAGCGAAAGGAACTTCGTTTCAACCGGGTGTTCCCAGACTCCTCTTGTAATTTTTTTATTTTCAGTCCAAGGTCGAGTAAACTGCACCACAATTACTGGCAAAATTTCCAAATATTCCACCAATTTATTGTGGAATAGATTGCACCAGAAGATTTCGCAGATGTGAATCCTTCATCTTGAATTTGCATATGTCCTTTTAGTCTTTTTGAATAATTGAAATGATAAAGTTTAAATCTGAAATGGTTCAATTTCAGTACAACTATGTTCTACCCATTTACTGTTCTACATATATACATTATATTGGTCAAGAAGTTTTTCTTTATTGTTTATACGTTCTTCAGTCTCTTTTCCTAAAAAGTCACAAAATTCCACCAAAAGTGAAAAACAAAATACCATCAAAACCTTCTTAAAATATGAAAAATTTAATTATTTGTGAAAAAATTTAATTGTTTTGCAAACGAATTACACTAATAATCAGATTGGCCATCAGTATCTAAATCAAATAAATTACTTCGTGATTCATTCGGATCTTCTCCAACGTCTATATAAGTGTTAACTTGATTTGAACAAATTGAATTTATTGCACAAATGGAACATAGATGTTTATTAAATATACTCCAGAGCCCGATCTGGGGACAATGCATATAAACAAAAACCATAAAATATTAAATTGCTATTGTTTATTATGATACTAAATTGTTTATAATTACTTGAGTTCAATAAACGTTCTGAAAGAAAAATAATTATTTATGAGTTTTTTTTGCTAAAAAATAATGAATATCGACTGATTTTTTTCATTATTTCTCAAATTTAATCATCACTATTGAAAAAAGTCCTTAAAACTAATAATACAATCATTAGTGTATCATTTTTATAATTAAACTCATAATGATTACGGTCCCTGATTTCTGTGGATGAAGGAACAACAGACGGCGACTGTTTCGGAGATAAGAAATGACTGTCCAAATTATCCAAGTTAGTAGCTACTGGAACAATTAAATTACGATCGCTAGGAGCTTTTAGTCCGTCTTGGGGAGGACGAGATATCCTCAGCCCATTTAAAGTATCAAACATATCTTCCAACGATTTAAGTTTCGAACTAATAGAAACAAAATCAGAATTTAAATTTTGAAATCCTTTCTTGGCGTCCTTAAATAGCTTATAAAAGTCAACATAGAATCCCCTACACTTCCAACATGTCCAGCGAAGCCCGCTTTCCTTAGCCGTAATTATGTCATAATGCATTCCATTGCAGCCAGCACACTTCACGTGGGCATGTCCATCACAAAGTTAAAATGAAAGAAAACAACCTTCATATATGTCTCTGACTGTACAAGTTTTGTAATAATTACCAACTATATCTAAAGGAATGCAATAAAATAAAATAACAACACGAATTGGTACAATTTTCAAACACTAAACCACGAAATCCTTAAAGAACACAGAATAATACTGGGTTGTATACTGGGATATAGCATAATACGGTTAAAAAAAAGTTGTTCAAAGTTTTTTCATTTAGCCTTCATTCCGCAACGTGTGATAAGGAACTTCGTTCCAAAAACAAAAATGGGAACATCTGCAGCAGCTCAAAGAAATGATTACCAGTGATTGTCGTAGTTTCTACGTAGTTTCTGGAAGTCGATCCAATATTGAAAATTACAGAGGAATTGCAAAGTTGAGTGCAATTCCAAAGCTATTTGAAAAATTGGTTACGAATAGACTACTTAATTTTGTTGGATGTTCGGTTTCGCCATATCAGCACGGTTTTGTTAAGGGTAGGTCGTCTACGACTAACTTACTGCAGTTAACGTCTCATATTTTTGCATCTTTTCGTGATAAATGTCAGATGTATGTAATTTACACAGATTTTAGTAAAGCTTTTGATACAGTTGCTCATAATTTGTTAATATACAAACTTGATATTATTGGTTTTCCACCTAAATTGTTGCACTGGGTATCTTCTTACCTTAGTGGTCGTACCCAAAAAGTGCGGTTTGAAAACGTATTATCGTCAACTATATCAGTAACATCTGGTGTTCCTCAAGGCAGTCATTTAGGTTCTCTACTTTTCGTTCTTTATTTAAATGATCTACCGTCTATAGTTAAATCCTCTAACATTTTGATGTTTGCAGATGATGTTAAGTTATATACATATGCCTATATGCGATACTGACGATTCCACCCATCTTCAAAATGACTTGGATAGTCTCACTAGTTGCTGTTTGGTAAATGGTATGTCACTAAATCAGGGAAAATGTAAAAAGCTTTCGTTTTGCCGTAGTACACCGTTGAATTTTTATTACCTTATTGGTTCTTACATATTGGAAAATGTGTCTTCCTTCATGGATTTAGGAGTACTTCTTGATCGAAAGTTGCGTTTTAATCTTCATATTGATTCCTATATAAGCACAGCCAGATCACTGTTAGCTTTTATAAAAAGATGGGCGAACGAATTTGCTGATCCTTACGTCACTAAACATCTTTTTGTCTCTCTCGTTAGACCTGGACTAGAATATGCTTGTATTGTGTGGTGTCCGTATAATGCCTGTTACATAGACCGCATCGAATCGATTCAAAGACAATTTTTACTTTTTGCTTTACGTGGTCTCGCTTGGAACATTGATGATTTGCCACCTTATAAAAATTGACTGATGCTTATTGATCATCCTACACTTGAAAAAACGCAGGTATATGTATGCTATGTTTATTGTAAAACTCATTAGGGGTTGTATAGATTCAAATTTTCTCATGAGTCAAATAAATTTTAATCTTCCCTGTAGACATACACGATATTTCTATCCTATAAAATTACCGAATATCCATTAAAATTACGATTACTACAATCCTTTTCGACGCATTTGCCTCATTTACAATGAGATCTATAATTCCTTACCCGCCTCAGATTCTTTGAATATAATTAAGCAACATTAAATTCGTAATTAATCGGGAACTATTATCCAGCTTGTGTTGCCAACCATTTTCCTCCGATAACCCAGTCCTGCTTCTATTAATCAATCTTATTATAAATCCTGAATTCTACAATGAATTGTAGCTGACGCTGAATAGATGGATGGATCATTAGCGGTTGAGGCCAGATGCTGACATTGATGACCCTCATCTTCATGTTGCAGATCTTCAAGTCCCTACTCTCCAAGCCCCTACTCTCCAAGTCCCTACTCTTCCTGTTTATATCCCATTATGCTATGTTTATGTTCCTGTTTATCGTCCCACACATATTGTTGCGACGTTCCTGCTCCAGATGTAAGTGCCAATGATTTTATCCTAAAGTTCCTGTGAATAATTCCACTCAAATTTGTGGAGTCTGTTTACCAT